>CM034148.1:167869935-168469935 GCA_019776745.2 Taxus chinensis | reverse complement strand
TTCCATCAAGTTTGGAAGTGGGAACTCTATTCAACAGATAAACTGATGTTTTTACTGCTTCTACCCAATATGTTTTACTCAAGCTTGAATCATCGATCATACACCTTACCATATCCATTATAGTTATATTTCTTCTCTCAACTACACCATTTTGTTGTGGTGTATATGGAGGTTCCATTTACTGATGAATTCCATGTGTTTCCAAAAAAACTTTGAACTCATTACTGGTGTATTCACCCCCTCGATCTGAGCGGAGTGTTTTTATTTTCTTACCAGTTGAATTTTCACAAGCTACTTTGAATTTCTTGAAAGTTTCAAAGGATTGGTCTTTGGTGCGAATGTAGTATACCCACATTTTTCATGAGTAATCATCAACAAAGAGCATAAAATATGAAACCCTGAATGACTAGGTCTCATAGGTCCGCATAGATCGGTATGCACCAGATCAAGTTTACCACGGGCCCTGAATGTACTAATTTTCTAAAAAGAAGCTCTATGTTGTTTTCCTGCCAAATAATTTGTGCACTTGTCTGTATTTTTCTTGAAATTTGGCAATCCTCTTACCATATTATTTTTTCAAAGTGTTTCAAGATAGCCAAAACTTACACGACCAAATCTTCTATGCCACAATTGTGTTGATGATGTATCCTTAGCTACAAGGGACTGATTTTTGGTTTGAACAAAATCCAAGTGAAACATATGACCTACACCAGAAGCTCGTGAAACAATGTTGGAGTTTTTAGACTTATCTTTGATTAAACACATCTTCTTTCCATCTGTACAATCAAAATCCTCTTTTAAGTTGTGCTCCAAAAGTTGACTTACTGAAAGTAGATTCTTTGTCAATCCAGGAACATATAGAACATCCTTTATTGTGCACTTTCTTGATCCAAGAGGTAAGGAGATGTTTCCAATTCCTTGTACTTTGTATGATGAATCATCACCCAACGAAACAGAGTCTTTGTTAGGTGTATTCTTTAACTCTAAGAACCAATCATTTCTCCCAGTCATATGTCTTGTTGCTCCTGAGTCAACATACCAAATTTCCTGTGGTGAATTGATTTCTTGAGTTGATTGTGCAGCAAATAGGAAGTCCTCATCTGGTGAGTTATCTTCTTCTTCAACAATGTTTCCATGCTGTGGTGTTTTCTTTTTCCAGTTACTTTTTCTTTGTCCTTGTTATTTGTGCCAGAATGTTGATCAAGAATTTTGCGCTTGTTACTTGTCCAAGTTAATGCACCAAACTAAACACAAAAACCCTGAAAAACTCCAATGAAATCGATACCTGATGGAAAAGATCTGAGGATGTAGACGGATAAGGGAGCTGATGTAGATAAGACGGGCGCACATGAGTAATTCTGCACAGTAGATCCAAGTAACCTGCGAGACACCGATGCTTGATAGAAAAAGACCATGTTAAAATATATTTAGGTGGATTGCCCAAGAAGCAGATCCGGGAAGCAGTAAGCTCCCTCGGTGGATGTCAGTCCACGTTTTCAATTAAGTAAAGAAGCATACATGATAAAAGATGTATGTACAACACTAGATTTTCTGATCAAAGTAATAAACAGAATCTAAACAGCAGACAGAAAGCAACAGAAGACAGGGAACTGTGAAAACAAAGTTGGATTTGTGTTACCTGTGTCCTTTTACCTGTCTGCAGGATGATCGGCGTCGATTATGTAGAATCAGCATCGAGTGGTTAAGATCGACGTCGACTGATATAGATCGGCGTCGACTTATGTCGATCGGCGTCGATCGGAGACAAAGTGCGAGAAGATTTGGAAATCAGAAAGTGAAGGCAAGATCGTCAACGTCTGCTGGATCTGCAGAAGCCGGTGAGATACTAGAAAGGCTCCACCTGTGCTGGATACAGGAACAGAGTCACCAGAAAATTAATGGAGACGTGCGATGCTGATGTGATAAGAGCAGAGTAATGGTACTCATCTCAGGGATTGATTTGGACAAGATCCACTCTCATTCGATAGATAATGTTCACACTTGATGCTAAAATATCTCTCACTCTCTCGTACAATCTGTGTCTCTGTGTCACGATCTGTCTCTCTCTGTGTTCCCTTGTGTCTCTGTCTATGTTCCCCAGAATTGAGTTCTGGTCTTCTATTTATAATCGGTGCCGCTCTGAAAAATCGGCGTCGACCAAGTACCGGTTGGCGCCGATCACGGAACAGACTCCCTAGACGGCCAAAATGAGTGATTTCTGGAAAGACAAGAGAGATCCCTCCACCTCAAATACGGGAAATATCCGGCTTTGGGAGGAGGAGAAATAGGGGGGATATATGGATAGGATAGATATGGGGTAGATAAGTGGTTAGGATACATCTGAAAAGGTGTAATTAAATAGTTAATATTTAATTACTCACGGGTAAAACATAATGGGGTGAATTAAACTTAGGATAGTTGTTTAAATCACAAATCGAATAATGTCCCAAGGGGATAGTGGGGATATAAACGTGCCCCAGGTTACCTGAGAGAGAAAACGCGCACGAGGGACACCAAATTGGATAATCAATTTTAGGTGTCTACATTTTGCCCCTTTTTGTCAAGTAACTTGTGATAAGCAAGGTTGTGAGACAAAAACAAGGAGGTGGAAGAAAGGAAGAAAAAGTGATGATGCGATCCCCCTCAAACTAGGGATGGGATGGGTGATAGAACAAATGATCCCAAGTTTGGAAAAGGTAGATGAAAACACGGGATGCCCCAACTGGATGTCTGGAGTAGATCTGATCATTGATGATGCACAAACATGAATAAAGAGATAGCCACCTAAGGAACTCATATTGGTAGGGCAGACTAGACAATCTCGTCATGAGACGACGTTAGTACCTACAGACCCATGAGTGTAAGGAGGGCTGCAAAATAGTCATCATCTAAAGAGAGACACATTGGTAGGGATAACCAGATGGTCTGCAAAGCAGACGACGTTAGTGCCTACAGACCCGTTTAACTCTAAGTTGCCAAAAAGTATGAGTGCCCCATGCAAAGGGAACAAACTCAAAATGGACGGTGATATCGAAAATATGTGCCAAAAGGCAACATTCAGCGCACAATAATGACCAGAAAAATAAGCCAAGCATCAACACTATGGCAAAGAGATGGAAAATCGGCGGCGATCTCACTAATTAGCGTCGACCAAAATAAACGGCGCCAACCCCAAAAATCGGCACTGACCGTTCAAGGCACATATAAATATGTGAACGGAAAACGTGAACAATTTATTTTCACCGTAACGATTGTTTCAGAGAGAGTCAAAAAATGGATTTGAGCACCATGGAAGCCTTTGGAAGTGGTCAGAAGCGGAGGAGGACACGACCTGGGGTAAGTGGTTCTTCTTGAACTCTTCATTTTATTTTTGCTTTATTATTATTTTTTTATTTCTATTTTGCCCGGTGGGAGGCCAGGGTGTTTTTTTACATCCGGCCTATCAATCGGCATCGATTGGTAGAATCGACGCCAATGTGATGTAAGCAGCGCCGATTAATATTAATCGGCGTCAACTAAATATCAATGACGCCGATTGTATTTAATCGACGCCGATTAGATAGACTTGTGAATGGATTAAAATTGTTTTGGATGTTTGGATTTGGGTAAGTATGAGGCCAATATTTCTCTTGATGTCGTAGATGTAGGCACGAGAGGTATTACACATGAGGGATGCGATTCCTGAGATACTGGAGACCATTCTCCCTGATGTCACTGACGCAGACTAGTGGCATTTAGAGTTATCTGGGCTCGGGGGCTTTCGGTACTACAGACGAGTGCCGCGAGATGTAGAGTTTATGCAAGCACTAGTGCGACGATGGGATAGCTAGACTTGCACTTTTTGGTTCAGGACGGGTGAGATGACCATCACCCATGAGGATATATACAGGATTTTGAGACTGCCGATCACTGGGGACCCGATAGAGATTTCACCACGAGAGCAGTAGCAGAGGGCCCTAGTTTGATTGTATGGAGATAGGGAAGATGATTCAGAGATAGTGTCCGGGGCAGTGCGGATAGCCTCGCAGTATAGACAGGATAGTTCTAGGAGCAGACGGATAGTTTTGATTCAGATGGCGATATCTTATTTTACTCTACCAGATTCAGGAGGTGGGAGATTCCCACTGTTATTATTAGATTATGTTTGCGACATCCTGCAGTTTAGACAGGTGTTTTCTTTTGCTGATGCTTTGATAGCTCAGATATATCATGAGTTATGGATGTATACCACTGGCCGGAGGACAGGTATCGATGTTAGTTTTGTGCTCCATTGCTGGGCATATGAGCATATAGCAGTGATCAGGCCATCCGGGCTTCCTTGGATGCCAGCAGAAGTGGGAGCTATTGATTACAGATTTCGGCGATGGCGGGCCGATATGGCCTCGGGAGATACAGGTAGATCTGCAGATTGGTATACCAAGTGTTTCAGGATGCTGACACCAGAGTAGGTCATTTGGAGACCATATCGGGTATTTCCGACATGGGCCGGTCAGGATGCTCACCTTGTGGGATTGAGATGGAGCAGGGTGGTTAGGGGCCACAGGCCTGATATGTGGGAGCGCGTCCCGTTTATGCGGGTATTGAGACAGTTTGGCCTAGTACAGATAGTGCCGACTACTTATAGGCCTTATAGGTGAGACAACAGAGAGACTGATCTGCTGATTTTGATCCTGGCAGATCCCTTGAGAGAGGCCCCACCCTCCACAGATAGTGATGATGATGCTGGAGTAGGTGATGGTTATGCTGCATGGTATGCGACAGAGCTACCACGACACCTTCCGGCATCTATAGATGCCGACAAGGAGGATATGGCTACAGTGCTGGAGAGATTGGAGGGAGAGCATGCCACCCTGACGTAGACACACCAGGTGGCTCTCGAGGAGATCAGAGCTCTGAAAGAGGAGAGGGATGCCCTGATTTTGGAGAGAGACACCGCTCGCCAGGAGCAAGATACAACGATCCAGCAGAGGGATCACTACCATCGACATAGGGAGGCCCTCAGGGCCAAATATGGGGAGACACGTACCATGTCAGAGTCTGGTATATAGGGCATGACCATAGGAGGGGCACCACCAATAGCACCAGTAGCACCACTATGAGCACCTGGTACTGTGAGCTTGAGCACATATCAGTCTCTCCTCACTGAGGTGAGATACTACGAGGATGCCCTAGCGCAGCATGCCCTAGATGTGCCTCGGTACGGGGTGAGGAGGAGATCAGCGACGGCCACAGCGAGCGGGGCATCAGAGGGAGGGAGCACCAGGAGAGATCGAGGTGGGTAGAGGCCTCCAGCAGTAGGTGCATCTAGCTTGATAGGCGACGGCCAGGAGAGATAGCGTGGTCCAGAGGAAGGTGGAGGAGATAGTTTCCTCCATGCATCAGATTTTACGATATAGAGATTGATGTATTTTGTATCAGTGTAGTGATGTAGCCTCAATTGGAAGGCATTGTATAGATGGCTTGATTGAGAGCCACCCATTTTTTGTTGTACAAACACTCATGTATATATATAGATTCATTATTTCCTTTGTCATATGATTGTTCTCCTATTTTTAATTTTGATGTACATGGATAGATGTAGCATAATTGTGATGGATATCGACATATGCTTTGAGATGATAAATAGATGTGATTGGATGAACATAGACATAGAGGATAGACGTGATGTAATTTGATGTGATTGATATGTGGATTTAATTTTGATGAAAAATAGATATAGATAGGTGTAGTGTAACTTGGACATACATATTTTTAAATATTTTGATGGATAGATGGATAGATGTGATTGATGTATGGATTTAATTTTGATGAAAAATAGATATAGATAGATGTAGTGTAACTTGGATGTACAAGTTTTTAGATGGTTTGATGGATAGATGGATAGATGGGATTGATATATTCGGTATGTTTAAGATGTTAATTTAATTTTGATGAAAATAGATAGACAGATCCACATGTGTTGACAATACATGCTTTGATAGATAGGATGAAATTAGATAGATGATAAATTTTGATTAAATTAACATGTGAAATGTCAATTTAACTGGATGAATAACAAATAATAAATGGGGAATACTCTTTGCGAGAGCCAAGGATGTAATGAAAACAACCTTGACTAGAAATAAAGGAAATACACCCAGATAAGAAAAAAAAATGATAAGCTGGACTCCCAACCCGACCATAAAATAGAATCTGGATAGGAAACCAAAAGATCATGCATGCAAGGCCCTATATGAGGTTAAAATAAGCCTGACACTAACTAGCCGTAAACCAGATTTAGGAGGGAAACGGGAGGAGTAGTACGTAAGTATCTTGTCGAAATTTACAAGGGACAGAATACATGTTCATACTGGGAAAATAGGATTCTCCATATGATCGACAAAAGGTCTTATATCTCAGCTTCATGATTTCTGGTAGAAAAGCAAACTGATCAATGTAAGAAATTTGCTAGATATGGAAAGACTGATCAATACGGGAAGTCTTTCAGTGATGCTAAAAAAATGTATAAACTAACTGAAAGGCTGATCAATGCAAGAAGCCTTGAGTATTCCTTTGAGAAACAACCGTCCTTCAAGGGAACGGTCTGTATTTTGATTTTTAAATGATAGCCATCCTTCCAGGGCATGGTCTATATCTTTTGATTCATTTGATTGTATGGATAGCTGTCCTTCAAGGGATCAGTCTATCTTTTTTTTTTTTTTTTTTGAAAAACTTTTTTTTTTGGAAGAAGCTGAGTTTAGACCTAGATAGATCAGACAGAGGGGAAGAAAACGTATAAAGAGCACGTACTCATGTCTCGAGTAGATCTGATTAAGATAAGCACTTGGGACAAATGAAACGGAGATTAAGGTGTTCCTACCATGAGGAGAAACATATCCAGAAGAAAAATGCTATGAGTAGAGCCGCGATACTCATATTTAAGGTAAAAAAAGACAATAGACGGAGAACCACATAATTTCGAATCACCATGAAAGTATATGACTGGTTATTAGACAGATGAAAGATCTGTCTTGCGACTAGATTTGTGTAAGATAGATTTTAACAGTAGAAGGGTCGTAGATGCAAGGCATTAAGAGGTTCCACTTCAGGTATACCATCCACGGAAGATAGACGATAAGCCCCCAACCCATATTTATGAGTGATAACGTACGGACCCATCCAGTTGGGAGCAAACTTACCACGCTGACTCCTTTCGAGTGTAGTGACATTGTGATTTTCTTTAAGAACAAGATCACCAATTTTGAAGTCACGGTGCTGCAAGTGCTTGTTATAAGCACGTTTGACACGCTCAAGATAGACTTGATGATGTTCAAGAGCGTTGAGACGCCGCTCATCTAATAATTCAAGTTGTACTAGACGACTTTGACGATAGTCCTCATCAGAGACAAATTCTCTAAGAGAAACATGGAGAGATGGGATTTGGACTTCCAAAGGAAGAACAGCCTTAGACCCATAGACGAGAGAGAAGGGAGTAGCACCAGTAGGAGTACGAATGCTAGTCCGATAATCCCAGAGAGCAAAAGGGATATGTAAATTCCAATCCCTACCAGCTCGACTAGTTACCTTTGTGAGGATATTACGCAAATTTTTATTGCAAGCTTCGGCCTGACCATTAGCTTGAGGATAGTATGGAGAAGAAAAGCTGAGTTTGATATTGAAAGTGTTGTAGAGGTTCTGTAAATCAACGTTCTTGAAAGACTTACCGTTATCTATGATGAGTCTGTGTGGAACACCGAAGCGACAAATGATGTGCTGATAGACAAAATCAACTATGGGTTTAGCTTTTATTGAAGAAAGAGGGATAGCTTCCACCCACTTAGTAAAGTATTCAGTGGCAGTAATGATAGAATGATGACGCTGTGAAGAATGGGGATTGATGAGACCAATGAGATCAAGACCCCATTGCGAAAAAGGCCACAAATCTGCTGTAGGTTGTAAAGCTTGACTAGGGATGTGTGTGAGATTGGAATGTTGTTGACACTTGACGCATTTCTTAGTGTATTCACAACAATCTCGATTAAGAGAAGGCCAATAATATCCCAAACGTAAGATGCGTTTAGCTACGGCCAAGCCACTAAAATGGCCACCACAGATACCGTCATGGACCTCCTGGATAGCTTTAGATGATTCAAGGGTTTTGGGGCACCGAAGAAAAATACCATCAAAGCCGCGTTTGTAGAGGATCCCGCCTAGAATAGTATAGCGATTAGCGCGTAGGATAAAAGATCTTCTACCATATGAAGTCAGATCTGGAGGAAGCACTGAATGAGATAGATAATCAATGATCTGTTGATACCACTCATCCTGAGTATGGGTTGTGACAACATGGATTGAAGTTAATTGCCTAAGATGAGATGGTTGATCTAATCATTGCATAGCCACATAAAGTCGCGAGTCTTCGGTAAAAGGTGGGATAAGTGAGGCTAACGAAGCCATTGTATTTGCGAATCGATTCACAGTGCGAGGAATAGCTTGGATAGTGAATTTATCGAAAGATTGGAGTTGAACGAGAACGATATCACGATATTTTTGAAGGATATCATTCCTGCATTGATAGATACCCGTGACTTGATTAACAATGAGTTCAGAATCACCAAAGATGTCAATATGAAGAGCACTGAGATTAATGGCATTTTGAAGACCCAAGACAAGAGCTTCATATTCAGCCATATTATTCGTGCATTCAAAGTTCAATTTGTGTGCGACTGAGATAGGCGTACCCCAAGGAGGAATCATCACGAAACCCGCACCTCCCCCTTGCTGGCATTTGGATCCATCAAAGAAGAGCTTTACTTTAAATGGAGATAGACCAAATTCAATTTGTTGGATATATTCATCGGGGAATTGAGCAAGGGGGACTTGAGTGTCCAGAAGAGGAGCATCAGCTAATTGATCTACAATGACCTGACCCTTGATAGACTTTTGCGGGATAAACTCGAGATCAAATTCTGTCATAAGCATGAGCCAACGAGTGATACGATCATTATGATAACGCTTCGCATGAATTGTCTTGAGTGAATTGACACTTGTGACAATGTAAGTTTTGTGATTAAGGAGGTAATGACGAAGCTTAGAAGTTGCGAAGAAGAGAGCACAACACAACTTTTCAGCTTCGGAATAACGTGTTTCATACTCATGGAGGGTGCGACTGATGTAATAGATAGCTTGTTCTTTACCGCAAGCGTCCCAATGCGAGATCATGGCTCCCAGAGCATGGTCAGTCACAGAGATATAAAGATAGAAAGGCTCACCCTCACATGGAGGTGTAAGCACAGGTGGAGAAAGAAGATAAGCTTTGAGATCATCGAAGGCCTTTTGGAAATGTTCATCCCATTCAAAATGAACATTCTTACGGAGGAGATGATGAAAAGTTTGACAACGGTCCGATAATTGTGAGATAAAACGACGCACTGATTAAAGACGTCCTTGGAGACTGCGGAGTTGCTTTAAGTTAGAAGGGGGAGGCATCTCAAGGATAGCTTTTATTTTTGCGGGGTCTACTTCAATACCCCTAATGGATATGATAAAACCTAAAAGTTTACCAGTGAGAACGCCAAACACGCACTTAGATGGATTTAGACGAAGACAAAAGTGGATAAGCCTCTCAAAGAGAGGTGCAAGGATGAAAATATGATCCTGATGATGTTTGGATTTTCCGAGGAGATCGTCAACGTAATCTTCCACAGTTTTATGTAAGAGGTCATGGAAGATGTAGGTCATTGCTCACTGATAGGTTGCTCCTGCGTTCTTAAGACCGAAAGGCATGACACGATAACAAAAGGTCCCCAAAGGAGTTATGAAAGAAGTCTTATGTTGGTCTTCTGGTGCGATGATAATTTGATTATACCAAGAGAAACCATCCATAAGAGAAATCATCTCATGACCTGCAGTTAAATCCACGAGTTGGTTGATATTAGGTAGAGGAAAATCATCTTTTGGACAAGCAAGATTAAGATCCTGGAAGTCGGTACAAATTCAAATTTTCCTAGTAGCTTTAGTTACTGGTACTACATTAGAAACCCATTGTGGATAATCGATGGGTTGGATGAAGTTAGCCGACAGCAAGCGCTGCAATTCTTCTTTAACAAGAAGGGCTACTCTAGGCATTTTACGCAATTTTTGTTTAACCGGTTTGATGTCGAGAAGAGTAACGATATTGTGGACCACGATATCGGGATCAAGTCCTGGAATATCCTCATATGCCCAAGAAAAGGCTTGACGATGGTTGGAAAGAAAAGTGGTAAAGTCTCCTAACTCCTGTGGATTAAGGGATTGGCCGACCTCAATGATGCGAGGGTCTTTAGAAGTCCCTATATTAAGGTCGATAGTGGCTTCGTTGAGAAGCGTAGACGTGTCAGAAGGAATGGTTTTAGGAAGATAGGAATCCTCTGCCCCCAGATAGGTGAGGACAGAATCATCATCCGCACAGTGGATAGTGTTGATAGTAGGAGAGTCATCTCCAACTATTTCAGGGAAAATTAATGGTATAGAAGTGGACCTGTCATTAGTCTTATAGGCTAGCGGCCCTAAGGAAATGGTATTGACTAAAAAAAAAGTTAGATAGGATAGAAATGGCATCGTCCACATTGAGTGATGCTTCTGACTTAGCGGGAGAAGATGGTTCCTCAATAGGAAGAGGCTCATCGAGAACAATGATGGTGGCTTTTGAAAGAGGTTTAAATCCTAAACCAAATTTTTGATGTGGCTTGAGAGTTGGGATGGATGCGAGATCATGCACACCTTGTTCATATTTACCTAAGCCAAATCCCTTCCACGCGCATCGATATAAATAAGTTTTTGCAAACGTGGGATTCTGTAGACAATCGAACCCTGTTAAATAAGGTTTGGTCCTAGGAGGAGAATCCGAGCGATAGTGAGGCGTGTCAAGACCGCCGTAAATGAAATTAGTTTTTTGATTGGGTAGACCAATGGTGACGATGCGACCAAGACCTGGCTGATATTCAGGTTGTTTTTCTGGTCTACCATACTCACTAGGTTTGAGATGGGTGTCAAAAGAAAGGAGAGGAAGCTCTCCTAGTGAGAAACGCTGCAATGTATCTTCGAAATTTTGTAAATCTGGTAGTTTGGTTATAGGTATGGAAGAAGATGAGGCCCTGTCAGGAGAACAGACATTTTCCTTTAGAGGGGCAGACCCTGTGGTCATGTCACATTGTGCGGAAGGAAAAGGATCTCCTGGATGGGTATAGATTTTGCCCTCATATTGATATTTTAAGCATCGATGGAGGGTGGATGGGACATAATGCATTGCACGAATCCAAGAGCGTCTGAGGATCATATTATAGTGGAATTTCCCTTCAACAATGTAAAAGAGTTCGTGAAGCAGCTTCTTACCTACTCGAATGGGTAAGACCACAGTTCCTAAGATAATTGCTAGCTGATCGTTAAATGATCGAAGGGCGAAAGGTGGGGGTGACACTATGTTCTTTGGTAACTTAAGTTGCTCGAATGTGTGCGAGGAGATGATGTTGAGTGCAGCACCACTGTCGATCATAATGTGTTTTAATGTAGTGTTGTCGATTTGGACTGTGATAAAGAGGGGAGCCTCCAAATCCTTGGAAGAAAGGGAAGGAATTTCCAAATCTTCAAAAGAAATGGTGGTTGATGGTCTATTCAATCCAACAATCATCTCGAAAGGTTGGGGCTCATCTAAATTAATTGTGATGCGACGCAGATTATCAATCAGAGCCTGGTGATTTTGCGGAGAGGATTGAATGAGGTCAAAAAGAGACATTTTGACCGGAGCCTGGGTGAGTTGTTTCATAACACTCTCCTCAACTGACATGGGAATTTGAGCCCGAGGTGTAGCACAAATAGAGACCCGAGGTCTTGGGGTTAATGCGGAAGGAGGAACTCCTTCGGGGGGGGCAGAAATGACAACCCGTAGTCGAGATGCTGTAGATGAGGATGGATTATCATATTGTTGGGTTCTAGTGGCGATATGAATTATGTTGATTTGAGAAGGTGGAAGAGCATTTGAAGTGGAATCACTAGAAGTAGAGGTCTGAGTAGATCGTTGGGGCTCATATGGAGCTAAGATGACAGGAGATACTTGTTTCTCCTCCTCCAGCAAAAGATCACTTTCTTCCAAAAGGCTGTTGACAACAAATCGAAGAGCTTTACATCCCTCAGTATCATGACCCGGGGTACGATGGTAAGCACAAATCAAATCAGAGTTAAACCAAGTAGGTTTAACTCCTTTAGGGTTATAGGGTTGAATCGTAGGAAGAGATATGGATGAAGATTGGATAAGTTGGCAAAGGATTTTAGTATAGAACCCGATAGACAAAGATGAGGATAGAGATGATGAAGGCGTCTCTTTTACTTTAACAGACTGCCGAGGTAAAAGAACCTGCATGTTTGGTTTGACAGTCTTTTTAGGGATCATCTTATTTTTTTGCACATCTAGAGGAGCAACCTTGGGCACTTGAGACGGAAGTAAGTGATACATGATTGATTTCGGTGGAGGAGGGAGCCCCTAAAATAGATTTTGAAGATGATGGAGATGTGACAAGTGTTGTGGTCTTCAGAGATAAGGGAGGCTGCTTGGTCGAAACTAATGATGATTTAGATGATGTTGATTTAGATGAGGGAGAAGCTTTCCAAAGTAGGTGTAATCGGAGGAACATAGGGTGCCCTGGCTTTTGGTAATGAAGATGATGATTCTGATAAAAGAGGTGACGTCCTTTTTAGTAGGTAAGTCCACTTTTTCGGGGGGTGGTGGTGAAGAATGTGTTGTAGAAGAAGATGGTTTTGATAAGTTTGTAGAAGAAGACGCCTTTTCAGTGGACAAATCCAATCTTTTATGAGGTGCAGAGAGAGATTTTTGTGGGAAAGCACCAAGAGTCTTGATGGTTCAAAATATTTGCTTTCCTTTTTCAGGAATGGTGACAATTTCAACCGCATAAGGTGATTATAACCTTTTCGGGGGAAACAAATGGGGAGGTACTGATGGCGCAATGTTAGATTTTGGTTGTCTCGGTCTAAGTTCAGGAACCGAGCGTGTAGGTGTTGGTGCTACTTCTTTAGATTTCCCCCTTAATAGGCAAAGTAGCATTTGTGATGGAAGAAGTGAGTGATGAAGAAGCAGTTCCTTGTGAGGGAACTACTTCTGGTGCAGTAATTATGGGTGAAACTACTGTAGGAAAAGAAAGAGGAAGAGTCAAAATCGAAGACGCTTCCGTCGAACGTCAGCACAAACTATAGGTACGTTCACCAAGGGCATAGTCGCAAACCAAAATGGGAGAGAAAACAAAAGTAGATGTATCCGCGGTGGAAACTCGAAAGGGATGTAATTTCCTCGAGCATTGAAAGAATGTCTGATGATGACACAGATGAGGATGATACGGTCTTGGGGTATGGACGGGAGATCACACAAAGAAGCAGAGAGAGGTGAATCTGCCATCTAAACAATGTTGGAATATTTCAAAGATGGGCTATCTGAAGATGGTGGAAATCCCAACGATTAACGAAGCGGAAGGAGGCTCTGATTCGGTCGATGTGTTTTGCAGATGGCTTAGTTTTAGAAGAATATTCTTTAGTAGAGATGAAGCTGATAGTATGAGTGTTTTGGGTTTTTGAGACTCTAGTGGTAAAGCATCATGGTTTGGGAGAATGAATTGGGAAAAAGGTTGTTTAAAGAATATCCAGTGCTTGATTTGGCGGGGAGCATTTGGGTTATCCAGAATGAGCTCGCCTCTTATCGATGAATTTCTGGACAAGATTTTTAAAGGTCTGACAATCGTTCGATGTCATGACCTTTGGTTCTATGATGATGACAGGAAAGTCATTTTTCCCTATACCAGAA
The DNA here is from genome assembly GCA_019776745.2 of Taxus chinensis. Classification (NCBI taxonomy): domain Eukaryota; kingdom Viridiplantae; phylum Streptophyta; class Pinopsida; order Cupressales; family Taxaceae; genus Taxus; species Taxus chinensis. The sequence goes on along the minus strand of CM034148.1, from coordinate 168,456,110 downwards.
TGGACCATTCTTGGCTTTTCATCAATATTCCTAAAGGGGGCAAGTTCGATCATGTGGAACTTTCCAACATTTTTTTCCAGGATAGAAGCATATGATTCCCCCCAATGAAGTGAAAGATCGAGATGATGAGAGGTCCCTTTTCGAGAAGATGAGGAGTCCTCTTCATGGTGTTTGATTAGAAGTGGTATCTGCTCGTGATGTTTTTTAATACGATAGCATTGGTGGATCCTTGATTCTTGTCTTTAGAATTCGAAGGATTTGATTTGGTAAACTGACAAAAATCTGGTTTAGATTTAGAGTGAAGTTTTAACTTCCCTTGTTCAATGGCGCGAGATTCAAGTTTATGTGCCATCGTAAAGCCTTCTTCAAATGTATGAAAGGTCTAGATCCTTAAAGTGGAAGAAATATGATTAACACAAGATCGAGTAAACAACTCGTTTTGTTGGGATTGAGGAAGGGAGAAAGACAATTGGTTTATTATCCCCTCTCCAACGAGTGACAAAGTCTGCAATAGAACTCATCATCGAATTGACGAATGTTATAAAGATCTGTAATTGAGATCTTATGTGCGATATTTATTGAAAATTTTTCAACAAACATCTGGGCTAATTGAGAGAAAGAGAACAAGGAGTGTTGAGGAATGTTATTGTACCAGTCTAAAGTAGGACCTGCTAGAGACATAGGAAAAGTACAGAGCATAAGCTCCTGATCCTGGACTATGAGGTAGCAAGCATGTTTGAATGCTCGCAAATGCTGTTGAGGGTCCTCCTGACTGTGAAATTTTTGAAAATTTAGGAAGTTCCCATTGGGGAGGATAAGGCTTAAAAGCCACTGAGGGTTGAATGGGTTCATTACCTACTTCTTCAAAAAGAGTATGAAGGATGAGCCCCTTTGCGTGGAGGCTTCCAAAGTCTGTGATTTTCTTGAAAAAGAATTTGAGAACCACGTCAGATTGAGGAGGAGGCACACACTGGCATGTCCTACATATGAAAGTAAATGGTGGATGTTGTTGAGGTGTCAATGGGGGATTCATCTGTTGATTGATAGGATGATAAGAGGAGTAACCAGGTGTTCTGGGTGACGCCGGTGGGGTATTTGTTGTGAAGGAGCCTGTGTATAGGCAGGCTATGAGATAGTAAGTGGTTGAGAAAATAAAGGTTGGATGACAGACAGAGCCTGTGATTGGTGGACTCCTATGCTTGTTAACTGAATCGGAACAAATTGAGTAACATGGGTGCCGATTTGATTAGACATATTGGGGAACAAGACCTGAAAGAGGATTTCTACTCTTGGATTAGTTATTAAGGGTGCTGATGCTAGAGGATGGGCGAAGGTCACTGTTGCTGGAACATTGGAAGAAAGACCCACTGGAGGACGAGAAGCAGGAACCAACTAACTAGTCGAAGGGGGTTGACTCATAAAGGGGTACTGACCCTGGGACACAATGGATGGCATAGATGAATTAACAACAATATGCGGGTGCATAGACGCACTCATTATAGCCAGAGCAGAGGACCTCTCAGAAGTAGGTTGTGGAATATTCGAGGTAACTGCGGTGTTAGGAATAGGCAATACTATTTGAGAACTAGTCGATATGGTCAGTGGAAGAGAAAAAGGAGGCACAGGTGCGCCACCCTCCTCCATGGCTCGAGGTTAGAAAAAATGATGCTAACTGTTCTACAAAGGGCCTGGGATGGTTCACGAGGATAATCGTACACTTACTGGATTGGCGGTCCCTGATTAGATATTTGAATAGACTTGTGTACTAAGTAGTCCATGAGAGCTACCAGATTGCGATCAAGGAGCACCTGAAATTCAGGATCCCCGCAAGGAACATACTCTAAGTCAGAAGCAGATGATATTTCTGAAGGACTAGGGGAAGCTGGACGTGATGGGGTTGCTTTGGCGTGATAGAAAGGATTATATGACTAGGATGTGGAACCAACTTACAGTGGTCCCGAGGAAGACCTGGGGGATGCCGAAACATCCACACTAGTAGTGATCTCGAAGGAAGAAGGGGCTACTTGAGCCATTCTTCTAGATTGTAATCGAGTGATGACCATCATAAACAAGTAGAAAAGAAGATTGACCTAACTAATGCACAGACAATTCAAGCAGCGTAGGTGATTATCTCTTTTAAGTTTTTATGCTTTTAAGAAAGAAATTATTAGGGAAGGCCTTTTAGAACAGGAACTACTCAGATAGCCAAACTAAGGATGGTTTAGGATAGCCAAACTAAGGATGGTTTAGGGGGTGTTTTGGTGAGGAGTCCCGAAGGCACTTCAGTAAAAGACCGGTACATGGCTTGATATAGGGGCCTACCCCCGCACTTCACACACCGTTGCGATAAGGGAGTCGGGTGCTTTGCCAATATATACCAGAACTTCCATGAATTTATAGCGCAGCCCGAGTATCGCGTAGGCTCTTCCTCTTGGATGTCACTTCCAAGTAGGCGAGTCTAGGGAAAGAATTTTTGTTTAAATGCTTTATACCTAGTGATTTTGGCTTTGTGTGCAAGGGTGAAAAATAAAAATCAGATAGTGTCACTACTGATTTTGATCAATTTCCAAACCTAATTAAAACTAGATGAAAAACATACAGCAAAAATGACAAAGAAAGTGTTTTTTTTTTTTTTTAAGCACTTAAAAATGAAGTGTTTGATTTTGATGAAGACAAGTCAAACAAATTCTTTCCCAAATGCGATTAAATTTTTTTTAAGCACCAAAAATTGAAATGTTCGGATGTGATAGATGACAAACAAAGAATATATATATATATATATATATATATATATATATTTAGTTCCTAAAAAGGAGAAAACACCGTAAAAGAGAAATACCTGTAGATTTAGCTTTCCAAGGTGTGTGGACTTCAAAAAGTGCGTTGTTGAGCTCTCCCCCTCGAACAATCCCACGAACAAGCAAAGTGCTCCACGGGAAAAGGTTAAGCAAGCACCAAACAAAATCCAGAAAGATGTATCCAGATAATGGTGAAACGAAAATTTCTATTTTAAGGAACTAGAAAAAAATTTCAAGGAAATAACAATTTCATATAAAGAGCAAGATTGGAACGATGAATGGAAATGCTCAAGCAGAAGAAAAAGAACAAAGCTCAAAACTAAAAAAAAAAAAGAGATGAACTTATCAATAGGGGCTTTGGTTGAATCCCACTGGGCGTGCCAGAATGTTGATCAAGAATTTTGTTCTTGTTACCTGTCCAAGTTAATACACCAAACTAAACACAAAAACCCTGAAAAACTCCAATGAAATCAATACCTGATGGATAAGATCCGAGGATGTAGACGGATAAGGGAGCCGATGTAGATAAGACGGGCGCACACGAGCAATTCTGCACAGTAGATCCAAGTAACCTGCGAGACACCAATGCTTGACAGAAAAAGACCACGTTAAAAGATATTTAGGTGGACTACCCAAGAAGCGGATCTGGGAAGCGGTAAGCTCCCTCAGTGGATGTCAGTCCACGTTTTCAATTAAGTAAAGAAGCATACATGATAAAAAATGTACGTACAAGACTAGATTTTCTAATCAAAGTAATAAATAGAATCTAAACAACAGACATAAAGCAATAGAAGACAGGGAACTGTGAAAAAAAAGTTGGATTTGTGTTACCTGTGTCCTTTTACCTGTCTGCAGGATGATCGGCGTCGATTATGTAGAATCAGTGTCGACTGGTTAAGATTGGTGTCGACTGATATAGATCAGCATCGACTTATGTCGATCGACGTCGATCAGAGACAAAATGCGAGAAGATTTAGAAATCAGAAAGTGAAGGCAAGATCGTCAACGTCTGCTGGATCTGCAGAAGCCGGTGAGATACTGGCAAGGCTCCACCTGTGCTGGATACAGGAACAGAGTCACCAGAAAATCAATGGAGACGTGCAATGTTGATGTGATAAGAGTAGAGTAATGGTACTCCTATCAGGGATTGATTTGGACAAGATACGCTCTCATTCGATAGATAATGTTCACACTTGATGCTAAAAGATCTCTCGTTCTCTCTCTTACAATTTGTGTCTCTGTGTCACGATCTGTCTCTCTCTGTGTTACCTTGTGTCTCTGTCTATGTTCCCCCAGAATTGAGTTCTGGGCTTCTATTTATAATCGGTGCCGCTCCGAAAAATCCGTGTCGACCGAGTACCGGTCGGTGCCGATCACGGAACAAACTCCCGAGACGGCCAAAATGAGTGATTTTTGGAAAGACAAGAGTGATCCCTCCACCTCAAGTACGGGAAATATCCCACTTTGGGAGGAGGAGAAATAGGGGGGATATATGGATAGGATAGATATGGGGTAGATAAGTGGTTAGGATACATCTGAAAAGGTGTAATTAAATAGTTAATATTTAATTACTCACGGGTAAAACATAATGGGGTGAATTAAACTTAGGATATGTGTTTAAATCACAAATCGAATAATGTACAAAGGGGATAGTGGGGATATAAACGTGCCCCAGGTTACCTGAGAGAGCAAACGCGCATGAGGGACACCAAATTGGATAATCAATTTTAGGTGTCTACACTAAGAACCAATCATTTCTCCCGGTCATATGTCTTGTTACTCCTAAGTCAACATACCAAATTGCCTGTGGTGAATTGATTTCTTGAGTTGATTGTGCAGTAAATAGGAAGTCCTCATCTGGTGAGTTCTTCTTCTTCAACAATGTTTCCGTGCTGTGGTGTTTTCTTTTTCCAGTTACTTTTTCTTTGTCCTTGTTGTTTGTTTTGATAACCTTGACTAGATTGTTGAAAATTTGGCTTCTTTCCACTAGATGAAACCTTCTGAAATGTGTTATACCAACAATATTTTAAGTCATGTCCTTTTCTGCCACAAATCTGACACTGCTTTTGCTGAGTGTTCCCTTGATTATTCTGTTGAGAATGTTGCTTGTGTTGCTTACGAGTTGTATGAATCTGTTTCTTTCCCTTATGGATCGAAGAGAGGGCTTGTTCCTCATATTCTATAGGTTTGTTCATGGACTCTTCCTATTGTAACATGTTCACTAACTCTTCAAAACTTGTATTTGGACCCATAATTTTGAGAGTTGTGACAAATATTTTGTGTGAGGCTGGTAAAGCTCTCAATACAATAGGGACAAGAGATTCATTAGTGACCTCTACTTCCAAGGCTTGGAGAGATGATCTCAATATAGAAACACACTTTAGAAAACCTTCAATAGACTCATTAGAATTTATTTTGAGACAATGGAGTTGTGTTTGTAATTGCAAAATAGCATATTTGTTCTTAGCTTCATATACAGTTGCTAGTTTATCCCATGCTTCTTTTGCAGTTGTCACTCTACGAATATGAAGTTGTACATCATCAGTTACACCAAATAGAATTATAAGTTTTTCCTTTTGATTAGCACGATCAAACACACGTTGTTGAGCAATATCATTTTCTGGTCTCATTATCGAGCCATCAACTACACCAATTATGTCCTCAAATTCAAGTTGAGTTTTAATTTTCATTTTCCATGCACCATAATTATCTCCTCGTGGGAGTTGTGAATCGGACAAATAGAATTTGGGCGCATTATTAGACATTTGTGCACGAAAGAAAAGAGAGATAGAGAATCAAACACGAAACAAATCCCCCCTCAAATCAGTACACCCCCCCCCCCCAAAATTGATTTTTATTGAGTGTGGGCTCCTTTTTGGCCTTTTACAATGATTTTTTGGCACTATCGGCCATTTTTACAAACATCTTGTAAATAGAAAAAGAAAATTGCACCCCCCTTCTTATTTACGAACAATTAATATTTTCGTAATTTTTTAAATTTTTGGGCACTTTGGCCTCTTTTCCCTTACAAATTTAGTTTTGTGCACTTTTTCCTCTTTGACTAGACCAAAACATAGAGCTCGAAAAAACACACACTTTCAAAAAAAATAGCAACTCAATCCAAGGTACTAGTTGAAAGTTATGACCGTTTTAAAAAAAAATTTCGGGCCCCTTTCCAAAAATGGAATTTTTTTATTGTACTTCTGATTTTTTTCACATCGTCCAAAAACGGAAATTTTTAAAAAAATGATTTTTAATGCAGAAAATGTGGGTCTGACTTACACATGCGTGCAACTTTGTTTCCTCCATCATCATCCTTGTTTCCTTCGCCGCCCTTTCGCCTTAAAGGCTCTCTTACGCTTTGTTCTACAAGATTGCACATGAATTGCTTGTAGATTGAAGACGCACACCCAGATCAGTATCCAACTCATTTTTTTTATTTTGCAGGTGTGAAGCTGTCAGGTAAATCCGCAGGTATGCAAGGTGAATTCACGGATATATGCAAATACCGCAATTGTATACAGGTTGCAGATCGGTGGTGGATGTTTCTTTTTTTATTAAAAATGAAACCTACACACCAAACCCGAATGGTGGTGCCTCTAAAATTGGGGGTCCACTAAATTAAATCACACTAAACGGGATCTCTGAATTAGAGAGAAAGAAAAAAAACAATTGTATATAGTTCATATGCAATGAACAGTATTAAAAAAATAAAATTGATACAATCACTTTGTTACCAATCTTGGAGGTGTTTCTTTACTGTTGTTTTTGCTGTTTCTGGCGTGTGGAGTAGGGAAGGGGATTTAAAGAGGCTGGGGGCATCTATGGCTCCTCTTGGCTGAGTCTTCTAGTCCTCCTTCCTCAAAACTTCTAACACTTCCTCAACAATTATCTACAGCCTTAACTCCCATGCTCTGGTACCAAATGTAATCTGTAAACCTGATTAAATTGCAAAAACAAGGCAGATCTTGCTATGATTTTATTAATATAAAATGAAGCATTACAACCAAAAGAGAGAGCTACAATATTTATAGATATTGGACAGCTTCTATCTCTTCCACAATATATGGAACAAATCTCCTAAACAAAGAAAATATGCAGAAATAACATATTGCCCCTAAAAAGCTTCTACAAGAAATCATTCGAGAATAATATTCTAACTAAAGAACATCCTCCACAATATAAGGGATGATAAAAACACAGTAACAACTAAGCTAACTAAAGTAATTAAATAATTACTTTATTTATAATTACACATTAATCCACATATGGTGAATGAAGTGTTAGATTATTTCTAACACCAGCCAGCCAATAGAAGAGATAAGAATCATCAAGGTGAAGTGTTACCCTTCAAAGTGGTAGATTTTTTCTTTTTACTAACCGTAACCCATCCTGATGGAGCCATCGCGGTTGGAGAAGAAGACAAAGGAGGAGTATTTTCCTTAGTCGCATTTGTCGCATTTGGGACAGCCACGTTGTTATCCTGAGAGAGATATTTATCATTTTCCATGTTGCCCTCAATAGTTTGTGCATTTTTCACGCTGCTCACAATTTGAGATTCAGTTTCTGGGGCTGAAATATATTTAATATTTGTATCTGCATTCGAATCTAGACCCTTTTTTGCATCAAAAATCAGGTGTTTCGAAAGTGCATCTTTCCACCAGTTACACTTCTCATGTTGACGTTTTTCCATCCCACACTCAGTAGAGGTGTGCCCTAAGCAAAAACACCTTCTACAATGAAAAGGAAGACCTTCATAATCAAGAGGTTGTGACCATGTTCTATTTTGCACTCTAAGATCTATGGTTGTAGGAAGATTTTTATCAGTGTCAAGTTCCACCAGGATTCGAGCATAAGTAGTATGGGTGTAATTAGTGGTTTGAGAATCTATATAGAGTGTAGTTCCCAAGGCATTTCCAATGGATGTCACGTGTCATGACTCCAAAAATGGAGAGGTAAATGGGGCAGCCTAATCCAAACAGGTTTCTATGAGAAAGATTCAGTGAGTGGGTTGAAGTATGGAAACCAGGGTTTAATAATCAAATATTTAGATTGGCAGGTCCAAAGTTTGGAAGCAATGATGTTATTCAAATGAGTTATTCCCTCTTCTCTTTTTCACATTAGGGTTAGCATTTCCTTTTTCATAGTTACTTAGATCATTTACATACTTTCTTTACTACATTTCGTTACTTTATTATAGATTTTCATATATTAGATTAATTATCCCCATATAATACATAGTTAGTTAATGTTACGTAATGACCATCCTTAACTATGATGCTTGAAAATAACAAGTAATTTAACATGATCTATGAAATAACGTTTGCATTAATTGATACTAAACTAGCACAAATATTGTCTACATTCTTCACGATCCTAACTAAAAATCATGGAGTTATAACTAAGATAAAGAACTTGTTTTATTTGTCTTATACACCCAAAATACCCTTAAGGGAATTACAAGAACTCTTCAAAAGTGATGCTACCTATAGGATTTTACAACTGAGCTGAGTTATTGCCCAATATACACTATTTTGCAATATTCTTATAGTGACCAGGAGAATACATTAACTAAGAAATACCATTGTGCATTTAAAAAAGTAAAGCCAATGCAAGAAAGTAACAAAAATAATCTTGCCTCTTTCATTCCTTTAAAACATAAGAAAGGTAAAGTATAGATTGATCAATCACATAGAGATCTATTCATGTAAGTTCTAGCTAGGGGACATACATAAATTCCCTCAAAACCTTCTAATGGTTGTATAATGCAAGTGCCTTAGCTCCTCCTTATAGAATAGATATAAACAACTACTTTCCAGAAGCTAGAAATTGAAACAAAAACTAAAATTAATAAAAAAAACTTCTACAACTACCCCCAATCCATCTCCTTCGGAAAATGAAAGATGGTTACATTATATAGAAGATGAGAAGGAGAAATAAAGAATAAAAAATTTATTTCCTTATACAACCACCCACAAGAAGCATTAAAATCCTATAAAGGAGCATGGGCTCCCTACCAAAATAATTCATTCCTTCTATTTTGTGTGCACAGAGAAAAAATAGACACCATACTTCATCAATTTGGGTGGTTGATCAATATTTTAAATACATATTTAATGTAAAATATGTTTTCTAATTTTTCTCCTTATAAATGTCATCAATATTTGAATTTGAAGATTCCAAAGTGAAGGGCTTGAAGATACCTTTCTAACAATATAAATTTTATAAGATTTAGAGCTCTAGATCAAAAGATATGGCCCTCTAAAGTTTTGCATGTTGGAATGCATAGAAATTTGACATGTGGTAGCATTTGATTAGATCAAAGACTACCTTATACCAATGTGTGCACTGATTTTCCATTTCCTATGTGTTGGTATTTGATTGGCTCACTAGGTCAAGATTTGCTTCTTTCCTTTCCTTTCCTTTCATTTCATTTCATTTCCTTTCCTTTCCTTTCTTTATGCAATCAGGTCTCTTCCTTAGTAAAAAGTGAACCAATAAATCAATGCCATGTTCTCCTATCTTGTCATACTTTCCTTTACTTTGACTGATAGCAACGAAGCAATATCCAATAGGAAATCTCCATGCCTCATCACAATTTACCCTTTTACAGCCCCTGAATAACCACTACGAAGCATGAGTCAATAAGAAATCTCCACGCTTACTTCACATTTTACATTTTCTTTACCCTTGACTAACAATCTCGAAATGTGAACCAATATAAAATATCCACATTCCCTGGGTCTATTAATATTCCTTTCATCCTACGTGATTTTTATTATTTTGTCCCTCGCGTCGCAACCTTTTTCTTTTGGGAGACTTATAAACTTTTGATTTCCTAAAAATATTGGCACGTATCCCACCTTGACTGCCTTTGACTTTCCAAACCTAAAGCCTTATAGAACTTAGTTTATTCCATGGAATATAAGTTCACCGAATCCCATCTACTCAAGGATTTATGTAATGCCAACATGTGCCCTGTCTTTGATGCTTAAGATCGTGCCATGTGTCAACCTTGGATTCTTCCATGTTTCCTTGACCTTCATTGAACCAAACCCAAACCCAAAGGATTTACGAATTATAACTCATCCTAGGGATTCATGTCCATTGGATCCCAAAAGAAATAAATATCTCCAAAATCCCACCACGGGTTGGTCTCTCATTTTTTGTGGCTTTTCAATGTCCCACAAATATTCTTTTTTCTACGGCTTTTACTTTCTTTCAACGGGTTTAATTAAAACCCACCAAAGTCCAACCAATGCTCCTTTATTTTGCGGGCTAGGAGAACCCAAAGAACACTAATTTCTTACACTTCGTGGTAAAATGAACCAGTTCCCTAACATTTTTGTTGAATCCTTTCATTTATTTTGATAAGTCACAAGATATATTACAAATTGACACTTCTCCTTGACTCAAACTGGTCTTTAAAGCAGAGGGAACAATATGAAACATAAAGAATCAATAAAGTACATGGGGATTCTATGAAAAATACCAGCTCAATCCAAGGAAATCAATTGAGATCTAAAGGTTACTACTTTCTTATTTCATTACTTTGTCCTATGTTCCATTGTTATCTTGTGACATAGTGGGTTTCCCATGTTTGTAGCATCATTCCTATCTTATTTGTAAATGTGTACTCTTGTTTATAGGCCTACAATATTTTATTTTCATGGGACACAATTAGTGTCCCATGTTTGTAGGCCTCAATACTTTTTGTATGCTTATATATATCATTTTTTTTAATTAAATGCATTGATGTTACTCCATTTTTCTCCTACACATTTTTACTAGTGGTTGCTTTATTTTGTACTATTATTGTTTATCGTTAGAATTGTTTTTGATGTGTTTCATGGTTGTTACCATGAACAAAAACATTTCCTTTTACAGATATAGGTTCTCTAAAATTTCCACCTCCTCAACATTCTACAAATATTCTTAGACAACTTATTCAAAAGTAAAAAGGTTTTTATTTTTAGCCACATTCAACATGGTTTTCACACATGCCTTAAAAGAGGGGATATATATATATATATATATGAGTGTATTATACATTTCATTAATATAAATACATAATTATAAGGGAGGAAGCACATAGAGATAAGATAAATGAATGTAGAAATCTATTCATAGATAAAATTTTAGCAAAAGAACAGGGTCATAACTATAGTATATTCCTAGCTGCCGTGCGCCCCCCCCCCCCCCCCCCCCCCCCCCCCCCCCCCCCCCAATTTTCTGACTAGATGTAATTTCAAAAAGTCTTTTTAGAATTTTCATATTTTCACATAAGTATACATGTATTATGTAAATTTTCACATTTATGATACTCAAATTAGATCAATAAAGGGAACATGAAGTTTTTGATTCCTTCTTCAAAGAAATTTTTTAGGAATCAGGAAAACATGGATCTCTTTCCTAGTTCAACATTTTTAGCACATTATTGGAATATTTTGGAACTTAGTTAGACCATACTATTTTTTGTAGCATATGGGGATAGTTTTGGGGAACATATTACCTTTTTTGTAATGTATGTCCTTATTTGCAAAATCAGGTATTAATCTATCTACAATAGTGTGATGTGTGGGGTTATGAAAGGTAGTGAAGTTGATTTAATCTAAATTGAATTAATCCTTAAATTCATATTAACTACTGTAACAAATAATATTCATGTGTAAAACTACAATAATGTATAAGAAATAAACATTCAACAATGTATGACACTAAGAAGATGAGAAAGGGATGATGAATTAGCTAATTTTGTGTAACCTAGGAGTGATTTGAATTGTGAATATACTAGAACTGGCTGGAAAAAACTTTGAAATGGGTCAATAAAGATTCAAAATTATATAAATGCACATCATAAAAGAACCTACGAGAGGATAGGAGTGTCCTAGGTGCTAGTGACTGATTTGGGTGCTAGTTTCCGCTTAGATTATTGGGTTCTAAATTTTTCTTGGACGAAACGTATTTACTTCAATATTTGTTTTGTCATTTCATCTTAGTTATGATGGTTCCAATCACACATGTAACCTGAATTTTTTTTTCTAGTGAAACATGTCCAAAAACCACATCAAATCATAAAAAAACATGTATAATGTGGACTCGAATTGACCTCGATGGACACTCGAAGAGTGAACTTACGACTGAGTGATGCACTACATCTCATAATCCATGTAGTTATTTGTGATTTTGTATGTAATGATTCCCTATTTTTCCCTTATGCATGTTACACGATGATAATGAGATAGGATTAGATTGTACCAAGTATGCAGAATGTGTGTGATGGAATAGAATGAAATTCACTCCTATGTTGTGTATGTAGATCAATTCATCCCTTTTCCCTTATATGCATATGCTAGATGTATACCTTGTAGTGCTCTTGTGCCTTTGTAAAACATTAGGCGATGATAGATAATGCTTATAGTGCTTGGACCCTTATTTATAATAAGTACATAAGTATATACATGATTCCTTTATTTGAATTTCATAATTGACAATTGAAAGGATGACCCAAAGTATGAAAATGTGCGCAAGAAGTGAAAGGGACCCAAAAGAGTAAAAATAAGATAAATAATGGTGGGATCTCCCATGAGGGAAAAAAGAGCCTAGGGGCTTCCGTCCTAATTGGGTGTTAGTGTCTAAGGTAATCAAAAGATAAATCATTTAAGTGATGATAGAGATGTAAGATTTGTAAAGCTAGTACATTGCAAGAGATAAAGCAATAGAAAAATCAAAAGGAGTTGTCAATCACTAGTTTTCTTACTCAAGAATCATGTATACATTATTATGGTTTAGGACCTCTAAATGTACCTTAGTGCATAGATTTTGTGTCTACATTTACCCCCACTTTTTTTTTTCAAGTGAATAATCAATAGAATAAAGTAGATAGAAGATGTGTACCTTGTAAACCAAAGAAGAGGTTAGCCAATTGCGTGCCAAGAGGAAAAGTAGAAATGCAAAGCGTGGAAAATTGGAAAGGGAAGTAGACCCTAGGGGTGAATCGTATGATTTGAAGCATATTGTTGGACCTTGTGATTGTTGATGTGGTTTACTTCTTGTTGCTTATAAGGACAGACTTGAAAAAGTATTAAAAAAGAGTAGTTAAAGTCTCATATGTGAAAGATTAGATTAACTTATGTATAAGTATGTAATAGTACTAGAAAGTAGTAGCTAATGAAAGATTGCACCTGATGTATAAGAGAGTATAGGATAGAAATTCATCCTATTTTTCTTGGAGATGTTACCAAATGGGTTGTGAGTGATAAATTCCCAACCAAGAAAGCATCAAGCCACATATTTGAGTGTATTTCCACTAAGGATGAGATTTTTGGGAGATCTTATTCCAAGAGTGAGTTTTTTGGGTGATCTCACGTCAAGATCAAGTTTTTTGAGAGATCTCATGCCAAGGAATTTTTTTTGGGATATCTCATGCCAAGAGTAAGTTTTTTGGGTGATATCACGCCAAGAGAGAGTTTTTTGGGAGATATCATGCCAAGAGAAGAGTGTTGGGGAGAGAGATATATTTTTCTCTCCATCCATAATGATTCTGAAATAAGTTCCACTATAGATTGAATGTCCCAATTTTTAAATAAATTTGTAACCAAATTGTAGTTCATTGAGTGAATTTTGTAACTAAAGGAAAGTGCCTGATAATGTACTTTTTTAATGTAAACTTCTGAACACTATTATGAACTAAGAAACTGTTTAATTTTTCCCCCAGAACAAAAGTTTCCACCATTTATTTTTGCTACTGGGCCCTAGAATTTTCTTTGTGTTTGTGATCCAAGTCTATTTCTAGGACACTGTATGACTATGTTTGTGTTCGAATTCTATATTTTTATATTATTTTTTGGAGCTATGAGCTGCTGGAAGGGTTATTTGTTCACCCGATATATACCCCCTCGTTTGTGGTGCATGTGAAAAATGTAGGAGGAGGAAGCCCAAATGAGATGAATTGAATCTGATATGCATATCTAAGAGTGAATACCTACAGACGATAGGGGATGTGCATGGTAGAAACCAAGGCACATGCAAATAATATAGTCTTGAAACATGTGTTAGTGTGAAATATCTAGTATGTAAAAGAATACAATGTAACAAAAATCTATGAAGACAAGAGGTACCACAAAAATTGGGTTTCATATATCCTTTTGTTTACCCACATACTACTTTATTGATGTATACCATATATAAAAATTAGTATGTGTATCATCAATAAAAGGATCCATAATTAATAATTATTATCAAATCATGTATGGCATAGCATAGGAGCGGATAAGGAAGCCAAAATCATAGATAGATGTAGCAAGGTGTGTTTATAGTGTAGATAAGAAAAATTGCTTCTAGAGTACTTAACTTGATGTGTAAAGAAATATTAAGGTATAGAGGTATACATGACTAGTATGGATATGAAACTATCGATTATAGCATGAAACTATGGGGGAAAGATTTGATGTCCCCCAAGTGAGTGAGTGATGGAGATCTATGGGATGATTGTAGAGAGACTACGCCATGGTGGAAGATGTGGAAATGTGTCATGGGAAATTTTATGGCCATCATCGTAATAGGTAGTCAAAATGGTATTCCCAACATCAGATTTGGAGTCAAAAAAATTGCTAGGATTAAAATCGAAAGTGTGTAAATGCTCATATAGCATATTAAATGGTTCTTCAACATCGTAATCATCATTTAGGTCCTATTCATCGACATAGTCATTATTTGGATTGAAAGGAATTATAATTTTAAACTTAAGAGGTTGGTGACTGATCTCATCTTGTGGTGGGGGAATTGGTTTTTCTTCCTTTAATGGCGGTTTCATATTTGGGATTGGTAACATTGTAGATGACAAAATAGGAAGAGGCAATGGGGCAGTTACTTCTAAAGGTTGTATGATACTAGGTTGGATAGGTGGCTCTTGAATTACAAGAAAATGAACATTAAATAATATGGTGTGATGTTCACTAGACATAGAGGGATAAAATTTGGGAACCCATTGGGGTTTTGTAATTAGAGATGAATGTGTCGAATATTCTTGTATAGAAAATGAAATAAATCCTTGATTCTCAAGTTTCTGGATTCTTCGTTCTAAAGATAATCAATCATTGTTAGGATGTCCATTAATTCTATGATAATTCCAAAATGGGTGAACTTTGTAGTTTGTAATCTGGTGAGGGTACTAATGAGTAGGTGGAAAGGTAATTAACTAGTGATTAAGGAGCACAAAGAGAATATCGTGTTTCCTAAAATGTCTCTAAAACATGAGAGGTGTTTGTTGTGGTAATACCTTGACCTTTCTTATATGAGTACATGTAGTAGGCACAATATCAGGATGAAGTGTAGAAGAAGAACTAACATCGGCATGAGAAGCATCCTTGAGGTGTTGGATTTTAGCTGTGATGGATTGAATAGTGATTTACATAGCTTCAAATTTATCTTTAAAAAGCTATAAATCTTGAAGTGACACAAAAATGGATTGATTGGTTGTGTTATCAGGATTAATAAGGGGGTGGGAATCAGAGAGTTAAAATGGGGAGGGTTTTGGGTATAGGATTTCATAAAATTAGGAGCAATGGCATTCGTGCAAGAAACCCTAGTTGGTGCATAGGATGGGTAATTGGATTGCTTGATAAGTTCAAAAGGAAGGAGGATATGATGTATGTTTAGAAGGTAGGGTTTGATCGATCTGGTCCACGAAATGATTTAATCAAAATTGAATTAAACCTTTATTTTAGAGTAACTATTGTAACAAAGAATATTAAGATACTAAGCTACAGTAATGTAAAAGAAATAAGAATTCAACAATGTATAGCCCTAAGCAAATGAGAAAGGGATGATGACATAACTAATTCTATGCAACCTAGGAGTGATCTGAACTGTGTATCTTCAAGATTTCGCTAGAAACAATGTTGTAATGGCTTGATGAAGATTCAGAAATAAAAAAATGTGTAGGACAGAAGTGCCCATAGGAGGACAAGAGCGTCTTAGGTTCTAGTGACCAATATGGGAACTAGTGTACCTATTTAGATGCTCAATTTTTGAATTTTGCAGGGTGAGAAGGTCTTCACTCTAATATTTATTTTTTCACTCTCAACCCACTAAATTAAGGTTATGAACACACCTATAACGTACAAATTAAATGTCTACCTACACATATCTATAAAATGAATCAAATATAATAAAAATGTGTATAATATGGAGTCGGATTGACCATGATGGTCACTAGAAGAGTGAACTTATGACCAAGTGTTGCACTACATCTCAGAATCTATGTAGTTTGTTGTGTTTGTGCTTGTAATGATTCCCTAGGTTTCCGTTGTGTAAGTTTCATAGCAATAACAGGATAGATTTAGATTGTACCAAGAATGCAGAATGTGTTTGATGGAATAAAATGAACTCCCCTCCTATGTAGCATGTCTAGATCAATGTAGTCCTTTTCTCTTGTATGAATGTGGTATATGTATGTATTGTAGTGATGTTGTGCCTTTGTGTAAGCTTAGGTGATGATAGATAATGCTTATAATGTTTGAACCCTTATTTAAAATAAGTAATTAAGTATATATATGATACCCTAGTTTGAATTTTGTAATTGACAACTTAAAAAGATGACCCAAAGTGTTAAAATGTTCCAAAGAAACTAAAAGGACCCAAAAGTGTAAAAAGAAGATATGAAGGGAAGGAGTTCCCTCGAGGGATAAGAGCATTTTGGCGCTTCCATCCTAACCAGGAACTAGTGTCTGAGGTCATCAAAAGATAAATTGGTTAATTTCTGACATAGCTATAAGATGTGTAAATCTAGTAAAGTATAAGATATAAATAAATAGAAAGAACAAAAGGATTTTTCAACCACTAGTTTTCTCTCTTAGGAATCATGTATACATTAGTATGATTTATGATCTAGAAATGTACCCAAGTGCATAGATCTTGTGTCTACAAAAGCACCTAAGGAATTTAAGGGTAGGTTTTCCTCTCTTATTACACTCAAAAGGGAATATGTACCATAGTTTTTTAATACCATTTATATAAGGTCTCTATACGTACCCAAAATTGTAGGGTACTGCACCATCGGAATGATGTTACACATGCCCCAATGATGATACAGGTCACCTCGCAAGGTGTTCGGGATCCAGAGAAGCTCGTGAAGTATACGTTAGCATCCCAAATGCTTTATCCAAGTTCCTTGTGCTTTTTTTTATCCCTTGCCCCCCATTTTCTTAGCCTTTTGACCTTCAGTAAAGAGACCGCCACCTTGCTAGGGTGGCGGTCCTTTAACCGCTACCCTGCTCAGGGCATTGGTCCTTCATGCATTTTCCAGAACATTCCTTTAATCATGACTTACGTGAATTTTCAACATTTACCAGCTTTTCTCAACTGCCTTGGATTGTATTTATGTTTTTGGTTCCCTATAATAATGTTTCTCCATTGTTTAATGGTAAAAGAGTTCCATTCCAAGTTACCCTTTGGTGAATGGGAATTCTATAAATAGCTGGTTTGTTTTCAAACAAATGGCCCCTCACCTTCTCAATTCTATTGTTTAGTCTTTCAGTTTCTTGTTTAGAATTCATTTGGTTTCATGTTTTACATCCATACTAGTTTTCTTCTGCTATTTAGAGGCCACGTGATCTTCTTGTTTCAGTTTCATTATTGTTTCATACAATCAGTTAAAGTAAGGTAGTTTTATTTCAATTTGGAATCCATTAGAGTTGCAGGTCGTGTTCTTCACAGGAACTAGTGTCTAGAATCTCTCAGTACACTTGTGTTATATTCCCGCAATAGATCCAGCTAGGAATTACATAAGCCAAGCTCTGTCACTTGCGCCATCCCTCTCCTACTCGCATTGTATCCAGTCTATACACAAAGCTACCATTATTTGAACACCTTCTTCTATTGATGCTAGCATATACACACTTTTTTGGATTCATGTGAACATGAAGGAATGAGGAGATCACACTGAGGGGAAAAAATCACACACGAATGGATTCACCACTATTCTGTAAATTCCAGGTTTGAGTTGTCAAAAGTTCTAGTTAAAACATATCAAATAGAGTAGTGAATTATTTCATTTCAGTTAAATTCACTTTCGATATTACTGGGGAAGCTGTGGGGATTAATAGTTTATGAGAAACTATGATCCATTCCTCACTTCTGAGGTAGGATCGAGATTCTTTCAATTTAAGTTAATCAGTTATCTAGCTATTTAGGTTAAAATCACAACTACACAGGCAAGTAGCTATACTAGGCTACCTTACTTGTTTTAATTTTTTTATTAGACTAGTTGTCATTTTTTGAATATATTAAATAGTTTTCCTTTTAATTCTGTTAAATATTCTATCAAAAATACAAAAATAAAGGAATATATGTATGCTATAAATATATCTTGCATAATCAGTTTACTTTGCTTTAGTTAGAATTGTATCGTCTTTTACATGACAATCACGGGACCTAGAGAGCCCAGGGAATACATTTTTGAGCCAATCGTGACTTAACCAAATCTTCTCGCAACACTAGCCGACATAGACCAAAATCTCAGAATTTTGGTCTTCTGAACAACATAAGACCTACAGGAAGTTAGCACATAGCTGAGAGGATTAAACATAGAAGATGACAAAGCACACACGTTCTGGTTAAATCAGCCAAATTATAGACTGCCTTGATAGATATCTGTATGACTGTAGAAGGAATTAAAAGAGAGAAAACATTCGGTTGCAACCCACTAGTCCCACCACCTGATGTGGGAGATATCCTCATTGAAATAGATAGTACCTTACAAATTCAAGTTGTCAGAACACCTGTAAGGTATTCTGAGAAAATTACGCAACTCCAAGTTCTAAACATAAAGGCCGGAAAGGCATATGACTACTGGATACTCAGAATTAGGGATTGACTCTTCATATGACCATAGGAGGTCCACAACAACCACGAACTTATGGTTGTGATCCACAGGTCCCACAACCCAACGGGCCTACAAATCAATCCGACGTTGATGCTGATTTGTGAACATTAGTATTTAGGTCCTCTCCACTCCCACAAGACATTATCGCACAACTCTCATTATTAAACATAGTAGCCAATGAAGCTAAGGATTTCTGGACTAAACCAAAGAATCGTCCATAAAACCCCAGAGAATCCACTACACATTTTACCACCATTTTCATGACCTTGTCAGGAAATATATACGAAGCACCCACAGGTCAGTTTCCACGTATTCAGTAACCTATAGATAGGATCTCGACTGAGCTCAATATTGATTGGAGCCTTCGAGCAGCTATCCTTGCCAAATGATCCATCACACCTATTCAGGTTAGGAGGGCCTTCTTTTCCTTAGATTCATAGATCCCATTATTGCGTGTTGAAGACATAAGATTACCCAACTAGTCTATTTGTAGCCCGTATATTCCATCCCCACCGGCTGTCTTGGCATGACCTCGGGAAGTCAGGTGTGAGGAAGAGTAACTTGTAGATTCTCATGCTCACATGTCACTTTTCCATCGTACAATCTCCTTCCTTCACAAAATTACATTTATACCTCTTTCTTCTTCCCTCTCTCATACTTTTTTGTGTTGGGTTTAATGGACCTAAAACTCAATTTTTTTCCTTAATTTATATTGGGGAATGATCATCCCTAATCCCTAAGTGAAATTAAAGAAAATAAAACCATATGAAAATAGGTGTATTATTTCCTTGTCTTTATATTTTTACTTCATATACGTGTAAATGAAAATCCTTTTATTACATGTTTTATTTGAGTTATGGTCAATTATTTTCCATGGACATTGATTTCACTCTAAGTTGCAGGTTTCATCATGGAGCATGCTAACACCAAGAACAACAATGTAAATACAAAATAGACATTCAAGAAAATGCAAAATGTGCTTAAACACTTAGGTAAAATTTCCTGTAAGATTGAAATTGTCAATTTCATATTTAAAGGGGGGGAATGTAGAGACTCATATTTGGTAATTTACACTTTGGAAACCCTTTATTTGACTATGCAATCTTGATATGATAAATACAACTTCTCCATTCCTACTCAAAAATTTATGAGGTCAAGTGTTTATTTGATTTATCCTTGCATACTAACATGTTAACACATTTTTAGAATGCAATGCATTAAATCAATATAAATAGATCAATTTACTAACTCCAAACTTCATTTGTAATATGAATTTATTCGATTCAGGACCGTAGAATTTTTTTAGGATTGTACATCTGGTCATGACTTACTTGTATGGTATTAGAATGACACGTCTTCTTACTGTAGTTTCAAATCAACATCTTTATTTGGGTGTTATACTTTATATGGATAATTTTTTTTAGATAAATTATCTATGAAACCCTATATAAGAAAGTAAACACTACCTCCTTTTCTAACCTAAAAAACCTAACAAAATTCATTATAGCACTAACTTCATACACTTGAAAAAGGCACCCAAAGCTCCCTAAATCTCGTGCAGTCTCATATGAAGTCATTAAAATGGATCCCACATTAATTTTTAAGCTACAAAATAGCTAAAGGAAGCCATATATTTCATCCAAAAGAATTCAAATATCCTCTCCCTAATTATTTTAGCAAGAATGAAGTCAAAGAAAACATGGTCGAAACAAGTCCAAATATAATTGATTCATCTAGATATAATATGCTAGGTGGAGAATGACATGTGGTTTCACGCTTTTTCGAAGTATTTCCAATATTGATGGTGGTGTTCAGAGAAGTTTTTGATTTCCTACTTTAACATAATGAAGTGAAATAAAAAAAACAAAACCAACCTCGGAAGATGGAGGGGTTTACCAATACCCACAATGATTGATGGTGATGTGGATTTAAGCTGGTGAGTCTAAGTACGTGTGTAATTCCTCCTGTCTTGAAAATTAATATGTGATCAAAGACACTAAACAAAAATAATTAGCCAAATGGATAAACAAGCTGCTTGGTAAAAGGTCGATTCTAGGAATCCAAAGGGACTTCCTTGGAGGATTTCATCTCATTTTGTAACAATTAAGTGAGTTGATAAAGGTAATGATGATAATAGATATAACTAGATAAATGACAAACACATACAAAGATATAAAACTCAAGATTGAAAGGAAGGTCATGTGTAGTTGCAAAGGTATCCCAAGCGAGTGTGGATGCAATCTAGACGTGCTCAAAGTAATTGTACTAGAAATCCTCAATCTCATGTTGGATGTAATGGAGGAACTCGAATTGGTATTCGATGTCTTATTCATATATTAAAAATTGGATAGCTCAAAGTTTAATTTCATGTAGGATATTGCATTATTCTTAGTAAAAAGGGGTACAAGACTATAGGAAGTTCGTAAATGCTAGTAATTATATGTGAACAGCCAGGAACTTCCATCTAAAGGAGTGCCATGCTTGGAAAAAAATGTTAAATGTAGAGGATTTAAATATATTTGATAAAGATATGATAAACTAATAAAATTATAAATTTGACAGGGATCGCCAGTGATTTTGGCCAATCACTGGTGGTCAAGGTAAATCGTTGGCGATTACTGCGATTTTAAGAGTGTTGATAGAAGCGAGAGTTTAAGGTCAAGAGATTATATTTTTGATAGATTCAAGAGCTGGATGTGACTAAGAAAAGACAAATAGAGAACAAGAAGTACCTTTGAGTGAGTTTAGAGCTAAATCATTCCTCAAATATTTGATAAGAAAGATCTGAGTGGACAGATTATGTTAAGAGGCTTCTTGAAGCTTGAGTGATGAAAAATGATCCTCAAGATGTTTGAAAATGATTACTACTGATGCCTAAACATACTTGGTGATTTCCTTGATGTTGTAGTGTTAGGAAAATGAAGTGTGAAATAAAAAAGAATGCTTGAGATTTGAGATTGAAGATCCCTAAGGAAGATCAAAAAATTTCTAATTCTAATTGCTAGCGGTTCAACTGAATTGTAGACGATCTAGTTTTTGTGGGGAAACATGTGCAAGAGTGGTTAAAACAACTTCTATTCATGTATTTTTGGTTCAAGATATGGGTAAATGATTAAGGGGTTATTGGATTACGATGTGAAGAGTTTGAGATGGTTTTGATTGTTTTGATTTTGTTTTTAAAGTGGTTTGAGTGGTTTTATGAGATGTAAACATGGGTTTTTATAACTGTGAACAATATTTACATGGAATAAATATGGTGGTGGTTTTAGTCTTAGGGTAAGGGATATATGAATTAAATATAGGTTGTGATAAATATCTTAGTGTGAATGATAAGGAAAATGAGTGATGAAAATTTTTAGTGTCTACATTTGTCCCTTTTTGTCAAGTGGTTTGGTGTAGGCAAATTTCTATACAAAAATGATGATATATTGATTTGTATGAGTGACCCCCCTCAAAAAGGGGTGAATGCAACGCAGTATAAGGAACACTAGTTTGATGAAATTTGGTTTGTTAGATTAGTTTTCTATTCATTTCATTTAAAATTTCCCCAAGATGGGTTATCGAAAGGATGAACGGCTACCATGGAATCAAGAGATAGGGGGAACCAAGGGGTTCGTTTTCTATGGACATATAATTCCTAAAGTTAGGGTGTAATGACCGGGAAGTCAAGTGATAGAGGGCCAAAGGGATCACATATATAGACTTATGACATATCCTGAAGTGATTTTATTATTTATCATTTAATTTTTTGAGGATTTAGGTCCTTTAGAGGAGACATTTTGTGAAAAAAAAGTGAGAAAGTGATGTGATTTTGGAAAATAGTGATTTTAGGTTACAAATGGGATAAATCGCTAGTGATTTATAAAAATCTCTAGAGATTAGGGTAAATCACTGGTGATTCAAGGAATCATTGGTGATTGCTGTGAAAATTTGGGGAAGGCTATAAAATCCCTAGGTCACTGGGGAATAGTTCATTTGTGCAACTTGATTATTAAAAAAATTAAAATTGAGGTGAAGAAAATGGTGATTTGGAGCAATAGCGTCAGGGACAAGGCACAAGAATCCCACAATAGTAGAGCTAAGTGTCAAACCTTGATTATTTTTTTGAATTTTTAGTGGTTGTGGTCATTCTTTGGTGTTTTTATGCATACAGAGGGTTTATTTTACAAATTGCTGAAATCACCAGGGATTCAGGCTGATTGCCAGCAATTCAAGGAATTGCCAGTGATTGGTCTGTGTTTTATGTGATCAAATTTATTGGATAGTGACCCATGCATGTGATTAATTTTTTGATGATTTTTGAAGTCTAATGTAAGTTTATGCAATGTTTATGGGTGCAAGTGAATGCAATGTTGACTATTCAGGATAGGATTCTATTTATTTTAGCAGAGTTTTGAGAGGATATGTTGGATGATGATTGGATATTCGTAAAGGTGGTAGGATTCATAGGTATGTGTTCACACATGTCAAGTATTATTGTTGGATTTGATGGAGAGATGGGATCCAACCAACTGTACATTTGGTTACCTATAAGGGAGATCACGATCACAGTGGAGAATACTCATCAGATTACTAGACTGCTAGTGCATGGAGAGGGCATCTATTGTATTGATGAGATGGAGAGAGAGGATGTTATGAGGATATTGTATGGAGATGAGGTGGATGATATGAAATATACTATACAAGTTTTATTATCATTATTTATATTCTACAGAGAGGGAGGGATGTAGTCGAATGATTCTATTGATGATGGGCATTTCATGTTTTTATTTTCTTGATTTTTGCAGAGGGAGATTCCCATGGATGATGATACAAGTGCTTCCAGAGATGATGTATCATCATACTATGTTTGCTTGCACTCTTGCATTACTGGCGCAAAAATACAAGGAGCTATGGGATTGGAAATTCCACAAGATATTTGGCATTGATGTTGCATTTTTTTACAGTGTTGGGATTTTGAGAACATTGCCATAGCTCGTCCTCATGGTTTTCCATGGGGAGGTGTGGATGTGATTGGGATATCTTTTGGATTCATGAGATGGTGGGAGGATGTGGGGAGGTCAAGGGGGAAGAGGAAGGAGGTTAATTACATAGAACTTCTTACATGAATATATGTTTTTTTTAATATTGGTAAATAGTTTTTTGAAAGGGACTATACCCTTGTGTACAAAAGGAGGCCTAAAAGCCTGAATAAGAGAGAGGAGCAGAGAAGCTGTATCAAAGCACAAAAGTTACAGCAAAGAACACCGAAGCCTAGAAACAGCAACACAAACGAGACTTAACAGCAAAACAACGGCAACAAAACAGCAAGCCTACAGCCAAGAAGCAGTAGTAAAACTGGACTACTTCTTGGCCGCTTGATCAATACTCATCTTTACTTTTTTCCAAGCATGATACATACCCAACGTGGTCATATGAGCAGCATCCATCTTATCGAGCTCCTCTCTGGTTCTTTTACTCTCTTTCTCATTGCCCCAAAGAGTAATCGGGACACCGCTGAGTTGCGAAACACTTCTTGCATGACCTTCGATGAATTCCTCTATGGCCCTGAATGCTGCAATATTATACTCATGCCTAGTCTTCATTTTCCCAAGGCGGGAGTCTAGGGAGGTCAGTTTTTTGTATATTTCATCAAGCTGGCTATTGCCAATGCTCCCTTCTCCCTCAATGCTTTTTTTGCCTTTTTGCTTAGCAAGATTTTTTACCTCATCCTTCAGCAATTTAAGCTCAGCCTCTAAGGCCTCCAATCTTCTAGAAGGGTTGTCCGTTGGTGCCGCCTGGGGACTGGCACTACTAATGTTCAGCAGATCACGAGCAATGTCATCCAAAGGTTCATCCCCCTCAGCAGTAGACTCAAGGTTGAGTCTCCTAGAAGCCCTGGTGACACGTTTAGAAGTAGAGACAGTGTGGGTGGCAGGGGCAGCAGCAGGAGGAAAAGAAGGAGAAGCATGAGCAGCCTGCATGGGGGCATCAGCACCAGAGGCGGGGGCAGCAGCAGGGACAGCAGGGGAGACAGGACTGGCAGCAACGGAGCCCAACAAAGCCAGGCCGGGAGAGGAAGGGAGACCGGGGAATTTGATAAGGCAGTGCTTGTGAATAAGCAGAATAAGCCCTTGGTGAAGGGGGAACCGCCCGGGTATGCTTCTGGAACTCCAAAATGGAGCGCTCAAGAGAGTTTAACAGATAGTGGGGGAAGCAAACCAACCTACTCCTACGAAAGTGATTCAAAAAACAAGGTGCTTGGCAGGGACAGTAACAAACCTGCCTTCCAAGGATATGTAGCGAATCATCATGCGGGTGACTTCATCATACGGAGAAGGAATTGAATTAACAAGCAGACCCGCGGTGTTGAATATAAGCTTCTCCTCCTCCTCCACAAATCTTCTCTCTTCAGCCTCTTTGATAACCCTCTTGTTGAAGAAGCGGTATCCTTCCAAGCTGAGGCCAGTCGCTTCGGCTATGAGTTCGTCATTAATAAGAATCTTCTGCCCTCCATAGTCGACCATCCTCTCATTCCACTCCTTGGCAAAGCGAATAGAGATGCTTTGATCATGCCCTTGCACTCTCTCCACAAAGTTGGTGAATCCGCCAATACTAAGAATGTTCCAGAGCTCAATGTTATCTTTCCAGTCAGGGTCTGCACACAGCTCAATCTGGCAGGGAGGCCCTCCCATCTTCACAAGGATGTGCTGGTTACAACAATTTTCAAAATACCTTTGGGCGTTGAGAGTGGTTTGTTTCTCACCGTTGCGGGTCGCATAAAAATGGGAACTGTAGCCATTGGTCCTCCCACGAACGGCTGTAGGATTGCCGATCTGAGTCTGCGTGAAGTCGCGCGTGAAAACCCTTATCCTGTCAGCTTTCACCTTGTAGTTATCTTCGGTTTTCGCGGAGCTTGGCAACCGAATATCAACAGCTATTGTACTTCCCGCGTGCGCTGTTTTTAAATTTAGACAACTCCACTTGAAGTTCCTAAACAAAATCTTGCTATCATTTGGAGTAGATATCATATGCCACGCCAAATAAACTAAAACAGCACCTGTGGAAGAATTTATGGATTTCCTCCAAAGATTAAAGCATATCTTTAGAGATTGTTTGCGTGTGAAGGTCCGCATGTATGCTGTTGTGAAGCTGATTAGGGATACTATCATTATCCCAAATAGTGAAATTTAAATTAATGCCATAATTGGCCATTGCATCGGCCAGCTTGTTTCCTTCCCTGTAAGTATGTATGATTCTGATGCTGTTGAAGGTATGACTGATGCTTATGGACTCAGAGATAAAATCTTTGATATTCCAGCTAGGAGAAGAGGACTGATTAAGCAGATTAATAATATTAAGGGAGTCCCCTTCAACAATGAGGTTCTGGATATTTTGGGCCCGAGAAACTCTCAAGCCCCAGAGAACAGATAAAGCTTCTGCAAAATGATTGGTTTGGATTCCCATTTTTCCAGCATATGCAACAATCAAATTACCTTTATGGTCCCGTATTGCTCCTCCTCCAGCTACTGTTCCAGGGTTCCCCTTAGAGGCACCATCAAAGTTCAGCTTGAACCAATTGGATTCAGGGGGATGCCATTTGACCAAAGATCTATCCACACTATTCCCGGGGGTGCTCCAATATCCGATCTGCCAATTTGATAAGATGTGCTTTTCATTTTCAGGGTAACAATTGTTCTTAGGAGGTTTAAATCTGGCCATGTCCTCTTTGATGCCTTGGGAGATCTTGCCAGTAGTGAGTTTAAAATTCTGCTTCTTATTTCTAAAAACTATATTATTTCTATCCTTCCAGATCCTCCAAATTAAATGCGGGATGGCTAATTTCCAGATTCTTTTGATAGCACAATGTCTGAATGGTGGGTTCCATTGGTTCCACAGCTGAGTAAGATCCTCCGGCATCACCCAGAGAGCTTCAAATTTGGAAAGGACAAAGTTCCAAACTCTAAAGGCATAATCACAGTGTATGAATAGATGTCTAATGTCTTCATAGTTATTCCTACAAAGGTGGCACCAATTGGGAATGATAAATCCTCTTTTCATCAAATTGTCAGTGGTGAGAATTTTACCTCTGATGGCCAGCCAAAGAAAAAAATTTATTTTGGGGGTTAACTCAGGCATCCAGATCAAGTTCCAGTTAAAGTCTGATTGGTTACTGTGGAAAAGACTGGTATAGCCAGATTTGACTGAGTATTTACCCTCGTGTGAATTGCTCCAGATTAGCTCATCCTTGGAATCCAGCTGACACAAAGGGAAGAGATCCAAAAGGTCTTGGAGGGAGGAAATAGTCTGTTTCAGTTCAAAACTCTCCATAGTGAGTCTTTTCCAATTCTTGTTGGTGCCATTTCCATCAATGTAGTCCTTGACTTTAGTTCCATATTTTCTTATAAAACTGTCCTTAGCAGTCCCAAATCTCTCCAAGAGATTATCATTGGACCAGTTATCCTCCCAGAAGTTAATGTCGCTGTCATCCCCAATTTTCCATTTGCTTCCCTTCTTAATGAAGTTTCTACTCTTAACCAGATTATTCCAAAAAATGGAACCATTGGGGAGTTGCTCATCATGCAGATAGGAGTAAACAGCTTGCTGATTCAAGTATTTTGTTTTAATGACATCAATCTAGGGTTGTTTCTCAGAAAGCAATCTCCAGCCCATCTTAGCAATGAGTGCCTCATTCATTTTCTCAATATTTTTTATTCCCAGCCCTCCCCTAGATTTAGGGGTGCAGACTTTATCCCAGGCCACAAGGTGAAATCTGAACTTTTCTTCCATGCCTTGCCATAAAATTTTTTTCTGAATCCTTTCAATTTTCTCTCTGAAGGAGGAAGGAATTTTGAATAGTGACATGATATATATGGGCAAACTTTGGAGTGTGCTTTTAATGAGAAGGCACTTACCAGCACTAGAGAGAGTGGTCCCTTTCCAACCGGCCATTTTTTTCTGAAATCTCGTCAATAAATCATCCCACACCGTGTGAGAGACTTTCTTCGTGCCAAGAGGGAGGCCTAAGTACGTTGCTGGAAGAGTACCAATTTTACAGCCCAGAATTTTAGCAATCTTGAGTTGTCTTTCCCCAGGAGTGTTAAAGAAAAAAAGGATGCTTTTGTCGTAATTGATCTCTTGCCCGGAAGCAGATTCATAAAGCTGCAGAAGAGCCTTGATAGCTTTAGCTTCAACCACTGAGGCCAGAAGAAGAAGGATAGTGTCATCTGCAAACTGTTGATGAGAGACAGCTTGGCTGAGAGAAGTGGGTTTAGAACCATTTAAAAGGCCGTCTTCCACCGCTCTGCTAATTGTTCTACTAAGGCTGTCAGCCAGAAGGATGAAGAGAAGGGGGGAGATGGGGTCTCCCTGTCTTAGACCTCTGCTGCTGGTGAAGAATCCCACAGGCTCTCCATTAACAACCACAGAGAACCTGGCTGTAGATATACATGATTTAACAATTTTTCTAAACTTTTCTGTGAACCCAAATTTAGATAGAATCCTGTCAAGGAAGACCCAAGAAACTTTGTCAAAGGCTTTATTCATGTCGAGCTTAAGGATCATGTTTGCCTTTTTGTTATTTTCCATAGAATGCATAGTTTCGTGTACCATAATCACACCGTCTTGTATTATCCTGCCTTTAATGAAGCCACTCTGCTGCTTTGAGATGAGATCCTTCATTATGAGCTGCAGCCTAGAAGCAATAATTTTGGTGAAGATTCGAAAAATAGCATTAACCAGATTGATGGGTCTGAAATCCTTGAAATCTTTTGCATTCATTTTCTTAGGTGCCAGCACAATGTGTGTGTTATTGAGTTCTTTTAGAAGATTTCCCGATCTAAAAAATTCATTAACCGCTTTGAGAAGATCCTCCGAGCATATTTCCCAGAATTTCTGAAAAAAATTAATGGAGAATCCATCCGGTCCAGGAGCCTTATCCCCCTCAAGAGAAAAAACAGCCTTTTTTAGCTCATCAAGCGCGACCGCTTTAGTGATATCTTTGAATTTCTGGTCTTCAATATCATTCTGGGGGATTGCCTCTAGCATGAAGGAAATAGCTTCCGGATTGCTGACATTACTCTCTCTAAGAAGATTTTTGTAGAATTCAAGTGCTTGCTTCTTAATGCTGTTTGGATTTTTAGTAATACTTCCGTTGCTTTAGAAACCTCTAATATCCTATTACTGGCTCTGTGCTTTAGAGTGGTCATGTGAAAGAACTTTGTATTCCTGTCCCCCTCTTTAAGCCAGATAGCCCTTGATTTAAGGCGCCAAAAGGATTCTTCTCTACTGCATATCGTGTGTAACTCAGAAAGAATTCTCTTTTCATTTACTTCATCTTCAACTGATCTCCCCATAGTATCCATTTTTAACTCAAGATCCTGAAGCTTCTGTTTTAATTCTTTCTTTTTTCCGAAGATGTTTCCAAAAACATTTTTGTTCCAAAGTTTGACTTGTTTTTTGACATTTTTGAGTTTTTGGACCAATCTGTACTGGGCAGTGCCTTCCCCATTCCAATCCCACCATTCCTTTATTCTATCATAGATATCAACGTGCTCCATCCACATTTTTTCAAATTTGAATGAGCTTCTTGTAGGTTTGGTCCAATTTAGAAAGCTTAAAGCAATCGGATTATGATCCGATCCAATTCTGGGCAGGGAAGAGAGGTAAAAGTCTTGGCTAAGAATCCAGTTTGCCGAGATAAGAGCCCTGTCCAGTCTCACCTGAATGAGCCCCTTTCCCACCCTTCTATTATTCCAAGTATACTTATTACCATGCAGATCCACATCAATGAGGTTTTGTTCAGTGATAAAATCAGCAAAATCCTCCATACCATTAGAGAAGGTGGGGGTTCCCCCAAACTTTTCACCTGGGTTTAGAGGGGAGTTGAAATCTCCCATGATAAGCCAGTTAGCAGAACTGTGCTGGTTTCTAAAGATTTTAAGATCAGCCCATAGTTTTCTTCTACCACTAGCAGAGTTAGGGGCATAGATATTAGACAAGATCCATTCACACTTTTTTTCAATAGTGACAAACTTAATTGCAAGATGATTAAAATTATCACTAAGGATCATACCAGTACAGTGCCTTTTATCCCAAAGAGTTGCCAGCCCTCCGGAAGCACCCTGAGAATCAACAGCCGCCATTTCAGAGCTATCCCAAAAATTATTTTTAATATTATCCATGGTCATTGCTTTCATCTTAGTTTCTTGAAGAATCAAAATGCTGGGGTTACTGGAGTCCCGTAACTCCTTGATGTTTCTTTGCTTAGAGTAACCGTTAAGGCCTCTAATATTCCAAGATATGATCTTCATATGGAATGGTTGGTAGTTGGATTTGCTTGGTGGTTCAGTTGTCGCTGAACACCATCTGCAATATCCCTCTCTGTTTTCTTAGCTCTGAGAGTTTTTTTAGAGGGTCTTCCTCTTTTCGAGCTTCCTCCAAAATCAGCTAATCGTCTAACTGAAGATCTGGTTTTTCTGGAGGTAGAGGTGTCCCAATTGTCAATTTCCTTTTTCTTTTCACTATAAAGTGATTCTGGGATCCTTTCAAAACCTTCCATTCTTTTTTTTTTTCTTTTTTGAGATGACCAAAGTGAACCCAGAGTCTGGATCTTCCTTTTTCTTGGCAGGCGTAATCTCCCCTTCCTCTTGCTCCTTATGAATATTGACAGGAGTGTGATTGCAACAGACCTGCTCAGTCACTGTTGACATGCTGAGGTATGGCAGCGGATCCTCAATTTCTTTCTCTCCAGTAGGGAGAGACTCCAAGGGCTCAAACACCCTCATATCCTCCTTGATACAAGCTTCCTTTCTAACGAAAGGTAGGATTTCTTTCTCTTCTGAACCAGAAGGGATTAAATAGGTCTTCTTTTCCATGGTAGGCGTGATCCCCCCTACCTTTTGTTCCTTATGGATACTGTCAGGAGTATGATCAGAAGCAGTTTTGAGGCTGCAAAAGTCCTGCGCAGTCGCTGTTGAAATGCTGAGGTAAGGCAGCGGATCCGCATTTCCAGTCTCTCCAGAAGAGAGGATCGCCAGGGGTTCACTCACATCCATATTCTCCTTGTTGCAAGCTTCCTCTCTAATGAATGTCAGGATTTCTTTCTCATCTGAACCAGAAGGGATTACACCTTCTTGTTCATTCACTTCCAAGGAATCCTTAGCAAGGTCATCCTTCACAGAAGTTTCAAAAGGTTTGTTCGGAGATGCCTTCATAGTTTTGACCACTACTTCTTTGTTGGGGGAAGCTATTGTAGCGTCTTTGGGACACCAGACAAGATGTTTCTTAATATGAGTTCTAAAACCCCCTTTTTTCTTTTTTTTTCCCCTGCTAGAATATATGTTGATGGTGTTGTATGGAGACCATATCTAGATTTTTCAGTGTTGTTAGGTTGTGAGCGTGGGATTGATGGGCTGTAGAAGGATTAATGGGTGCAGAGGAGATGAGGCGGAGAGTGGGAGCTTGTCAAATTTAGCCATGTTAGATGGAAATTTAGTTTGATACAGGATGTTCTAGAGGCTCCAGTGTCATATAGACATGAGGAGGGAGATGCTAATACTCCCAAGGCAGTTATGGGAAGTACTCCTATCAATTGATGCACAGGGAGCCATAGGTCTTGATGCACATGGTGATTTAGCATTGATTGATGATGCTAGAGTGAATTTGGGTTATAGGCACCCTTGGGCTAGTGAATATGCAGAGTTTGAGATGAATCAATTGATTAAGAGAGGGAGGAGGGTGCATGCTTGATTGGAGGGAGCATAGGATATTGTTGATGTCAGTGATGATGAGGAGGGTGATGGGAGTGTCGTTTTTGCTAATGGATTTCTTAGTGATATTCATTTTAGTGGATAGTTATGTCTTTCATTTTGATATGTATATGACCTTGTTTAGGAAGCCTTTGATGGATAGTTTTTGATAGACAAAGTGGGGGACTCTTTGATTATGTATTTTGAGGCTATTATTAAATTATATGATTGTATGGTTGGCTCATGATGTGTGTTGATGTATGTTTTCAATTTTTTAATACTTTTAATTTATGTTCATGGGATGAAATTTTTATGTGAAGTGAATGGTGAAAAGGTTGTGAATTTTACATTTGATCCAAATTTATCAAAAAAATGTTTTAACTTTAAAAGGAGTAAAAATGGAATGATTGCTTGAATATGGATTTGATACACACGTGATGGGTATGATATGTGAAATCACTTGCACTTTTATCGGTTAAAAATGTTAAAATGATACTATCAATGAGTAGTTACATATGAGATCTTAGTTATAGAGGTGAAGTAATGGGATGTACCTTCTTAGGACATAAAAGGAGTTTTTTGCATGTGTAGGGTAACGCGGGAAGGAGGGTTATCCTTTTCAACAACTTCTTAGAGGTATGCCTTAGCTATACATATTTTTGACACAAATTGATCGATGCAAGAAGTTTACTTGATGGGAAAGTTGATCGATGCATGAAGATTTCCTAGGATGCTTTTGATATTTCATTTTTTGAAGGTTGATTGATGCAGGAAGCCTTTTCACATAAGTAGTCATCTTTCAAGGGAGTGGTATACAATTTTTGAATCTTGCATTTTACGGATAGCCATCCTTTGAGGGACCGGTCTATGATTTTGACTAGTATTTTTCCTTTAAGGGATCAGTCTATATTTATTTTAGATAATATAATTTTTGATTTTTTAATACATTTCCTTCAACGGATCAATCTAGTTGACTTTTGATAATAAGAATCCATAGATATATTTTTTATTTTTAGTTTTGAGCTAAGGGAAAGACCCTAATAAACTATTGCAATGAAGGATGGTAAAATTACCCTTAAAAAATGGTTTGTTTTTAGATACGCGGGGTCATAGGAGTTGACATATCCGATGTTAGGCTCGTACATAGGTTTTTTGTTAGGTCTTCCATACACTTCTAGTGTATGAAGAATATTTAACATGAGAAGGTGTCACTCCACCTAGCAAAAGACATTCCATAATGTCACCACGGGAGGATTCATAGAATTGTTTGGACAATGGATTGGATGTGATCGTGGAAGATTCATCAGATGATTATTATTTTTATTTAGGTATAAGGACATCGTTTGGATGGTATGTCATGTTGCATTCAGCAAAAGGATTTTGGTTTGTAGGGACTATGAATGTTTTACCCTCGTATTCATATTTAATTCATGGTTGAAGTGTTGAAGATATGCAATGCATGGTCAAATCAAAGGATGTCCTAATAGCATATGGTATTATATCTCTCCTTATATGATGTATAAGAGTTCTAGAAGGGTTTTGACACCAAATTTAAGAGGTAGAATGAAAGTACATAAAAAGTGCATGATTTTATCATTAAAATCTTGGAGAAAGACTGGTGTTTGGACAATAATGGTATTTAGTAATCTAAGTTTATTAAAGGTGATAGATGATATGTTATTGATAGCACCCCCATCAATAATGACCCTCTTAACCAGGACACCATTGATTTTTTTGATAATGAAGAGAGGCATGTCCTGATATTTACGCTAAAGTGATGGTATTTCTGAGGACTTAAAGAAGATAGTAGCAGATGCTTTGAGAGTACCTACAAAGTTGCTAAAATATATTGGGTCTTTTGCAGACATGGTAATATATTGAAGATATTTGATCATGGATTGTTTATGTTATGGTGAGGTCTGGACCAGCTCGTAAAATGACATTTTAACCGGAGCTTAGTGTAACTACTTAATGATGACCTTTTTTACTGTAGTAGAATATGGTAGTGTAGAAAGGACAAAAAATTTAGTCTTGGGTTGTGATGTTTGATTGGAATTTTTAGGGGTGATAAAGATGGAAACCTTAGGTTTATCTTTAGATGAAGATGAGGTGAGTTTAGGTGGTGGATAGATAGCGAAAAAAGTATTGGGTTTGTTCTGATCTCAAGTATGGGATTCATGATTACGGGTTTGGGTAGTAATGTTGATGGCATTGAATTGGTGAGGGAGGATTTTACTCAAATATTCATTAAGAGTGATGGATGTAGATATTGAATGGGATGTCTTTGATGGGAGAAGAACTTTACCTTCAAGTTTATTAACAATTGCATGAAAGGATTTACAGTCTTCTATAGAATGTCCTGGTGCTCGATATTCACATAAGGTTTTGAAATTATACCATGAGATATTCCAAAATTGAGAGTTAGATGGCCTAAGGGGAGGTATCACTATGAATTTTTGTTGAATGAGTTTCTATATAAGAATTGCATAGTTTCCTTTTTGGATGTCGAAGGTGATGATGTCTCATTCGGTTTGGCAATTACGGGAGATGATGTTTCTAGTGTGGATTTCTTAGTTGTTTGCTGATAAGTAATTTTTTATTGTGGGATGGTAATAGATGGTTTAGAAAAGGGATGTGGCCCTAGGATAGAGGGATGATGTTTTGATCTTTATGTAGGTATAGTTGAATATTTTATGATTGTGACTTTCTTAGATGGAGGTGGAGTAAGATTTTAAAGTTTATAGGGATGATAATGGGTAGTAAATTCATCAAAAGAAATCTTCATAATTTAATGGGTTGTTTTGAGATGTCTGAGAAGAGTTTATAGATAAGCTACACAAGGAAGTAGTGGATGCGGATGAAGAAGTTTCGTCTATTATAGGTGCTTCTGATTTTTTGTCATGTACTGGCTCGGGGGTGTTACTGGGTGAAGGTGTAGTTGTGTGTTTAGTGATAAGTGATGTTTTATTGATGGTGTTTATGGTATGGAGGGCTTGTACGTTATTAGTTTAGGGTTGACTACTCAATGGGGAATGATTTGGAAATGATTTTTAATAAACTCAATATTTTGATTATGAGGTGGATTAGGGTTGTTTAAATGAAGTTTAACTTTATCATTCAAATCATGAATGACATTACAGAATGAATGAAACCTTTTAATTTTGTAGCCTTGAAATATCTGGTATTTGTAATAATTGTTATCCCTATACCAAGAGGGTTTAGAAACAGAGGTTTTCACAGGGCGCATAGGTGGAAGAGAGATCATATTGGTGGCGAGAAGTTTATCAAAAATTGCACTATAAGTCTCTCCAATGGGGGTATAATTTCATTGGGCATGGGAGAATTCAGTGGTACTCTTTGGGATCTGATTTGACGAATATGACGTGAGTGGAAGTTTTGGGCTTGTCTTGGCTAGAGGATGATTTAGATGGGAATTCAAATTTTTGTTTCTTTGGTCTAACTTTGAATCTTCCTTGTTCAAGGAGAAAAAATTTCAAGCTTAAGGGCCATGGTGAAGGCTTCATCAAACATCTAGAAATATTGTATTTGGAGTGTAGAATATATGTGTTTGGTGCATGAATGGGAAAATAACTCAATCAACTTTTTTTGTGGAAGAGAGAATGATAATTGATTGATTATACCCTCCATCAGGTGAAAAAGTATGAAATGGATTCATCTTCAAATTGTTTGATTATGTAAAGGTCCATAATGGTGATTCTGTAGGAAATGTTAATTGAAAAATGTTCAAGGAAGAGTTGTGTAAGTTGTGTAAATGAAAAAAGGGAGTATTGTGGGATGTTATTATACCAGTTTAAAGCAAGCCCTGTAAACTAAAGTGGGAACGTTCTTCACGTAAGGTCATGGTCATGAGATATAAGGTAATAAGCATGAAAAAAATATCATATGTGTTTCTAGGGATCCTCCTTACTATAGAATTTTATAAATTTTGGGATCTACTAGTGAGGAGGATAAGCTCTGCAAGGTATAGATGGGTGAATAGGTTTGTTACATATTTTTTTGTATGATCGTGTATTTTTAGGGCCCATGGAAGTGGCTTTAAGGCTTAATATCCTAGTCATTAAAGCCTACAGGGGGTCAATTTGTGGTTGTTTCTGTGTATTAGATGAGGATGGAATAGGTTGATTGAATGAAAAATCACTAGGTTGTTGATAGGGTTGTGGGATATTTTTTTAAAAGGGGATGTTTTGCTGAGGGATATTATAAGTGGGGTGTGAGGTAAAAGGTTTTGATGGATAGATGTACTGATACTGGGGAGAGACAGATGTATTCAAAAAAGGATATCATTGCTGTAGGATGTGTTGAAAGGGAATGGATGTCTGGATAAGGGGCTGTGAGTATTGATGTTCTTGTTAAAAGGTTACAAAGGAGAAAACAAGGGGTTGTGATGGTTTTGGTCTGAATTGAGAAACAAAAAGTGGTAGGCATAATTGAGGTATGTGCAATGGGATCGAGTATTACTATGAAACTGGGTGGGTACTAGTAATGACACTACTTTTGATTAATGGTAGAGATGTAGGCATGGACATGGTAATATTTTGTAAAGGTGGTGTAGTTTGTTGAGAAGGTAGTGGTTGAGATACACTAATAGAAATTGTGGCATAACTCATAGGAGGTGTTTGGATGGCAGAAGAAGTTGGAGGGCTTTGTGAGGATGAAGAAGCATTTATATTTTTTTGAGGTGGTGTGGAACCAATTGAAGGGTCGAGTTATTGAGTGGTGGTATCTTGCGAAGAAATATTGTTAGCATCAAAAATAGGAACATAAGGCACAACATCAGATTTTTTGGGTTTGGTCATGGGAGGATAGGAATATATTTTTTAGACAACTGGTTTGGGATTTGGATCAATTAGATGGTAAAAATCACATGAAGGTTTAGGTACATATGTCAGTGGTTCAGGTAATGGCGGTTGCAGATGAACACCTCGTGCTATAGGATAAACATTAAGAGAAATGAGGTTAGAATCAAGGATTTTAGAAAATATAGTATCCTCACTATCGAAGGAAAGGGGATTGAGAGGATTGGGTATCTCAGATGAGGAATATTAGCTACTCAGAGAATGTGGTTGTTCTTGGTCTTTAGGTCGGGGTGACACAACATTTTATCATTCATGAAATAAATGTCAAGAATTCCGAAGATGTGTTTGAGTGTTATTAACGGAACGTCAAAGTCATCTATCATGTTCTGTGGTGTTTGTTTTAATGGGATAGACATGTTTTCAAAATTTTGGATACGGTATTGTTGTCTTGTAAGAACCATAGAAGCACACAAACAATAACATAATAAAATTAAATCTAGATTGGTTGATTATAAGCATTAGGCAAAGCACATAGAAATATTTTGATTATCTTGATTAATTTAGAAAAATTGAAATGTGTAAAATGTTGAGTTGTGGAGCTCAACTACTTCAGTTTAGCATGCTATATAAACTTGTTAGAAAACACAGTAACTGTAATCGGTTATGTAGGGACCGACATTGATCACCTATGAATGACATCAGTCATGAATCGATGAACCGTCATTGGTTAAGGCTAACCGACATCGGTTTCATGTGCGTGATTGTTTTATTTAACTCATAGGAAATAGATCTAAATTTAGAATTAAAGTAGATCTATTGGCTGTAATTGCATGGCTAAGTACCCTAAGTTTGTATATGCCTATATAAGAATGAAATATAGGGTTATAAGTAAGTATTAGTGAAATTTAATGATTATTGTGAAAATAATTGTGTGAGAGAGAATTCTTAGAGAAGAGGGAGAAGCTTGAGAGAAAGAAAGTATTGTACATCGTGAGAGGTGTGGAAGATTGTAAATCTTCATTGTATATCTTCAGGAAGATTTGGACATTATATTATCTTGTTTCTTCGTGGATGTAGCCCACAATGGTTGAACCACGTTAAATTTGGTGTTGATTTATATCTCTTTTTTTATACATTTCTTCTGGTAGAATATCCATTTTTATTGCATGTATGCTTAGATCTGATATATTATCTATATAATCTTGTTAACCCCAATAAATGGTATCAAAGCTTTGTTTGAGGGATTTTTGTGTTGACATATTTACTCAGAGAGGGTTTTGTGATTGAGTGGGAGCTACAACAATGGAAAAAGAAAAAATAAAAGGTAGAGAAGTTTGACGACCGAAATTATAAATTATGGAAGATGCATATTGAGGATTATCTGTATCAAAGAGATTTGTACTTACCGTTGGATGAACAGTCTATACCTATGAAGATGACTGATGAAGAATGGAATATTATTGACAAAAAGGTTTTGGGATCTATAAGATTGAGCCTAACAACATCTGTGGCTTCTAATATTACAGAAGCGACATTTACGATAGAGTTAATGAAAGATCTTGCTAATTTATATGAAAAACCTAGTGCTTCAAATAAAGTTTATTTGATGAAGAAACTATTTAGTTATGAGATTCATGAAGGTGGATCTACATCTAGTAATTTGAATGATTTATCTATTGTAAATAAATTAAAAATGGTTGATATTCCATTTGATGATGAAGTGAAATAACTTTTATTTTGATGTTTTTTGCTTGATAGTTGGGATAACTTGGTAATGGTTGTTAGTAATACAACATATTCAAATAATATTTTGAAGTTTGATGATGTGGTTAGTATAATCTTGAATGAATAAATCTACAGGAAAAGTATAGAGGAATCATCATCTAGGAATGCTTTGAATGCAAAAAGAAGAGGCAGGAAGAAGGAGAGATCCAAGAGTAAGAATAATGGGAAATAAAAGTCAAGGAATGGAAGATCTAAATCCATAGATAAGGGAATTACCTGTTGGAATTGTGGAAAGAAAGGACATGTAAAGAAATATTGTTGGTCAAAGGATAAAGAGAACCAAAACCCAAACAAAGGTAAAGAGGAAAATATTTTAGCAGAGGTAATGCAAGATGCTCTTATTCTTTCTTTGGATAATAGAATAGAATCATGCATTTTAGATTCAGGAGCTTCTTTCCATGCAACCCCTAATAAGGGTTATTTTAGAAATTATGTCTAGGGAATTTCTAGGCATATTTATTTGGGTGATGATGAACCTTGTAGTATTACTGGTAAAGGGGAAGTTCATCTAAAATTGCATAATGGAAATACATGAGTATTGAAATATGTAAGGAATGTGCCAAGCCTCAAGAGAAAGCTTATTTCTACAGGGAAACTAGATGAAGCTGGTTGCACAGTTACATTCACATCAGACTCTTGGAAAGTACCCAAGGGTTCTTTTGTTGTGGCAAGAGGAAATGAGGTAGGAATGTTATATTTATCTACCTGTGTTACTAATTCCTTTTTTGTATTATCTACTTCAGATGCATACATGTGGCATAATTGGTTGGGCCATATGATTCAAAAAGGAATGCATATCTTAAAGGCTATGGAAAATTTATCATATTTGAAATATTTATATTTTGATTTCTGTGAGCATTGTGTCTTTGGAAAGAAAAAGAGAGTGATATTTCTCAAAGTTGGGCAAACTAAGAAGGAGTAGAAATTGGATCTTGTACGCTCAGATGTGTGGGGAGTAGCCCAGATAGCTTCTCATGGAGGATCCTGATATTATGTTACTTTCATTGATGATGCTATAAGAAAGGTATGGGTTTATTGTATTAAACATGCATATGATGTTTTTGAGACTTTTAAAATATGGAAAGCCCTTTTTGATAATGAATCAAATTCAAAGTTAAAGTTTCTTAGATATGACAATGGTGGTGAATATTGTAGAAAGGATTTCAATGAGAATTGTTTAATGAATGGAATACCTAGAGAAAGGATGGTTTCAAGAACACCATAAGAGAATGGTGTTGTAGAGAGAATGAATAGGAAAATCATGGAACATGCTAGAAGTATGAGGATACATGTTGGATTGCCCTTGCAGTTTTGGGTAGAAGTTGTTGATATAATAATTTATTTGATTAACTGTGGGCCTTCAAGCTCACTAGATTGAGTAATACCCGAGGAATCTTGGACCAAAAAAAGAGTTAGATCTTTCTTTTCTTAAATTTTTTGGTTCAGAAGCTTTTATGCATATTGATAAGGAAAATAGAAAAAAGTTGGTTATGGATAGAGTGATTTTGGATTCCATTTCTAGGATTTAGAGAATTCTAAAATTATTAGGAGTTATGACATTGAATGGAATGAAAAGAGAATGTATATGGATCAAATTTTGGTACATAAGGACAAATTGATTGAGAAACTTGTGAATGAAAATGAACTCTCGGATTTAAAAATCATACCTACAGGGTTACACAGTAACCAGTGCTGGTTGATCCCTGACTGGAATTAGTCATATGAACTGGTATCGATTATAGAAGAGCTAAACCGACATCGGTTAGTAGAACTATCATTGGCTACAGGTGAGCGATGTCGATCACTATCAGAATTGGAAACAAGTGTCCAGGAGGTCTAGAATGAGCCTTCAGTACCCCAAACTCTTGTGAGAAGGTCACAAAGGGTAAGTGAACCTCTAGAAAGATTTACACCTTCTTTATCTTATTTATTATTGATTGATAATGGTGAATGAGAAATTTTTGAAGAAGCAAAGTAGGATGAGACCCACGTTCAGTGGGAACATGGCATGGATGAGGAGATGGACTCCTTGGAACAAAACCAGACTTGAGATTTGGTTCAGTTGTCAGTAGTTAAGATGACATTTCAGAACAAGTGGATTTACATGATCAAGGAAGAAGAGGGTTGATAGAAAAGGTACAAGTAAAGGCTTGTAGTAAAGGGATTTACACAGAAAATAAGGTATTGACTTTAGTGAAATATTTTCTCATGTTGTAAAGATGAATTCTATTCGTACTATATTGATTTTAGTCGCAGAAGATGATTTTCATTTAGAGAAACTAGATGTGAAGACAAATTTCCTTCATGGTGATTTGGATGAAGAGATTTATATGCAGTAGCTTCTTGGGTATGAAGTCAAGGGTAAGGATAAATTAGTGTGTAGGTTGAAAATGAACCTATATGGACTCAAGAAAGCTCCAAGGCAATGACACATGAGGTTTTATAGTTTCATGCATGAGTATGGTTACTTGAGATGTGAATATGACCATTGTGTTTATTTCAAGAAGCTTGAAAATGGGAGCTATATTATTTTGTTACTATATGTGTATGATATGCTTATTGTAAGATCTAGTATGTAAGACATTGGAGCGCTTAATGGAAAGATAACTCACATATTTTTTATGAAGGATTTAGGAGCTGCAAAAATAATCCTTGACATGAAAATACATAGAGACAGGAAGAAAAAAAAATAGTATTTGTATCAGGAGGATTATATCTACAAGGTGTTAGATAGGTTTAAAATGTAGAATTCAAAACCTATAATTACACATATGGCTAGAAACTTCAAATTGAGAAAATATCAATGTCCTTCATCACATGAGGAGGTCAAATACATGACACAAGTACCATGTACTCCAATAGTTGAGATTCTCATGTATGCTATGGTTTGTACTAGACCAAACATTACACAGGAAGTGAGAGATGTGAGTAGATTTATGGCCAATCTAGGTAAAGAGCATTGGAAATCAGTCCAATGGATACTCGGGTATTTGAGAGGGAAATATATCGTGTAGTTATGCTATGGAGGTTCGGATATTTATTTATGTGGATATGTTGATTCAAATATGGCTGGAGATTTGGATGGTAGAAGGAGCACTACTGGATATAATTTCACAGTAGGTGGGATGACAATTAGCTGAATATCGAGATTACAGAAGGTTATGACTTTGTCTACTATAGAGGCAGAGTATGCTGTAGCTATAGAGGCTAGCAAAGAGATGGTATGGATGAGCAGGTTCATGGAAGAGTTGGGAAAGGAGTAAGATGATTATAAATTATTCAGTGAAATTCATTTGGCAAAGAAATCAGTGTTTCATTATAGAATGAAACACACTCAGTTGAGATATCACTTCATACAGCAGGTATTGGAGGATGGGAAAGTGAAACTGGAAAATATTCATACGAGTGAAAAACTTGTAGATATGTTAATGGAGCCATTAGGAAAAGAGAAGTTAGAGCTATAATCCACTTCTATTGGTCTTCAAGTTTAAGACTTGAAGAGGAAGAAACAAAGCTAAGGAAAGGATCCCAAGATGACATTGTACAGGTATAATGCAATAATTTATCTCCAAGTGGGATATTATTAAGATGTGGAACTCAATTAATTTATTTTAGAATGCTATATCAACTTACTGGAAAACACAGTAACCGACATCGGTTATGCAGGGACCAACATTAGTCACCTATGACCAGCATCGGTTGGGCAAGTAGGAACCATCATCAGTTAGGGCTAACCGGCATCGGTTACCTGTGCATGAGTGTTTTATTTAACTCATGTGAATTAGATATAATTTTAATATTAAAGAATATCTATTGATTGTAATTGCATGGTTAAGTACCCTAAGTTTGTATAAGGTATTTATAATCTATAAATCTAGGGTTAGAAGAGAGAGTTAATGATTATTGTGAAAATAATTGTGAGAGATAATTCTTGGAGAAGAAGAAGAACCTTTTGAGAAAGAAAGTATTGTACATTGTGAGAGGTGTGGAATATTTTAAGTCTTCGTTGTATATCTTCTGAAAGCTTTGGATAATAGATTGTCTTGTTTCTTGGTGGATGTAGCACACACTGGGTGAACCATGTTAAATCTGGTGTTGATTTATATCTCTTGTTTTTTATATTTATTTTGGTAGAATATCCTATTTTATTTCATGTATGCTTATATCTGATTTGTTATTTGTACAACCTGTGTGTTAATCCTAACACAAATCCCCCTAAGAAAAAAGCATCTTCAACAAACCTTCTTGATACTTCACCCCGTCTTTAATGAACTGGATGACACTTCCTTATTGAATGTGCTCAAATAAACACAAGGAAATGATCACTCCAATAACACAAGCATTAGTATACCTTGATCCGTCAAGACTCAAATCAAACAAGCTTTTACATTCTTTATCAAACTTTATGAGCTAAACCACATCATAACATTCTCCTATATCACATGTTCTCAACTAATCTCCACTTCAATCTTTGTTATGAAAGACTTCTTGGATCCTCTTGAGAACATAGAATACCCACCTTGAACCACCATGTACCAATCTTGATATCCCATGTTAATACCTAAAATCACTTAAACTCATCAATCTTATTAATTTCACTATGTCTATATTTGAGTAACTTTGACATGTTGTCCTGCCTCTAATTACCTAATCTTGACCTAAAAAATACTTTAATGGAACTATTTTAGCTAGTACATCACTAAAAATGTTATATGTTCTATAAATCAAAGCATATTGGTATTAACAGACCATATTTTACCTCTCAAGAGACAAAGACCAGAATAAGGTATCCAAAGACAATCTTAGGAAACAACATATTTAAATCACTTCTTCAAATTGACTATCTACCTACTAGATCTTAATTGAAGAATGACACCATATTCTTGACACACAAACACACAACTTCCTTTAGTGTTCAACATGATTATATGATTTTGAATATTAATAAAATCATACATACATACCTTTGATGCTCCAAATAAATGAATCTTTATACTCAGACCTAAATCATGCCTTAAAACACAATCTTTATCTCAACTATGCATAACAACCCATCTACTCACCTTCAAGGCCTTTACTAACCTTTTGATTGCACACTCAATCCTTCTCATAGATTTGAAAACACTAACATGACTTGATGCAACTAAAACAGAGCCACCCAATCCCCCTAAGATAAACATTCCTTCATGACCTTACAATGCATACAATAACCTAAGAACATTCTTTCCAAATTTTACTCTTACTTCCTAAGACTATCAAAAACCTAAATAAGGTCACACAACACTACTCCAAGCTAAAACATGCATATCTCATCCTTTAATACTATTAAACTCTTATTACAATCTTCATACTCCTTTGATGTACTTCTCAAGGCATTGCGACATTATGAAAAGTTTGAATAGATCATGAATTTGTTTTTTGCAATATACCTTGAATCACCTTTTATAGTCCTAAATTAGACCTCAAGATACAGTTTAAAGCACAAACATGCTCAAATTGTCTATTTCTTCATGTTTGGCCTATATAACCCTTTTTGACTATGTACACCCTTGAACAAGGTAGAAACAATTACCATTCTTTATTCTAACATTTCAATACAATTTTTTTTCTCATGATATGATAATGCATGTGCTGAAAATTTTGTCCTGCTTACTGGTTTTACTATCATCTGCCATGATACTCTTCCATTCTAGAACTAATAAAAATCTCAAGAACACTCTCACTTAGGTCTTCAAGTTGTTTCATATCATGCACATCCATATAGGATCACATAACACAAAATCATATGGACCAATCTTATTCTATCAAGCTCACATACCTAAACAAGGTCTTATAACCACATTTCATTCATTTCATCTACTAGTTGGTTTCATGAACCTTATTGATGCAAACAACTTCATGACTATATTAGGACATATAAAACCTTGCAACATAATACCGATGTTAATATAGGTCTCAAAACATAGGCCTATGACTAGTTAAGCACAATACCCACTCCTAGGGATATCAACCTTTCTTCTAATCCTCAAAACTATCTTGAAACTGTTTACTTGTAACATGACTCTATAACAAAGACTAAACTAAATCAGATAATCATACCTCATAACTCCATGAGTTAAGTAAAATCACACCTTTAACCATACTAGGTCTTCAATATGATTTTTATGACTCTAAATTTATCCATGAACTTGTCAATTCTTCATAGATCTCTCTCATAAAAAAAAACTCAGTTGTTCTAAATATCCTTAAACATCCTAGATGCCCATCATGAATGCTGTTATAATTTATTGTCCTTCTCATATATGTAAAAAGGTCTTAAACATGATTCATGATTATGAATGCACTAAAAAAACACATACTTGCAGTGTTCTTAGCATCTCAAGAGTATATAAGCTTATACTAGATGATAATTATGTTCGTGAAGCCTAATGAAGACACCTATACTTCGTAGATTCCCACATCACTATCTTCCTTCCATCATATTTGCAACCATGATACTGATTTACTGTCTTTAGGATCCTACTTTAATTCTTGATTGGATTTTTTATCCTCCTTTTCTAGATTTAACTTCTCATTTTTGCTATGCTTAGCTGAATTAGGCATCCATACCTTCTTGATTTTGGAATCATAAATTTTTTTGACTTGTCTTAATGACTCATGATGACAAAACCTAGCAATATGA
The DNA here is from genome assembly GCA_019776745.2 of Taxus chinensis. Lineage (NCBI taxonomy): Eukaryota > Viridiplantae > Streptophyta > Pinopsida > Cupressales > Taxaceae > Taxus > Taxus chinensis. The sequence goes on along the minus strand of CM034148.1, from coordinate 168,411,414 downwards.
GCTTCTTGGTGACAATTATAACAAACAAATACCTCTTGACTGATGATGGTTGTGATTTCTTCCATTCCTCCATAGATACCCACTCTTGAAAAACCTCCTCATTACATTAAGATACCTTACTGAATTAGGATTCTTGATATTGACCTTTCTTACATTAGTATCTTCATTTTTTTACTTGGGACCTATATAGACACCTTCATATCTCTTCTTGATGTCCCTAATGAATTCAATACCAATCTTGTCACCAACAAACTTCTAACTATCTAAGAAATCATTTATATCCTTGGAAATGTTCTCAAAAATCTCATAAGACTTCAACTTGCTAGATAATTTCTTCAAATTTACCTCCAAAGACCTCATTTCTGATTAATACTTGATAATATAATATTATTTCTTGATTTTTAGAGATTAAATCTCTTTCTTGAGATGATCATGCTATACACTCATGCTACTGACCTGATTTTCACAGTCCTTGATCACTGACTTCAATTTGTAGTTCTTCCTTCTTTGAAACACCAATTTTGCTTGCAGGCATACGTCAACCTCTTCATTTCCAACATCATAATAAGAACTACTATCATTAACTTCTAATGCCTTCTCATGATCAATATCTAAGGAACATAGCTTGGTCCTTAACTAGTCACACTCAATTTCCTTTGATCTCAAATTTGTACTTAAAACTTATAAATGATTCTCGAGGTTCTTGATTTTCTTCATCTTTCTTGGACACATATAAACCCTTGACATTCTCTCCTTAACTGCTTAACCATCTTTTTCTTAAAAGGATCACCTTAAGCTTGTTAAGATTATTTCAGAGGACCTGCTATGATACAAATATTTGGAAGCACCTTAACCACTAGGGGGTGAATCATTGGGACTTAAACCTTTTTCTTTTATATTCAACCGAGTGCCCCTCAAGAAAGATGAATAAAGACCACATTTTATCTCAACACTACACATATCAAGCACGAGATAACTCTAGGTAAGATTAATAGGATTTGGAGCATGGTTTCCAAACCCATAATGGATATGAGGGATCTATTGTCGAGCTTTTGTAAACATTCCATGGGGGGTTCACTTAGTAAAAGTATGGTATAGCACGTGCGTTCGAAGGGTAAAAAAAATACCCTTAATTCTAGTTTTTACCTCTAGTTATTCAATTGATAATAACCCCTCCTGTTATATTATTAGAATGAAAATACCCCCTATTTTTTCCATTTACCTTACTTACCCATTTTTCCAGGATAATTTTATTTACCCCTTTTAATTTCTACCCTAATATATTAAACAGAAAATATATCATATTTCTCACTCATTTTTTTTTAATATGCATTTTCTCTCAAAATATAGTTTGAATTCATTCAAGACCTATTACAAATTACCTTATAAATGTAAATATTTAATCATTTATTAATAGTTCTTCAAATAATTAAGATGGTGAAATAATATCACTTGTGTTGAAAAGCATACTCAATCCTAGTTTTATACCATCTTATTATTTATTGGTTAAGAATATCAAAATTGAGATTTTTTTATTCAAAAAGAGATTATAATTTAATTTTATGACCACACTCATTAAATTGTAATGTTAAGGTATTTAGTTCTTAAAACTAGGGTTCAAATGTTTGATTTTTATATTAAAATTCAAACTCGCTTTCTTTTGGCCCACTTATCTAACCTACCCCCAATACCTGATTCAGAATATGAATAAATTAAACCCTTTCACCCCCTCATGTCTACCGATATATTGACTTTACTTTTATTAATTTTAATTACCTCAATAAGAACCCACGTGCTAGGATATTGCCTAGCTAATGAACCCCTCGTGAAACATTCACACTATCACATTTCTTAGATTATATGAAAATCAAGTGGTCACCATCGGATGGTGTGCTAACAAAACTTCATACCGTGAATTTAATAGGATTTCATGGGAGCACGATAGGTCTCTATTCAACGTGCATCTATAAACTCAAGCTACTCAAAGGAGACATGAACTCGAAATTGACTAATATTATAAATTTATGGTATCTCAGGTCAAATCTAGAATGTAATGAGGGATAGTGGGTGATTAAGTTATCAAATTAATATTTTCCCTTATATGAGACCGTTGATTATTCCGTAGTCCCTGTAAAATATGTGGCATGATGTTGACTTAAATTTGGTGTCAAATTTAATTGTACAAAATCCACATGATTAAAGAATTTGGGACAGTCCATTTGACATGCAGAGTCAAGTCACTAAATTTTTGTGCAACGAGAGTACGGTAAATAGTCATGTAACGATCACCTTGACTTAAATTTGTATGTCTTCTACTTTTACTGAATTTTTTGTGTAACGATTTTCCTTGACTAAATTTTTTTGGGTATAGTTTTTAATACATTTCAATAATTATGTTATTATTTGATATTTTTTTGTATTTAACTAATAACTTAATTTTTTCATATATTATATAAATATAATACTTTACTAAATTTAACTATAAATTATATGTATATATAGTTAAACTAGGGTTGAAGGGACCCTTTACCTTTACACAAAAAAAAATATTTTAAAAACATTACAAAATTGTGCATTAAGCATCATCGGGTTTCAACCCAACAACTATATACTATAAAAAGCTAACAAAGAACAAGTGGAAAACCTTCTCAGTCCTCTAAATCCAAATATATAAAAATAACCACAGGAACCTTGTCATCCACATGCCCATTAGTGAGAACCTCCGTAGAATCCTACACGTGATTCAAACCAGCCACAAAAATGATTTTTCAGTAAGCCACAACAATCGATCCCTACAACGCCTCAAACCAACATGGAGAAAAATCCAACAAAGTTGAGAGAGATTCCATGTCAAAAAGGAAAATCCACAAGACACCATTCTATTTTTACTTGCAAAAATTGATCACAACTACATCAAATGATTTGAGAATTTCCATTCTCCTACCTAAATCCACAAATGCAACCATGTCTACATAGTCCATTTGACAGGCTAAATTTGCCAAAAACAGGGGCCAAGAGGTGAGGTAGGCCTTTTACATGATGATTTACATTTCATGTATGTGTTTTGGCTTTATCCACTTCTTCCCAATTGCCAGTTCCTTAGCCTTATCAGGATAAAAACATCAATAGATGTTCCAAAATTTTTGTGCCAATTTCATAATTTACGCATGGAAAAATAGAGAGCTTCATGTATTTCTCACCAAGAAGGTATTCGATGTTAGCAAGGGATTTCTCAGAATTAATAAAAATTTTAAGATAAAAAGTTTCTCAGAAATAATAGTAAGAAAGGCCATCTCACGATCCGAATGATAAAATTATAAAAGAGCGAGAATTGGTGGTGAAGTCTTATTTTCTATAATCAATTGTCTAGGCACACTGACACTTAATTCAAATAAATCGGAATGCACACCCAAAGCATAAAAATGCTACAAATTCCCTCCTTTGTTTTCTCTTGTCAAGATGTTAGCATGAATGTTCATATTTACCATTATCAAAGCATACATTCTAGTACAAACATGAGATCCATGAGCTCAAATTGGAAACACACATAATAAGGATGCAAAACTACTCAAACAAGGATTAAGGTCAGATTCACCATACAAGTACCATGATCATAGACATCTATTACTAGAATCCATCCAAAGTTATCCATAGTAGTAATTCATCAAGTAACAAAAACTGAATACATAATCATAGTAATCAAAGAGTCATGTGCGCTATAACATCAGATAATCATAGATCTATAATACATATGGTGTCCCAAACTATGAAAATCAACTATTAGATATAGATGTGGGGACTTTCCCTTCATTTCCCATACATCTTAAAATAGTCTACATGCTCAAAATAGCAATGCGCCACAACTACAAGCTTTTACAAGAAGGATAATAATAGATTAATCTATAGATGAATCTACTTTAATCCTATTATCAACACAAACTATGCATGACCATTGATCTTCAAATTTTCTCCCAAAATAACATTTTATTAAGTGTGACGCCTTCTACCCTAATTCATTGCGTGATCCACACTCCAACCTGATTTTCATATTTTTAGCCCTTTCCATGTAAAATTGGCTAAGTCCCAACATGTCTTCCTAGGTGTACCCCTCTTAACTGAAACTTGCTCATGCCTATGCACTCCACTTACGCACTCTCTTAAAACTTAGGAATTTTCTCCAACCCAACATTACCCCACACTAATGATATTTCCACCCTTGGTAATAGGGTTACTCAACTCATCCCTATAAAGGATAAAGAATAAAGAATGTCCATACAAGAATTAAAGAATAAAGAGAATGGATGGATGAGCAACAAGCCTTATTTCTCAGCTAGTAAAATGAGTTCAAGGTAATCATTATTTATGTCTACATAGAAATCATTCCACTCACCTAGCCCCTTCTTTACCTTCTCAAGAACATCACCAAGAACTTTTTACATCTCCTCCAAGGTCATGTCTTCACCTTTGTGCTTAAGCTCCCTTATTACTCCAATAAGACCTGATATCATCCCTTCCATAAAATCCATCCTCTGAGCGACCAATATCCCTAGCTCCTTTATTCTTTCCTCATGGAGTCCATGGATGTCTTCAGTGCATCGTGCTTCTTCACTACTATAGCGAGCTTCTCCTCTATCCCTTAGGTCTCGTCCTTCTTAGCTACAAGGAATTCATTTTCCTCCTGTATTGTCCTTGACTTGAGAATCTATTCTAGATTCTCACTATTTATCAGTGCCCATTATACCTTCTTTAACTCATCTTTAAAATTTTGAAGTATGGAATCATACTCGACAATTCAACATGCTATAACTCTCTTGGTCCTTTCTTTCTCAGATGCAATTTTTTTTGTCTCTTTATAGCTAAATCTTCTTCACTTGGTGTATGCGTGCTTGTCTTCTCTACTAACAATAAATGGGAAAAAGTCTGTAAATAGTGAATCGTAGAGGGAAAATTTCTAGATACCTTTTCTACATATTGCGGTTGTGCAACCAAAATTCATTCTCCAATCTCTTTAATCATTTCTAACAAATCCTTTTCCTTGCGCTCCACTCTATCTCTCTCCTCTATAAATTACAGGACCTCTTCCCCCTTATTTTTTCTATCCCCAAACAAGGTTCTAAGTGTAGAATGCTTATCTACATTCCTGCGAGTGACCGCTAATGTTGTTTTGGTTAAGGAATTTCTTACCTACTCATCCAAAAAGTCTGTGGGCTTAATTGTCATGTTTCTTTCTTGTCAAGTTTTCTTCATTTTGAGCTTGACACACGACTCCAAACACACATTGAACTCAGGATTATCGATGTGATTTTGTATACTCCATGAAAAATTATTTCTTATGTATAGGTTTCCCCCCTCATAATCCATCAACTCCCAACCATATAATTTTTATGTGGCAAGAGTGCTTTGGAACCTAGCATGAATAATCTTCATAGGTTCATTGATATACCCAAGGTTCGGTGTTTATACCATCTCTTCTCCCCTCTGTCCACTAGTGAACCCGTCTGAAGGTACATGTGTTCCTGAGACTTTGGGTATCCAATCTCCCATTCCTCCTAAGTCATTTTCATGTCCACCCATCTGCTCTTCCTCACTGTTTTCTATTTATGTGTCACCTCGAGCGATAATTTATTCCTCATGTTTGTGCTCACCAAGTATCTCCATTTCATGTTGATATTCTTCATCTCCTAGCCCTTCCTCTTCCCACATCTATGTACTACGTAGGGAAAAAATTTTGTACACATCTCTATCAGTCATTCCTTCAGTTATTCTTAAGCATGGTATCCTCTCTGATATCTTTCAGGGTCTTCTCTATGTGATGATTGATATTGCTGGTCTTGCACTTGGTTAGCTAAGTCGTCCATGTCCTCCCCTTAATGACCTATTCTTGGAATTACATCTCCACAAAATATTCTTCCGATGTTTCCTCTGTGACAGTTTCTTTTTCCTTGGTTGCGGCTCTTCTTGGTGGCATTGCTTAATAATAGTTCATTCTCAACTAGTAATGTGCCATAAAATTTACGTGAGTTAGTACTACCTATTATTGCAACTCTCATCCTTAACTTTGTCTATGTTTCTTCGAGCTCATCATGCCCTAACTGCAATTTTTTTTCTTCAAATCCTAACTCCTCGAACCGAACCATTGAGACATATTTTTTCTCTTCCCACACATTCCTTCTTCTCTAAAACTTCCCATGAAGGAGATTCTTCATAGGCCATGCCAAATTTTCACCAGGATGGATCAATTCGCTTCTGTTCTTCACATTGTGCACTTTCTCACTCACTAGTTTTCTCTAAGGGTGTAAACACTTAAATATACAAGGTAAGAAATGGGGTTTCTTGTTCTTCTATTATAGGATTTTTAAACATTTCCCACATCAATTTCTCCTTACCTACCACCATAATTTTTGTTAAATATTCCATTTCTCTTTTTACGCACTTTGTGTTGCTTTCTTTTGCACCCCATTTGTAACCTTCTGGTGTCTTCACTACTTCTCAGTCACATACCTTCTTTCATGTGCTTCCATGAACCAAATTACAAGCAGTGTGATTAAATCTGGGTTCCTTTATAATCCTGGTGTCAGCACCTACTTTGTATATCGGGTTTTGTTTCCTTTTATATTTTCTTTGATGTGTGTGTTTGTTTACACACATATGAGTTTACCATCTTGATTCTTTCATAATCTTGGTGAAAACTCTATTGTGCAACAACAAAAATCAAGTTGCTCTAAAAAATTACTCTCCAAATAATGCTAATGCTACAAACATAGTCCTTTCCCATCCTTGTTCTAATCCCTCTCTTTCTTCCTATCAAGTGGTTTTCTGTCACCTTGATGCATCATCCACCCACTTGAGGGGGCATTCCTCTACCATTTTTCTTTCCGGGGCATCCCAATGTTTCACAATTTTTCGCTCATTGATCTGCATGTGTCTACTATCTTTAAAGCACTATTACTTTGCAATAGCACTTTAAAGAGGGGGGAAATGTAGACACCCCAAAATTACACTCATATTTCCACGTGTTCCCAGTGTTATCCTAGTACACTCTATTATTCACCCATTTGTGATTAATTGATTAAATTAGTTAATTCATACACATTGTACCCCTTTGGATTAATTAAATTAATCCCATGTATCCTTTTTACCCCTTTATCTAAGTTAATTATTATTTATTAATTAAATAATTAATTAATTAATTTTGTGCACATCCTAGTCAACTTCCACTTGACCAAACATCCACCTACACTCCACTTGGACTCCATATCCTTATCCTAGTTAACTACACTTATGAAATCCTAGAAAGGTGGGGGTAATTAAATTACATGTACAACCACCTTTCTAGATGTTTTTTGCAATTTATTCATTTACTGCCCCTGACACTATTGTAACTTCCCATTGTAATGCCCCGTTCGACATTACCCCATTCCTTGCTTTGGTGACCCTGTTGCTAAACGTTGAACGTTGCAAGTGCTCTTGTTGTTAGTTAGTTGACTTCATCCTTTTTGCAGTGAAGAGTTTGCATCCCTCCTCTTCATCTTTCCTTCTCATGTCATTGTCGATGCTTCTAGTTGCGAGCCTCCGTAGCGTCCTTTGTAAATATTCCTTTAAGGGCAGATGGTGTTCTCGAATTGTCAAACTTGAATGTCGGTCATTGTTAATATGATTAATAATTAGCTTTAAGTTGTAAAACTAACAATAATAATAATAATAATAATAATAATAATAATAATAATATTTTAATTATCATTCGATGACTATTTCATTATTTTAGTGTCGATTGTTATCTATACCATTATTAATTATCGATAAACTATTCTATTGTTTTGTTGGTCTCTTCCGCAGACTGAGCCTCGATTTACACAAAAGAGGAGCAGCTTGTTTTGTTGGTGGTGCCACTGTTTGGAAGTGGTGTTTATGTTTAATAATTAATCAAAGGCTTCACCCAATGCATCCCACCTTGGCTGACTAATCCTTCATGCACAAGTTGTTTTAATTACTAAATTTAAGGGTGAATTTAATGTGCCCCCTCCCACCGACCTTGACTCTCTCTTTTGATATTTATGTACCATGCTTGGCATGAAGGGGGATGTGGACTCAATCTGCTTGTTTTTTTTGGTTCTTTGTTTGGCTGGAGGTGGGTGGATTTGATGGCCACTTGTCATTTATTCAAGCTTCTTTAATGATTAATGTGTTTGGGCCTTTCCTTGTCCCTGGCCACATATTTGTTTTAATTGTTTTTTATTTGCAAATCTACTAGGGTGTTTTTTGTGATTGTATACATCAAGCTAGACTGACTACGTGAGAAATTTTGGTGGGGGGAAATCTTGTTTGGGACTGTGTGTAGAACCTTGAAATGCCTTTTCCTTTGATTGTTTGGTGTGCATTGTGGGGTTCTTTATTTTATTCTGGAAAGCCTTGTCTAGTCGAACCTGAGATGTTGGGTATGATTATCTTCTCCTTGATGCTCAGGTGGATGTATTTTCCTATTACATAGTTTTATTGTTTTTAGTGGAGTGTATTTCTTACATGGGTGATTTAAGTAGGCCATTTTGTAGATCCTTATTTATACATATCCTGCAGTGAAGACATTTCCTTGAGACCACTTCTCTTTGAGGCATTTTTTAAAGAAGTTTACCTGCCTCATATTTACCTCCACGTTGCATTATCATCTCCTGAGCTTCCTGCGACTTCATCTTACTAAAATACGATTTCCTTTGTGCTTTGTTGGATGTCCATACCCTGCTCTAATCATTACTTTTTGACGCTAGACAAGAGGATGTTTGCATGGTTGTGGAGCCTGGCTTTACCCCCTGCCTCACGTGTATTTGAAGTTCTTGGTCCTTTTTCAATAAACCCATTGTTGTTTTTACTACTGTCATGGCATTCCTTGAGTCCACAACCCTTTTTGTGAGATGCCACATGAAAAATGGAGCTCCATGCATGTCTTAAGCATGGATGGTAATGGAGTTCGAGCACCCAGCTAGTGGAAGAGAAGAGATTCGACCTGAGAAGTTCTGTTGAAATCCATGCGACTTGTTGAAGCTAGAGAAATAGGAAAGATAATCCTACCATTGCTATAATTGCTAAAATTTAAAAATATCATGAGATAGGACTTTATTCTCCCCGAATTTGGTTTGTCTTGCTACTTTTTGTTGTGGGTTTTTTCTCCTTGCGGGAAATCTCTCCTTTCCTCTTGTAATCTTCTTGTTTTGGATTTAATCATTGTTAGTGTTAAACTGGATAGCATAAATCTATTTTCCTCCTACATTGGCTTTTATGTTTTCATGCTGAAGTAAATGATATCATACCATTATTAACTACATTTCTTTGATTAAGTAACAAGGTTATTAAGTTGTTTATAGCTGGTAAATGTTGTTGTGAAAGCAAGTTTGTTGTATCTATAAACCTCTTTCTCTTCATACAAGCTCACTATCTAGATTTTATTTTATTTTGGGTATGTTGAACATAGTTCCAATGGGTTATGAAAACTTTACTTTTGCAGAAAACCAGTAGTGAATGTGATTTGGGTTGGGAGAGAGACTAGAGTTTTATAGACACTTAAACCCCCTTTTGGGTTACGACAATAATTATGAAATGTCATTGTCTCTTTGATGTACCCAACCTTGAGTGGTGAAGTTGTCGAGGTCTGCTGGAACTCCATGTCCTCTTTCCTCAGACTAAGTAATGGCCCCTTTGATATTCAGTCCATCCCACAGGTTTACAAAAATTATGTGTGGTTGACTTGAGTACTTAGGTTTATCCTTGGAGGAAGTATCTTGGCTAAGATACCCGGATTACTAGTTGTTTTACACCCTACGTATTTCTACATTATTTTTTATGATGCTAGATGTATACCCTATTTTCTTATTGATCATCAGTGTAGGTCCAAAATCTTTAAGGTTTTCCTTAAGCGGAACTTGACCATTCCTTATGAAGCTTGAACCATAATGAAAGATTTTTTCACCGAGTTTTTAAGTCACATGGGTGTGTTTATGGATGGCACTCTTTTATTGTTAGAACTACCCTGCATGCTATATATATGATTGTGCATCTTGCTGATTTTCATTGACATTTAGATGACGTGTGTATGTTGATATCTTGTTGACTTATGATAGATCTGTTAAGATCATTAGGGATATTTGGGGGTATTTAACTATAGATGCATTGTTGATTTATATTTGAAGTTGATGCTAAGTTAATGATTATTGGTGATACATATAAATGTAATTTTCTTTTTAGAATGGTTTGAATATGTTAACGAGGGCTACTTTAAAAGAAGGTGTGATGGAAAGGGGTGATCCACTTGTTTTAAACTGAAACTATAGGATTATAGAGAAGGTTTGGAAATACCTAGTGTGTTAAAACTTAGATTGATGTTTAAAATGTGAAATTGTATGATGGAACTCTCTTTTACTCTCGCTTGTTACTAGCCTATGAAGGTAGGGGCCTGTTCTTGAATGATTGTGAACTTCCTTGGAGTCAATAGCCGAAACTAGTATTACTTGCCTTCCCTTTTAAACAATGTTGAGTGGTGGTCGTGTATTATATTTCCATCAAATAATCTAATGATTACATGATTATAATTTTAATACACTTGACCTTTCGTGTTAACCTTTGAATCCTATGTTTCCTCCTAGATTAATTGTTCAATTTTATCGTTTCAGAAATTTAGTATCGTAGCTTGTGCTTTGGGTACCTTTTGATGATTTTAAATTATTGGTTTAAATATCAGTTCTCAATCTTATAACCTTATTATTTATTAGATGGAAACCCCATTACACTAGACTATTATTTCTAACTTATCAGGCCAATGGTCCCTTCTCAAATGATTGTTAAATTTTCGTGGCTTTTGAGACAATGTACATAACCAAAGTATAAGGATTTATTCTTATATTGGCATGGTGGAAATTTTAATTAAATTAAGGGGTTGTTAGTATTTAGATATTTGATCCAATTCTAGGAATAGAATGTTTCCTTTCTTGATATTGTTAGATAGTAGCCTATTGTTTCTTTGTGTAGTCTTATCTTGCTCAGTTCTTCATGAATTGACTCAGGTTATTAATTCTTGCAGATGAATTATGCAAGTAGATGAGGGAAAGAATTGTAGAATATTTCATCAAACTTAGTTTTGAAGCTCTTTTGTACGAATACTTTTATGTTATAAAACTTTGGAATGTGTTCTATGGAGTAATGTTCTCATAACTATCGAAACATTGGCTTGTTTTGTTATCGTGGAAAATATACAAGTTGATTACCGTATGGTTATGGGTTGGATAATCCTTAGAAAAGTTAAGATAAAATATATATACGAATAAATTAATGTAGATGTGATCTAAAGATAAAATATATATACGAATAAATTAATGTAGATGTGATCTACTTGATAACATTTGAGTCCTTAAGTTATTAAAGAGGAAACTATCTTTTATAACCAAAATTTAAAAATAAATTTATATACCTTGCTAACCCTAACTAAACTAACAAACATTATCCTTTTTATGGTAACTCCTTAAACTATCTTAAGGTGAAATTAATGATTAGGTTTTGAAAAAAAAGGTTATACTAAGTAGGATAAAACTGATTAGAAACCATTCAATCTCTCTCACCCTTTTGAAAACATAATGTGTATAATTTTTTCAATCTTGTCTAGTGAAGCCTAAGTGAAACCTTTAATCATTCTAGATAGATTCTTAGCCCCAATAAAATCCTAGTTAATAACTAATGAGATCTTAAAGATGAATCCAATTTGATATTTTTCCTCTAACTTCTTCCAAGTCCTTTGAAATCTTCTCTTAATTGTTGTTAAGCATTTGATCCTTGCACAAGGGAGTTTTAGTTCTGAAACTAAACAATACTTTCCCCTCAACTAGAGCTTGCGGTCATCACCGTGTGCAATGGAGATAGGAAACAAGATTCAGTAGCTTGAGTACAAATAAATAACCTTGTGAGAAACATAAAGTGTCCTTTGTAAATTAATGAATTAAGTAAGTTATTGACATATTATAGAGGGTCCTCTTTCTAAAAACTTGATCTTAAGATAATTAGTCAAAGGTATAAAAGAAAGGAGTTCACCTTTATAAGAATGTTTTCTCAAATCAAAACATGAATCTCCTCTATTGTAAATTCAGGTGTTTAAATTCCTTTCTGGTAAATACATAACCTTAAAATATTTTACACCATGGGATGTCTTTAACTGTAACTATGTATTGTGGTTGAATTTTTACGTTGTGCCTTGTCGAAAAGAAAATTGAATTATTCAGGTTAGGTGTTATATTATTCTTAGTTTCCTATGTATTCATCATTGTGTCAAGCTTATTAAGAGTTGGTCATAGCCCCTTTTGGTCATCTGTGTTGATGTGTAAACTCCAAGTAAGTCAAAAAAAATTATCTGAGTTTTCAATGTTTTATTTGTGTGTGTATTAGCGGGCGTTACACTTGGTATCAGAATGGAGGTTCATGCTCTTGAACCTTTGGGATAGATTGGAGTTGTGATGGTGTCATGTGATGGTGGTGTATATTGCAAGAGTAATGTGATATAAGTGTGATGTGAACTATGTCATAATTGTGATATTGTGAGCGCACATGTTGTGTATGTCACTTAGTGCATAACTGTTAGTATGTTGATGTGTTGGAGATGAGAGTAATCTTCCTCCTTTTTTAGGAATTCTATGAGAATTAGAGTGTGAAAAACTATCTTGTTATGTGTGTGGAAGAAATGTGTTTGTTGATTTCATATTTTTGGATCCTTTTGGCATTTGTAATGTGTAGGTGTGCTGATAGGTTGTACGACAAGGTTGGTTGTAGTGAACTAGATTTCTTAATGATGTCATTATCATTTGTGTAGGAATATGTGTATTCCCATGTTATATGGAAGTTAACTTTACATTGTAATTGTGCTCATGTCATAATTATAATTCATGTAATATGTAATGATTCATGTCATGATTTAGGGACATATGGTGGGTATATGATCCCTATCGTATAGTGAATGCACTTTGGGTACAACATCTGGTGATGTGGTGTGTTGTAAACCGTGAATGTAATGTATGTGATATATCCTATATCATTACCATGTGTAAGACACTATAATTAATGTGCGTGAACCACTATTGTGGTAATGATGTAGTTGCATGTTATGTTTTGAACCTTACGCTAATCAAACTTGAGGGAAATCAGTAAAAGTGTATGTTTGGAGTGAGGGAATGTGTATCATGGGCCAGTAACTCAAGCTGACCTTAGGCTCAGTAGATGACGACCTGTGCTCCTCTTTCTCTCTCTCTCTCCTTGTGGTTTTACGGATGCAACCTAAGTGTAGCTATGACTGTGTTTAGCCTTGTCGAAGTGGTGTCTGGATGATTCAGATAGAGATGATGATAGTTATACTATTGATATGTTATTTTATGAGATGAGGCTCGATGTTCTAAGTGCCAGCAACTCGTTGAGTACCCCCTTGGTGGCCAGATAAGGCCACATAGTCATTGTAATGTGCTATTCCCATATATGTATTTTATTTGTAAATTGAACTTTTAATTTTATTTTATTTTTTGCATGGACTAGCAGTTTTGTTGATTGTCATGTTTTATATTTTAGGCATTTCCTTGGTTTGTGGTACTAACATGCAGATTTTCGCACTAACTATGGATATTTGGCCATTTTTTTTTCTTGGATTTGGATCTTCTTTTAAATTTAAAAATTTTACTGCCTTGCCCAAGGCTTGTACTTTACCACTTGGAATTTTAATCGGATTGCTATGTTAGTTCTATTGTCGTGATGTGGGGAAAAGGGTCATGGGATGCACCATGGAATGGTTGGACCTATGGACTTGCTTCATTATATGGGGGTACATCCCAAGGAGTTATAGATAGCTAGTGGGTTTCTAAACCATGAGTTATTATGTAACTTGGGTTAGGGGTGCCTGGACTCTATGTTCCTAGGGCCATAGGGAAATCAACCTCTTTAGGGAGCAAAAAGGAAAATTTATTTTATTTATTACTTCTTGAGGGAGGCATAAGATATTTGAGGGAGGCATAAGAGACTTGAGGGAGGAATAAGAGATTGAGGGAGGCATAAGAGATTGAGGGAGGCATAAGATATTGAGGGAAGCATAAGAGATTTGTGTGTATGATTGATGCTTTGGGAGGTATGCTGAGTTATTATGATGTCTTGGGAGTGGTGCTATGATGTATGTGTTACTCATGTTAGTTGGATATGTTTTGTGATGTTGTGGATATGGCGCTGATGTCCTTGTTAACACTATGTACCTCTAGTTATTATTCTGAGTTATGTGAAATATTCACTTGTGGAATTGTGGAAATTTCTTGTTATTGTAGTACACTTTTGTTCGAGTATTATATTTCAGTCATAGATGTGTGAAAAATACTATGTTATGTGGACCGTGCTTATTTCTCTTCCATAATTTGGTTAAGCTCTTCTGGTGTGGTACCATCATGAAAGTATGTAAAAATATGCTTGTGAATCATTAGTGTTGTGTATGACCCTAGTAGGGCATTATGATAGCAGTTCATGTTGGGAACCCACAAGATTGAATAAACAAAACATCTATAACCATGAAATTTCAAAGAAATTGAATTAGGAATAATGTAAATGGAAAGAGATAAATTAAATAATGCATAAGAGGGAACTGTCAATCTTCACAGAACTTTGAAAGTTAAAATTCTACCAAAATGAACTTCTAAGGCTACCTCATGGCCATGCTTTAACGACTAAAATTTTAACCATAGGGTGTAATTTCATATTTATCTGTTCCTTGTTGCTTACCACATTTCCTTCCTCTAGTGTTATGTCGCATTGAGGATGATGCTTTCTTGAGGGGAGGAGAATGTAATTCCCTATTCGACATTATCCCAATCCTTGCTTCGGTGACCCTATTTCTAAAAATTGAACGTTGGAAGTGCTCTCGTTGTTTGTTAGTTGAATTTGTCCTTGTCGCAGTGAATAATTAGCATCCTTCCTCTTCATCTTTCCTTCTTATGTCGTTGTCGATGCTTCTAGTTGCGAGCCTATGTAGTGTCCATTATGAATATTCCTTTAACGGAAGATCATGTTCTCGAATTGTCAAACTTGACTTTCGGTCATTGTTTATATGATTAATAATTAGTTTTAAGTTGTAAAAATAGTAATAATAATGATAATAATAATATTATTGTTTTAATTATCGATCGGTTACTATTTCATTATTTTAGTGTTGATTGTTATTGATATCATTATTTATTATCATTAAACTATTCTAATATTTTGTTGGTCGCTTCCGTAGGCCGAACCTTGATTTGCAAAAAAGAGGAGGAGCTTGTTTTATTGGTGGTGCCTCTATTTTGAAGTGGTGTTCATGTTTAATAATTAATCAAAGGCTTCACACACCGCATACCACCTTGGCCAACCAATCCTTCATGCATGGGTTGTTTTAATTGCTAAATTTAATGGTGAATTTAATGTGCCCCCCCATCGACCTTGCCTCTGTCTTTTCATCATTATGTACCATGCTTGGCATGAAGGGGGATGTGGACTCAATCTAGTTGTTTTTTTGGTTCTTTGTTTGGCTAGCGGTGGGTGGATTTGATGGCTACCTGTCATTTATTTAAGCCTCTTTAATGCTTAACCTATTTGGGCCTTCCCTTGTGGTAGGCCGCATATTTCTTTTAATCGTTTTATTTACAAATCTACTGGGGAATTTTTTTTGATTGCATATGCCAAGATGGACTGGCTGCATGATAAATTTTGGTCAGGGAGAATATTGTTTTGGACTATGTGTAGAACATCTAAAATACATTTTCCTTTGACTTTTTGGAATGGATTGTGGGGTTATTTATTTTATTTTGTAGAGCCTTGTCTTGTAGAAGTTGAGACATTGGGTCTGACTATCTTCTCCTTGATGCTTGGGTGGATGTATTTTCCTATTCCATAGTTTTATTATCTTTGGCTGCGTGTATTTATGAAATGGGTGATTTGAGAATGCCATTTTGTAGATCCATGTTTGTACATATCTTGCAGTGAAGGCGTTTCCTTGAGACCACTTCTCTTTGAGGCGTTTTGTTAAGCATTTTACCTACCTCGTATTTACCTCCACGTTGTATTCTCATCTCCTGAGCTTTCTGCAACTTCATCTTACTAAAGTAAAATTTACTTTGTGCTTTGTTGGATTTCCATACCCTACTCTAATCATTCCATTTTGACGATGGATGGAAGGATGTTTGCATGGTTGTGGAGCCTGGATTTACCCCCCCTGCCTGACATGTATTTGAAGCTCCAGACCCTATTTCAATAAACCCATTGGTGTTTTTATTGTTGTCATGGAAGTCCTTGAGCCCACAAACCTTTCTGTGAGATGTCACTTGAAAAATGGATCTCTCTACGTGTGCTAAGCGTGGATGGTAATGGAGATCAAGCGCCCAACCAGTGGAAGAGATGATATTCGACCTGAGAAGTGTTGCTACAAGTCTATGAGGTGTCCATGTGACTTGTTGAAGCTGGAGAAATAAAAAATATAATACTACCATTGCTAAAATTGCCAAAATTTAAAAATATCATGAGATAGAACTTTCTATTCCCCGAATTTGGTTTTTCTTGCTACTTTTTGTTGTGGGTTTGTTTGCCTTGTGGGAAATCTCTCATTTCATTTTGTAATCTTCTTATTTTGGATTTAATTTTTGTCAATGTTGAAGTGGATAGCATAGATCTATTTTCCTCCTACACTGGCTGTTGTGTTTTCATGTTGGAGTAAACGACCTCCTACCATTATTAACTGCATTTCTATAATTAAGTAACAAGGTTATTAAGTTTTTTATATCTAGTAAATGTTGCGATGAAAGAAATACTATTGTATCTATAAACCTCTTCTTCTTCATATGAGCTTACTATTAAGATTTTATTTTCTTCCGGGTATGTTGAGCACAGTTCCCATGGGTTATGAAAAAATTAATTTCACGGAAAACCACTAGATTGAACCCGATTTGGGTTAGGAGAGAGAGACTAGAGTTTTATGGACACTTAATCCCGCTTTTGGGTTATGATAATAATTATGAAATGGCAATTGTATCTTTGATTTTCATAACCTTGAGTGGTGAAGTTGTCAAGGTCCGTTGGACCTCCATGTGCTCTTCCCTTAGACTAAGTAATGGCCCCTTTGATATTCAATCCATCCCACAGGTTTACAAAAATTGTGTGTGGTTGACTTCAATAGTTAGGTTTATGCTTGGAGGGAGTATCTTGGTTAAGGTACCCGGATTACTTGTTTTTTTACACCCTAAGTATTCCTGCATAATTTTTTATGACGCTAGATGTATACCTTATTTGCTTGTTGATAATTGGTGTAGGTCCAAAATTTTTAAGGTTTTCCTTAAGTGGCACTTGGTTGTTCCTTATGAATCTTGAACCATAAAGAAAGATTTTGTCACCGAGATTTAAAGTCACATGGGTGTGTTTATGGATGGTACTCTTTTATTGTTAGAACTACCTTTTCTTATTTCTATTCATGATGACCCTGGGTGGTATATATATGATTGTGCATCTCGCTGATTTAATTGGCATTTGGATGATGTATGTATGTTGATATCTTGTTGAATTATGATAGATCTATTAAGATCATTAGATATATTTGGGGGTATTTATATATAGATGTATTGTTGATTTATATTTGAAGTTGATGCTACGTTAATGACTATTGGTGATACATATAAATGCAATTTTCTTTTTAGAATGGGTTGAATATGTTAACGAGGGGTACTTTAAAATAACTTGTGATGGAAAGGGTGATCCACTTGTTTTAAACTAAAAATATAGGCTTATTTACAAGGTTTGGAAATCCCTAGTGTGGTAAAACTTGGATTGATGTTTAAAATGTTAAATTGTATGACGAAACTCTCTTTTACTCTTACTTATCATCACTATCCTATAAGGGCAGTGGCCTCTTCTTGAATGATCATGAAATTCCTTGGAGTCAATGGTCAAAACTAGTATTATTTGCCTTCCCTTTTAAACAATGTTGAAAGGTGGTTGTGTATTAGATTTCCATCATATAATCTATATGATTACAAGATTAAAATTTTAATACAATAGAAATTTTGTGTAAACCTTTGAATCCCGTGTTTCCTCCTAGATGAAATATATATATATATGAATAAATTAATCTAAATGTGATCTACTTGATAACATTTGAGTCCTTAAGTGATCAAAGAGGAAACTATCTTTTGTAACAAAACAAATAATAATAAAATTGTATACCTTGTTACCCTTAACTAAACTAATGAACATTATCCTTTTTATGGTAACTCCTTAAACATTATTAAGGTGAAATCAATGATTATGTTTCAAAAAAAAAGTTTTATACTAAGTAGGAGGAAACTGATTAGAAACCATTCAATCTCTCTCACCCTCTGAAAATGTGATGTGTATAATTTTGCCAATCTCGTCCAGTGAATCCTAACTGAAACCTTTAATCATTCTAGATAGATTCTTAGCCCTGATAAAATCTTGGTTAATAAATAATGAGATCTTAAAGATGAATCCAATTTGATCTTCTTCCTCTAACTTCTTCCAAGTGCTTTGAAATCTTCTCTTAATTATTGTTAAGTGTTTGATCCTTGCACAAGGAAGTTTTAGTTTTGAAACTAAATGATACTTTCCCATCAACTGGAGCTTGCGGTCATCACCTTGTGCAATGGAGATAGGAAACAAGATTCAATAGCTTGAGTACAAATAAATAATCTTGTTAGAAATGAAAATTGTCCTTTGTAAATCAATGAATCATGCAAGTTATTGACACTTTATAGAGGGTCCTCTGTCTGAAAACTTGATCTCAAGCTAATTAGTCAAAATTATAAAAGAAATAAGGTCAACTTTGTAAGAAGAATTGCTAAAATCAAAACATGAATCTCCTTGATCGTAAAGTCAGGTCTTGAAAAATGTTTCTGGTAAATACATAACCTTAAAATATTTTACACTATGGGATTTCCTTAACAGTAACTGTGTATTGTGGTTGAATTTTTACGTTGTGACTTGTCAAAAATAAAATTGAATTGTTCATATTGGGTGTTGTATTCTTCCTTGTTGCCTATGTGGTCATCGGTGTGTCATGCTTATTGAGAGTTGTTTTTAGCCTCTTCTGGTCACCTGTGTTGACATGTAAACTCTAGGTAAGTCAAAAAACAAATTATCTAATTTTTTTCGTGTTGTATTTGTGTGTGTATTAGCGGGTGTGACACCCATAATGTTATTTTTAGCTTATGCATTTACCTATTTGCAACCAATTTCAAATACTTTTGCCTCTATAAATTACATGATTACCTTCCTTACAAATCCTCTTGAATTTGAAGCACAAAAAATTTGTTAAATTTACTGTGTTGGTAGCAATTTCATTCAAAGTTTGGAGAGAATTCAAAGAGCACCCACATTCATTTTTGACATTCATTTGCAAGGTTTCACAGGATACCCTTATTGAGGTTTGCATTATTGGTTTGTTTATGTTTCACTACTGTAGTATTTTTTCATTTCATACAGTTTCAATTTAGTTTAGTTTGATAATCTTACTAGTAGTTGCTCCACTTTGGGGAGAGCAAGGATACACCGTGTAGAGGAAAGCATGAGGCTTAATCGAGTTACAGTGTCATTGATCTGGGTATATCTTTGGCAAGAGGCATAGATTTAGGTTGTGAAGTTGTAATAATGTGTGGCAGGTTGAAAAAATGAGTCATATAGATCAATTTGTTGATATTGAACACTTTGAATGTACACAGGAAAACCAAGTCGTAAAGCACAATATCAGTATGTCAAAGTGAAAACTTAAGCTGGAAATAATAGAATAGGAAAGATGGGGCATTTAAAATAAAACTCATATCTTTTTGTCTATATATTAATGATATACCTTGAATTTGGAGGTATGGTGGGACCACGATATCCTGCATGAAAATGGAAAAATCCTGTGAGACTCATAAGGAAACAAAGCAACACAGGGAGGGAGGAAAACAAGGAGAGATACATGAAAAAACATTTCTTGCCAATAGTATACAAACAATTCCAAAGATTGTGTGGATCGTTGTTAAGAAGTACATGTGCATTTAATTTTAATGTTATGGTGGAAATAACGTAAATAACATTCATTTCATTTAAAGAGGAAACACAAAATATAGACATATCATCTACAAAAGTAAATGAACAAGTTTAAATTTGTAGAATTATTTAACACATTTAAAGACAGGAAAATTGTTAACAAATTCAAAATGTCTATTTATCTTCTAAACATGTCAGTTTTGTATTTTTCTGAAAGTCTTTCATTAATATCTAAAGGATGGCAGGAAGTACATATTGCAACATTTTTTTGCATTATGTTTTTCTCGTCCACCTAAGTAGTGGGAGAAAAGTGAAGAACAATCCATTTTACTTCATTTTTTTCTCCTGACAAAACTATGATACCAAAACCAACAAAGTAATGAATATTCTACTGGTGGTGTTCAAGTCTTTCCCCCAAAGTTTTGTGAATCCAAGTGTGCCTAGATTTTGTGATGTGCATTTAAACAAATGAAGTATTGTCTGATATCATTTCCTCTGTAAGGATAAGTCTTGCAAGTTGTATGCACATGTACACATAAAAAATCAAGAATTTTTTTTTTCCACAAGTATAGAAAGGTATTCCATTGTGGAAAAAGAAGGAGAATTAAAAATATATTCATAGAATAAAAAATTCTATGTATGGAATAATGACAGAAACCAAAGTTGGTAATAATAATTATTAAACATGAATTCAATTTATATGTTGTAATTAATTTAGGAATAGATTGTTTTAATTGATCCTAAGGTAATTTTCTCACCTTGCATTGGTATAGATTCAAATTTGTAGCCCTTGAAAATAAGCATAGCCACAAAGGAGTAAGTGAAACTAATAATTTATTATCATATGTTGAACAAAAAAGGACAACATTGAAACCCAAGAGTGAAAAATATTTAAGTCAAGCACATCATTAGCTCTTATGAATTTATTTAATGAAAAACATACAATAGCCAAAATATAAAAAAGACAAAGGAAGGGACCTTGAATTGGACATGTTGATTGAAAACCGAATGCTAAATTGTGACCTATATTTTCCATCAATTATCATGTCTCCACAAACCAGGAATACATGATGATCTATTTAGGATAAGAAAAAGAAACAAGATTATTTCAATATTCTTTGAAATGAATAATACAATTAAGGGAAAATATTATACAAATGCAGCAATGACAAGACCATTTTATCTGTGGGTCGGACTTGCATAAGCAACGTATTGGCGATGGATATCAGCCAAGGCTATCCAACAATATAGAGATGGATGTTAGCCAGACCTTGCTAGCAAATAGTAGTGAAAAGGATATCAGGACATGACAAAAACTATTTTGATATATATGTTATAAATAGTCTAAGAATAGATTATTATCAATGGATCCTAGCATAATATTCCCGTCTTGCATGGGCATAGATTTGAAGTTTCAGTTCGTTAGATAGAACACAGTTTGTCAAATCCTTTGTGCCAGAAGGAAATGTTTTAGTTTTAGCAAGAAGATTACCTTTCCAATTCTCAATAAATGACATCAACAAATCGTAAACATTCTAAATAAATGAAAATGGGAAAAAAAAATTTGAAAGTTAGGAACAATATAAAAAATAGAGGAGAGGATATTCAAAAGTACAGGGAAAACACATGACACACACCTTGTTTTAAAATGGTTGTCAGCCACTGTAACCAACTCCAATGGATAGCTGAAAGATGACAACTGCAAAAACAAATAATTTTTAGAAAGAAGGTGCAGATGAGCTATAATTAATGTTGTTTGACAAGAAGAGTTTATAATAGACAAATAAAACTAAATATTCAATTATTATAAAATACAAAGAAAACACTAATTATAACCATAAATAACATTAAAAATGATGAATTATTTTCTACATTCGAACAATACAATCCAAACAACCATAACGGAGATAAAATTCAAAAACTCACAATCCAACGTAATTAATATACACATATAAAATATCCATTAAGGTGCATATATACATTTAAATATACATTAAGATGCATAGAGAAATTCAAGAAAGTTTAGAGACAAGCATTGGAAAAAATCCTCAAATGCAAGCAACATTTCAATTCTAGAATTTATTAATGTGTCAATGCCATGTGAATAGAGGAGAAGCCTGTCTAATTTCTAATCCAATTTTTTTCCAACAATATGAGAACAAAAAGAGAATAGAACACATAGGAAGAGGATGGCATTGCCCAACTCCTCACATCTATGACATTATAAACACACCAAATTACACATTATCAACTTCATAGCAAATGAGAAACAAACCTGAAGTTTAAATGGAATTAAATTATAAAGGAGTAAAACGAGTAAAAATCTGACATACTAGAAGATGTTGAAATAATTGCAAAGAAAGGGAAAACCTCGACACAAAACAATACAAAACAAGTTGGAATCCAACTCAAACTATTATATATTTCAACATACCATTCTTTCTTCCCCCAAGTTTGAATATTTTTTTGTTGATTGTAAATCATGGTCCCCCAATATTTAAACCCAATATAGTGCCATTCTTTTGCCAATACTCTATTGGTGAGGCGCTTCTTGGAATTATGTCTAAATTAATACCATTTATTGCATGTCTACAACAAAAAAAATGTTAGTAGGGGGGAAGCAATAAGTAGAGATTTTATTAGCAATAAGGCATGGAAATATCATTCATTTCCCATTGAGAAAGGCCAAAGACAGTTCCAAAGACATAAATTACGCCACGAGTTATAAGCATCCACCCTCCCATCTGAATTTCAATAGCGCAAACACTCAAGAATCTATAGTTTAAACATTGGTGAACTGCATTCTAAATTAACATGAAATAAATGACCTGTAAACAATTAGGAGTAAAGGGAACCCAATGATTTGTGAGAATCGATACCAATAAAGATGAGTAGGCTTATTTCAGTGAATGCACTCACACGAAGAAAAAAATAAAATCTAAGGTCTGTCATCTTAAAACCTTAGACCAATAATGACCATGCATTGTAACAGGGAAATTTAATGGAAAAAATGAGGGGTGACTGAAATTTTCTTTATAAAAATTCTCAAAATGCTACAAAAAAAGGTTTTACTAAGCTTAAATTAATTTCGAATTTATGGGATTTATTTTCCACTAGAAAGTGGAGAATACGAAGAGAATGAAATAAAAATATGAATGATTATAATATACAAAAAATCAAGAATTAGAACCGTAAGATTGATAGTTTTTCAACTAGTTAGTGAAACAATATTGGCCATAAAAGCAGGTAGAACTCTAATTTTACTCAGAGTCAGTTCATAATTATTGTTTAGTTTTGGAACATGAAAAATCTCAAAAAAATTATGATTATGAATCAATAAATCTGACACAAATGAAATGATCAATAAGCAGAGAAATTTTCAATAGATCAATCAATTCTTAGAAAGAAAAAAATGCTTTCCTAAATTTCATTTAAACTTATTTCTTCCATTTCATGAAGAAAACGGAACTTTGTACCAATTCCCAAAAAAACTACTCGATCAGGGGTTCTCAGCCCCTCTTTAGATAATTGCAATAGATTTTTTGCTTCATCTTTTCCCTGTGAGATAATTGTCCATTACAAACCTGAATAATACTTTAATGCATTTAAACATAAATACATATGTAACATTTTTAATAGTAATGTAAACATAAGAACACGTGTAATGTTTTTAACAGTGAAGTAGATAAAAATATGAGGGCATTCGTACTAATAAATGAATAATGTTTGAGGTACCGCTAAACAATCTTCTTAATATGTATGCCAAATTTGGTGTTTTGGATTATGCACGCCAAATGTTTGATAGAATGTGTAACCGAAATGCAAAGAGATGAATTGTTTTGATAATGGGACATGTTCATGAAAGATATAGGATAGAGGTGTTGAGAATTTTTAGGTAGATGGGAAGAGAGGTCTTTGTGATGGACTAACATACTTGATTTTGCACTCTCGAGGTGTGAACCTATTTGAGTTTCATGTGTTTGTAGGGAGTTCCCTTGTTACTATGTTTTCTAAATGTGGGAGCCTATAGGATGCCTGCAAAGTGTTTGACAGAAGGATTGACCGGAATACTATGTCAGGGGCTCCTATGATTTCATATCACGTACATACTGGGTATGCGGGAAAAGCTATCAATCTCTTTTGCGAAATACAGCGTGGAGTGTTGCAAAATAAAACTATTTCACCTTTAGCATTTCACTACAGGCTTGTGCAAGTTTGGGATATATAAAATAGGCTAGAGAGATTCATGGCCAGATTATTAGAGTTGGGTTTGAGTACCACGTGACTGTAAGGAGTGCACTTGTCTCTGTCTATGCAAGATGTGGGTTCATAACAAGCCGAATGGATCCACTGATATTAACTTCCTGCAACATTTTAGTTTCAACCCAAAATACTCTAGACATGATTTCAAAAACAAGCCCAATTATATCAACTATGATAGATGCACTCTGTCTAGATGCCTTTCATCTGATCTTATTATCGCCATTTTGACAAGTTGGTGCATTCAGACACAGACTTATTCCATGTGTAAGTGATACTAGTTTCTAGAAAGAAATGCTTTAATTGATTAAGGACCTCGTAAAACTTGGTATCATATTCACAACCATACTTTTCATTAAGAGATTTGGTCACACAAATCACATGCATGCTTTCACCACACATAACCATGCTCACTTTATTTCAGGATAAGATACTGATGGCAGACATGTCATAGCTCCTAAGTAATGTTCCTCCTTTCTCCTGATGAATCAGTCTCATTACTATGCAAATTAATTTTTAGCCGAATATTTTCAATAATCTCTATCTATTTATCTTTGAATCACACTTTCTTGCTATCAGGCTTCAACCATAATCAAAAGAATGAAATGAACCCATATTTACTATGAATGTCACTTTCACAGAGAAAAAATGAAATATTAAAACTCTTTCACGAGTTCCTTTTGAGACAAAATTTGACAATAGTCATTAGTGTGATAGCTTAAAACTTATAAATTCATATACCAATCTCGATCCTTATTATCTATCAAATATTCAATTCCGTTTCAATCAGGAAACTGTCTTAGCCATGACATTTAACACAAACGAAACATAGAATCAATAACACAAAATATTTTTTATCCCAAGGATACACAAAGAAACCTTGAGGTCCAAGCATCAGGAAAAGAAATAGGGCTTATTAAATAGGATCCCAAAGTAAAATATGACTAACCCGCTTCTCGCAGCATCTGATAGAAAACTTCCTTGCCCTGTAAATTCCAAACTCTTCGAAGAAAAGTAAATTTTTTAAAGCAAAAATCTCTCTGCATGGCTGACACCTGTATTTAAGGCGCATGGCCACCCCATGCCTCCCAACTCTAAAATCTCACTTGTCACTTTGGAAATTACCCACTACAGTGAACCATCGACCCATGGAGAAAACAAATTTACAATTGAACTACCAAAATACAAAACAAGCACATGCACGGAAATCATGCCATCCATTGTTAATCATAACAATGCAGCCAAATCTCCACTATAAGGAAACTCCAAATATGATTGGTGCAATGAGCGAGCAAACAAAAAAATAAAAATGCCAATTGAGCCTTACTCAATACACATTGACAACAATTATTTTCGCAGTAAAATCCAAACATAGAAATTCCCTAAATCGCAACATCAAAAAAGCACAAACACTACAACAGGAAAAGGAAAAACTCATAAAAATGGGCTCTTATCGAAGCAAACACCCATTAGACCGTGCCTTGCAGTCTTCACTCCCGTCACTTTGACGCCAAAAATAGCATGACAGAGAAAGAAGCTAATCGCAGAGGAAATGAGAAAATCAGGGCACAAAACACACATATCCCACTAATCGCAATCCACAGCTTTATCGACACATACACGTGGGCATGCATAAACCAAAAAATAAGCAACATAATAAGAGTCCATAGAAAACTCCATCAACACAAGCTCGATGATGACAATTGGGAAAGTAGCCCCCAGTTAAAAATGCCTACGACGTAATTATTGTTTCTTCTTCCTAAACATTTTTTTACCTAGTATAACCTTGACTATGAAGTGACATGCTCTCCTAGCACCCTACTTTTTGTAAATACACTATACTATTTTCTCTAACATAATACATTTCTAAAAATCAAGAATATACTTGTATACAAATAGGCCCATTTCATGAGTTATATTTATTTAAATTTAATTATAATATTATGTGATTAATTGTAATGAACAATAATATTTTCTCCTAAATAATACATTTAAAAACTGAGAATATTTCTATATACAAATGGACCAGTTTACTAAGTTATATCCATTTTAATTTGATTATAATTTAATGGAATTATTTGCAATGTATTATTACTTCCTTCCATAATTACGATTTTAAACTTAGAATATGGACTCCCTAAAATGTAGAAATCCATTTGTGATCTTTACCTTTATACATTTTCCACAATTAAGGGAATAATTTGTGTATATTTCTTGTCTTTAAATTATCAGTTTGTTGTTGTTGACAAAAAGGGAAAAATTATTTTGCACTTGTTATATGCATGAAATTTCAAGGGTGGAAGTTTCATGCATTTCTCCCATCTTGTTTATGTTCACAAAACAAAACACTTATTTGAATCTTTCGGTCTGTGTTGAAAAAAGATGGTCGATTTCCTACTCTTTAAATTCATTTTCTTCTTCTTGCATATGGACCATTCTTCAATCTTCCATTCAGTTCAAATTAATTTTAGGTAATTTAGTTTTCTATTCAACCTTCTTTAAAACTATGAGTATTGTATTATAATTATTTCAATTTTATTGGTGAGAAAATAATGGAATTCTTGATCAAATGGAGAAATATTGGAGCATGGTATGTTTGTTCTTTGTGATGACATGCACCATTGTAAGTGCTAATGTTTCATGTTTACCACATGAGAGGGATGCCCTCCTCTCTTTTAAGAATGTCTTTTTATTTGAATTGAATAAATGGAAATGGAATGGGGTTTAATTTTTATGAGTGGCATGGTGTTCAATGTAGTAAATACACCTCCCAAGTCATCAGTTTCTTCAATTTTAAGGAGTGGTATTTTATTTATATAAAATTGATTTTGGTTTTGAATATGTATGTTTGAGGACAATATTAAGATGTGGTGAATGAAGTATAAGTTTGATTATGGAGAAATTTTAAGAAAATCTTAATAGTGATTATTCGATGAAGTAGAACAATTGAATATTGAGATAATTGAAGGTCAGAGAGTTGTGGTATCTAAATGCGGGATAAAGAAAATTGTTAATATCAATTGCTATGTAACTTGAGGTTTGACCCTTATTTATTAGTCTTTTTTTGCACATGTGTTGACATGTGTGCCAAAATTCCATGCTTAATTGAATGATATAAGTTAACAAATACATGTGAGCATTAAAGTACATTTAGGACATAGATTAGATGCAAGTGAACTATACTGAAGTTGTAAGGCGGGAAATATATTTTATCTATGAAGCATTCTCATGTCAAAATGTGATTTCGTTCATTTAGAGGAGCATATAGCACTTAATATCTACTACATTCATTGAAAGGATAAAGGTTGAGACTTTTGCATATCATTAGTTTGCATATTGATTACATTATACTTGAGTGTTGTTTTCAAGCCAGGTTTTGCATATGGGTCAAATTGAGACAAGCCCTCTATTCTATCTTACCCTTGATGATTCTTGTAAAGTCTTTTATAAGGTGTTAATGCAAAATTAGGGTTTCATGGAAGGAGATCAATTTTCCAATGACAATGAATTCTATAAAATCTAGTGAAGTTTTTGAAGCACAAAGAACAAGATTAGGATTCATAAATTTATTTCACATTTTGTGATAGTTATTGAAGCCCTCAAATTCTTTGAACCATAGTATGATGACTATGGTTATGTCACTTAAATGCAATATTAGTCAAATTTCTACATTTTTACTTTTTTTTAAGGTGTGTGAGTAGACATATTTTCTATTGTTTAATCCATATATTCTATACATTTTAAATTATCTTATACTCCAATTTTCCATAATAATTATTGTTAAAATTTATTTATTATATTATATTGCAAGGTTGCCGAAAAACCACTTTATTTTAAATTATATTGTACTCCAATTTTCCTCTTAACCACAAAATGGGAGATAAAAATCCACAAATAATGAATGGAGTATTTAAAGAAGTAAACACTTGAAAATTGTTAATATGTTTATTTTAGTTATACCAACCATTAATGAAAACCATGTGAGGACATGTGGCGCGTGGAAAATCTGTCAACCATTTGAGTATATTCGTGGCAACTACTTAAGGAATATCTTTCTGATCTTTGAATTATCAATTTGTTTGTCCACAAAATGGTTAGAATAAATTTTGTATCTGTCGTATGTGTGAAATTTCAACGGAAGAAGTTTCATGCATCTCTCATCCACAAAAAAGGAAGACATTTTTAAATCTTTTGGTTTGTGTCTGAAAGAAACTGCCGTGTTCCTACTGTTATAAATTCATTTGTCTCCCTTTGAATATGCACCGTTCTTCAATCTCAGGTGTAGTTCAGATTAATTATAGGTAATTTGCTTTTTTGTTGATTTAGTTTGGCTCGTGCTTTCTTTCATTCAATTTTTTATAAGATTAATATTTAATTATAATTGTTTAATAAATAGAAATA
Source organism: Taxus chinensis (assembly GCA_019776745.2). NCBI lineage: Eukaryota > Viridiplantae > Streptophyta > Pinopsida > Cupressales > Taxaceae > Taxus > Taxus chinensis. The sequence continues at coordinate 168,382,698 of CM034148.1, read as the reverse complement.
CAAATTTCAATCAGAAAATTATGAATATATTTATTATTTTAACTTTGTTGCAGATGAAATAATGGAATTCAATCAAATGGAGAATTACTGGGGCACGGTATGTCTGTGCTTTGTGATGATATGCACCACTGTACGTAACTGCTAATGTTTCATGCTTGCCACATGAAAGGGACGCCCTTCTCGCTTTCAAGAATACCTCTTGGATTGAATTGAATAAATGGAATTGGGAGGGGTTTAATTGCTGTGAGTGGCGTGGTGTTCAATGCAGTAAATACACCTCCCATGTCATCCAACTCCGTTTCTCCATTTTTAATGCGCTAATTTTGTATATGAATGATATTCAAAATGGGAATTATTTCGAGGGTAGTCTACGCAAATGTACTTTCAAATCGCAACATTTTATATTTGTAAATTTAAAGTGTTTTTCAATTAAAAAATAAAGTATAATACCATCTGGTGTTTGATGGGCAGAATATTTTGGCCTCCAAAAATTGAGACATCTGGATCTCAACTACAACAATTTTCAAGGTGAAATTCCAAAGGAAGTTGGCTCATTGCACAGCTCGACTTACCTCAATTTGTGCTTGTCAAGATTTGAGGGTAGAATTCCGTGGCAGCTAGGGAATCTTTCAAAACTGTAATTTTTTAGATCTTTCTAATCAGCAAGATATTGATCTTTTTACATATTCAAGTGGATATTCTAGGTCCAGTTTAGGATGGACAGACAACTTGTGGGAATTAAAATATTTGGGGCTTTCAAGGGTAGAGCTGAATATTACAAGTGACCGATTGGAAGCATCCAGTTCTCATCTCCATAATCTACAACACCTCGATCTTTCAAACTGCTTGTTGTCAGAGCACATCCCTAATTCTATCCAAAACGTCACTTCCCTCTCCTTTCTTAATTTAGGTTTGAACGACTTTAGTTCGATGATACCTTCGTGGTTGGAAAATATGACTAGTTTAGTTTCACTCGACTTCCGGTAATGCTATTTTAGTGGCCCTTTTCTGCTAGTTTTATCAGTTCTGCCATGTTTGAAAAGCCTTGGATTGAGTGGCAGCCAATTAAGTGGAAATACAAGTCAAATATTATGCAGGCAATGGCCTCGCCTTACCTCATTTTCTCTATCTTATTCAAGTGTAATAGGAAGTATGCCACCTTGTATTACCAATCTCTCTGGCCTTCAAATTCTGGATCTTAGGAAAAAGTTATTGATAGGAGAGATTCCACTGTCACTTGCTTAGCTCTCATTTATGAGTCATCTTGATCTGTCTCACAATCATCTCAATGGTAGTATTCCCACTTTTATTGAACTTCTCTCTCATCTGGAAATTTTGGACTTCTCTTTCAACAAATTGACCGGAGAGATTCCTACTTCTTTTGGACTTCTTTTGCCTCATCTGAAAAGGTTTGACCTCTCTTCCAACAGTCTGCAAGGAAACGTTTCTCTTGACATTTTTCAAACTAGTAAGAACCTTTAGTACCTCTCTCTTTCCTACAATAAGTTGACCATCCAAGTTAAAACAAAATGGATACCTTCATTTAACTTGACTTACTTATACTTAGCTTCTTGTAATATTGAAGGTGTTATCGCTCCATTAATTTCTACACAATAAGCATTACATGATTGGATCTATCCATCAATAATCTTGTCGGAAACATTCCATATTGGATTTTGGTGGATTTTACAAATCTATACTTTCTGAATCTGTCTCACAATAGCTTGCAAGGTCAACTTCCTGTCACATTCAACATGCTCTTTAATCAAATAGACTTGCATAATAATCTATTGAGTGGTTATCTTCCACTTCCATCAACACCTTCCTTACATTTGTAGTTGTTGGATCTGTCACAAAATATATTTACATGTTTTATCCCAACACAAATTGGCATGCTTGTACCTGACATTGAGTTCTTGTCATTTTCAACAAATAAGCTTACTGGGGGTATTCCTTCCTCCATTGGTCTCCTACAACGGCTGAAGGTTTTGAATCTTTCAAAGAATACAATATCTAGTGAAATACTGTGAGCCTAACTAATTACTCTTCTTTGGATAGATTAAACTTGGAAAAGAGTAATTTGACAGGTGATATTCCATCTTGGGTAGGAATTCTTAGCTATCTGAAAGCATTACACCTCAATGACAATATGCTTAAGGGAAGGTTGCCATCAAGCCTTCAGAACTGTTCCAGGTTGGAGATTGTAGATTTGGGTAATAATTTATTAATGGGAAGCATACCCATTTGGTTAGCACAGTTCTCTAAGTTGATTATACTTGTTTTGAGATCAAATCAACTTCAAGGGAGCATTCCACATTAATTAACAAATATTTCTCCATGTTTTAGATATTTCACACAACAATTTGACTGGTGTTATCCAAAAACATCTGGAAACTTTAAAATCTTTTGTAGATCCACAAGTCAAAATTCCAGAGGTTATCCTTGATACTTTTTATTACAAAGAAGACATCCAAGTGAGCAGTAAAGAAGAAAATCGGGTGTATGTCAATTCTATTTTGTTACATATAACTTGCATTGATCTATTTGCTAATAAACTATCAGGTGAGATTCCTTCTGAAATTGGTAGCCTAAGAGGTCTTCACACCTTGAACTTGTCAGGGAACAGTCTTTCTAGAGAGATTCCAATTACTTTTGGAATGCCGGAGTAAGTAGAGTCACTGGATATTTCAAATAATAAATTGCAAGGAAAGATTCAAAATCAAATGCTAAATTTTTCTTATGTGAGCCACTTCATTGTGTTTAATAACATGCTCTGTGGAAGAATTCATGTAGGGGGTCAATTTGCGACATTCAATTCTACCTATTTCTCTCGGAACCCTGGTCTTTGCATGGATTTCTAGTAAGTAACAGATCATGTAAATGTGGGGAGACATCAAATTATGACATGAACTTTACTCAAGAAAAGGATGATGAGGAGGAGGGAGAAAAAAATCCATGGTATTGGTATGTAGGGTTGATGGCGAGTGTTGCTACTAGATTTTGGGGTGTGTTTGGATTATTGATTGTAAAAAGGCACTGCTTTTAATATAAAATGTGGCTTATTTTGGAAGCACATGCTTTTGGTTAGAGTAACATTGTTTTCTTTCTTTAGTAACTGTAACGACCCAAAATTTCACACACAAACAACACAGAAAAAACAACGGATAAATTTATTTATTTTTGACTTGCTTCGACACATAACACGACACAACATGTCGTCACAAGGTTACAACCAACTCTGGGAACCACTTGTTACGGGGATGACCACAAGGTCAGCACGGAAACGTTCACACCCAAAAGGATAATACACTTTTCTTTTTGACAGAACAACATAGAAGTCCAACCACATGACACTCTCACAGCTAGGGAAAGCCACAGTAAGAAATGATTGAAGGTTATTTATTTTGATAAAACACCATTTAACTCATGACTTATGTTTTCAGAGAGATTCAAGATATGATTTGTACAAATTCATCTTACCAACTGAGTTATTTTCTTATACACTGTAGAGTAGTTCACTTAAAGTCTTCTCCTTTATGAAAATTAATTGTTTAATTCCATTATTCAATAAAGGAGATAATTTAATTCCACAAGGCCATCTATCCATACTTACGTCACTAAAATTCGCTCAAAACCTTGTTACCACATGGATTCGTGTTCAACATAATTAAGAGGAAATTACAAAGCACCTCGAGCAAAAGTTAAGAGAAGGAGGTCAAGTTCAATTCCTCCTTAAGACGTCATTAGTTATTACCAAGATTTAATTGGAGCTTGAGGTTTTATCCATAATTATTAACGATTTTACTTAGGCTTCCCTGAAAGAGCTTTACAAAAGGAGATTATTTACTTTCCAAAAGGCTGAGAGATAAATTGAGTGGTTTCTAAATTTTCTTCTCCTACTTGCTAAATCTTATTATCTTCTAGAAACTAACCATTGTTTTCCCTTAAGCTTGTTTAAGAGTTCACCCAAAAGGGGTAGTGTTCACTAGTTTAGCTAGGGATATCAAATTTTAAAATTTTACTTTACAAGGATAGTTTCACCTTTGATTATTTCAAGAATCTATTGTTCTCAAGTAAGTCATCTCTACATTAATTTATCTGAATATATATATTTAGTTAACTTCTATAAGGGTTAACCACTCCATTTAATTTTACTTATATCACATCATTACAAGGTGTCAGAGAGTTTTGACTTAACACTTTATTCTCAAAATCAAGGTTTTACAATACTTATGCCAATGTAATGATTGAATATCATTTCTCACCAAGGTAAGTTACTAGTCTAACAACAAAAGGGGAAAGAACACTTCACCACGTAGTTTTCCGAACATGCCAAGACAAGAGATCTTCTAGAATCCTTGCAAGAAAAGTTACAAAATTTACAACGCATTGAACTTTCTACAAAGAACTTCATAATTTGAACTGATGAAACTTTTACACTCTTTTCCTTTAATCTACTCGCATAATCCATCTGCACAAATATATACTAGAGTCAGTTCGCTAGAACTGAGCATGATAAGATATAAACCTCACCTAATAATTTATGCCATCTAGCATTTAAATAAACGAAAGTTTGCAATACTCCCTATCAAATAATTTCTAACATACATTCAAAAATTAACTACACATCTCATGATAATACATTTCATACCCATTATTGTTCACTTCCCTAAAATCTGCTTACATGTGAACAAAAATGCCAAGTGGAGAGGTATGCAACCTTAACCTTGCATTTAATCATAATTAAATTACAGTAATAATAATAATGCTCACCTAATACCCTCAACCTACTTCACATATATAAGTGTCCAACAATATTATCTTTCAATTAAATAAAAGCACCAACGACATTAAGTTTATATAATAAATACAAGTATCAACCTTATATTATTCATCGATATTACCCAAGTATCAAACCTTAATAGATAATCAATGATGTGTAAGTATAATTTTGATATTTATCCCACAAATTTTAAGAGTATATTTACGTTAACAAGGATTTCGCCAATCAGCAAGTTCATGTATTATTTAAATATCCTTTTGGTTGCTTATTACCATGTCTTATATATTTCTATTAGTATAAGAGTCCAACTCGTTGGAATGAGTCACGATCAACAGTATTGTCATATTTTGCTAATATGTCAAAGATATATTCGACTAGCTAAGTTATGTAAGCGTGGTCCAAGCCACTATAAATACAAGTATCAACATTATCTCAACTCCCAATTGAGATGCAAGTATCAATTTTTAGCTAACATAATAATCATCGTAAATGCCAGAAAACATTCCACTCGTTAACCAAGTATTGAAATAACATATTTATCCTTACTGGTTACCTAATAACATAATATTTCATATTATATAATTCAACCTCCACTTGCGTATCTCAATTTATGGGTATTAATTATTGTTCTATAAAATGAAATTAAATAATTTTAGGTCGAATTCTATCCTTACTGTCATACATGGTATGCACAGTCCCATTATGGCAGTTGTCACCTTTACTTAAGGTTGTGCATGAATCCATTTTAGGGTACTTCTCATAACTTCCCTATTCATCTGTTTTCCTACCAAAAAGCATTTCAACAAGCTTATAAGTCAAAGTATAGGATAAATTTATAATTTCATATTTCAAGCATTGCCTGAATTCATATGCCTGAGGGCCATCACATGTCAATCAAACTTGAAGAATGTACACATTCATGAGAGTTCAATGTATCCAATATTACTTCAACTAATTCGAAAATCCAAGTAGTGCCTCAACTTAAGCCATATAATTATCCACACAAGCTAACATCTTGAGTGCTTACCATATTCAAAAAGATCACAAAAACAACCCCATCAACACATGCTTCAGGAGCGTTCCCATCTAAAAAAAATAAGCTCATAGTACTAATAATAATAACAAAGGGCCTGGTGAGGGGTTTACAATAATCCCCAAGGTAAACGGTAATCAAAAGAGTCAGATGGTATCTAGAAAGACCAGTAAAACTAGTACGACTCCCCAAATAGAAGCCCCCAATTCTAAAGGGGTTTATATCATTATCAAACCACATTAAAAGACAAACATAGTCTTCCAAGAAAATTCCCGTTTTCAAGCCATGTTCTACAAATAAAAACAATACAAGGAATATTCTAAATCTCATTCACACACCACAATATTTTCTATAGAAACCACTGTTCATAGGAATAATCATGGCAAAAAGATAAACCAACTTTATAAGATTGATAAGTGAGAATCACTGGAGAGAGATTTCTTCTTGTCAAATAGTAATTAAGATAAACTGTGAAGGGGGGGAGAGATCAGCTCATGAAATTATGGTTATAAGTCATCCGAAACCCATCTCTACAGAATTCAAACAAAAATTGTAGAGATTGATTTACCCAAATACTAAAGGGAATAAATTATTAAGAGAGAGGGTTAGGGCTTATCATGCCTTTAATCCGCTTCCCAAAACAAGGGCACACTGAAACAGGCCCTGCAATAGCAAATAGTGCTTCATGAATATTCTGATATGAAACAGATCCACCTCTATGAGATTCTCTTCCATGAGTTACATCGTAAAAAAAGTAAGGTCTCAATAGAGAATCTTTGTAATAAATTTCATCAGGTCTCCTTGTAACACTCTCACTGTCACATAGTCAATTTTGATAAAAATATCTTAAAGGAGAATCCCAAATTTGAGGATCATTCAGATACTGGTAACACTCTTACTGTCACTTAATCGATTTGTAGTGCCCACTTCCCTTCGACACCATTCTGTTTTGTTGTTTTCGTGACTGATTACTTCACTTATGGATTATTATGGCTTCTTGATTTAGCATGCTAGTAGATATCATAGACATTGGACTGTTATCGATTTGATCTTTATATGATGCATATGGTTTACTTGTGGACATTTGATGATGATATTTGTATACTTTTGACATGGTTATTTATCTTTAATTATGACATGTGATATGTTTAATCATATTGAGTAGAACTTGATAATTTGATTAATGTGATGATCGTTTTGACATAAATGAAATGTGGAATAGAAATGTGCTAGAAAGTGTAAGTGATATCATACTTGCATAGATGGTAGTAAATCATGTGTCGTTTATTTTAAATTATATTGTATATTTGGCATGAATGTTTTAATGCGGCCAACAGGCCGAAGGAGGTATTCTCTGTTCTGTAGGTATATTATATTCACAACAATATTGGGGAGTGGAGACCAACCACATCGAAATTCGAGAAGAATCCAGCTAAGGTCACCATGGCAACAAGTAATTGTGTGTGTGTTAGAATTATTTGGTTAAGGGAAAATTGTGACCTAGGGGTCATGTGTTGTTTTGTTTTAATTTTCCATTTCTATTATGTTAGTATGTGTTTCTCTTAGTAAGTGAAATTTTACTTGTGTTATTATTCATATCTTTTGGATTGGAGTTTACCCCCTTTGTTAGCCATGGGTTGTAGTGTCTTTTTTTTAAGCTAATTTGAATTTGTCCTAAACTAATTAAAAGATATGACCAAAAGAGAGTTCATTTATTAGGCTTGATTTTCTTGGGATTTTGTGTAGATTGATGTGTGTTTGAGTTTTGAGTGTAGCACACTCTACCCCACATGGGAAACTCGAATTTGGCCTTGGAGGCCAAATTTGGAAGCTTGTGGGACAAGTCAAACTTGTCCCACACCTCTTAAAACCCCATGCCAACCCTACCTATGGGTTGGAAGGCCAAATTTAGGGTCTTTTAGGTGTTTTGGGGGGATAAAAAGGTAAAATATTAATTGCACTCTCTTTCAAAATTTAATTTTTTCCTTTGAGGGAGTGGGCTTAGATGGAGTGTGTAAGGTGCTTGCCTTTCTTTCAAACACTCATTAATGGTGCATTGGAATATGAGGTTGACCTAGTGATGTGGAGTGGAGGGAAAAGGATGTGGCATCCTACTTGGAGCCACATCATCCCTCCCTCTCTTTTCTCTATTTATTTGATCCTTTTGTTTGTTTTGGGGGTTGGAAGTTTCATTTTTTTAGTCTTTGGTATTTTGGAGAGGACTAGAGGATTTTGAAGGAGTTTGTGGATTTTTGGAGCTTGTTGATACTTGTGAGAATTTTGTTGGAGCTTGTGGATGATTGCTTGATCTTTGGATGGATTGTGACTTCATACTTGGAGCAAGCTCTACCATGGAAAGGTAGGAGCTTCACCTTTGTTTGCATTGTGTTTCTTTTTTTGTTATATGAATGTATATTTATGTTGTGTTGAATGTTGTTGCTTGAAATGCTTGTTGGGAATGGGTAGAATGCCTAAGTTGGGAGTGGGAGGAGACTATGGGGAGTTTTATTTGAGGGAGGCATAAGAGATCATTTTCTTGAGGAGGGAGTTTGGGTTGGGTGCCCACCTAGTATGAGAAATGCTTGCATTTTCTTATTGTTCTTAAATTGGGGGAGCCATAAGAGTTGAGGGAGGCATAAGAGTGAATGGAGGGATAAGGGGTACTTGAGGGAGGCATAATAGTTGTTAGGGGTATTGTGTTTTGCATTGGAGGCTTTTAGGTGGCACCCATTCCCATTGGGAGGCATAAGTGGCCTCCCCATAGGTCTTACTCTTATGGCTTTCTTGATAAGCCTTGTGACTTGTTGTTGTGATTGTCTTCCCTCTTGTTGAGTTGTTGATTTTGTTTTGAAGGATTATGGAATGAATGTGAAATTTTATGTTAAGTTATGTGGAAGCTAGTAGTTGCCATGAGTTGGATTTTCTGCCATTTTAATGTGGTTGGGGCTCGGGGGCCAATGGAGAGGATGGCTTCTCTTCTCCATTGGGTATCTTGGTTGGGAGGAGATCGTTGCCTCTCCCCTTATTTTTTTGTGAATCAAGCAAACTATTGGAGGAGCTGCCTTGTTGATATTTGTAGCATTGGAGCCTTGTTGATGACAATGTGAAACTACCTTGTAGATTTGCACACCTAGAGTGGAAGAAAATGTAATATTGCTTTGTATTTTAGCTTCCATTATTGTAAAATGTTCCACATTAAGTGGAAAATGTTGTAACAAGATGTTGAAAGAAAGTTGTATTGAACTTCCTTAGTAAGGTTGTAATGTGGATGGAATTAAAAGTTGAAAGAAAGACAATCTATTTATTCTCCTTTAACTTGGCTTGGAACCTCTTATGAATGTGTTGATCTTGTTGAAATGTTAGTAGTTCTTAGTCTAAAACTTAATGGAAATATGGTTGAAAACCCTCTTGAGGAATGTTGGGAAATTTACAATAAATATAATATATACATTAAATTTCATTTTGTTGCTTAAAAGAGATGTATTGAAAAGTTGAGAATATTAGTGCATTTTCTCTTCTTGTATTGTTGATGGAAAGACTTAAGTTTTAAATAGTTTCCAATATGCCAATAAAGTAATCTTATGTCCTAGCTCTATTATGTGTTCCTCATTTAAGAATTTATTGTAAATCCATTTGCTAAATATAAAGGGAAATGAAATCGAATCTACTTGAAATCCCATACAATGCCTCTATTAAATTGTGTAGAAAGAAATTTTAATGCAAAGACTTTAAACTTATTAAGTTCATTACCAATACTCCTCAATGCCTAATAAGGATACTAATATTTTAAATATTATTCATATTTAAGTAATATTAAAACTAATGGATTTACTATTATTAAATTATATTAATAACAATATACTATTAATATTCCTTTTATATTAATAAAGTATATTAATATAAACCACATACCAATAAATAATATTAATGATATATAAATAAACCTACGTATGTAGATGTAATATAATTGCACCTCCTAAGGTGCTTCACGAATGATTCTGTATATGCCAAACAGATCCGCCTCCTTGAGAATCATATAAAATCCTACATAGCATATAATATGCAAATAATTTAGTGAGGATATATCAGCTGTATAATCGTTGTGTAAGTAAGATTGTAATAAAATACATGTGGAAATGCTCATCATAATTGCAAAGAAAACTCACTGCTCCTGTGTATTCAATTTTGGAAGAGATCCTCTGTATGAGATTCTCTTCCACGAGATTACACCTGAAAACTGGAAGATCTCAATAGAGAATCATTGTAATAATTTTCTTCAGGTCTCCTCGTAACACTCTCACTGCTCCTTAATCGACCTTGATTAAAATATCACGAAGGAGAACTCCCGAATTTGAGGATGCATTCGATACTGAATAGATAACAACATGGTTGGATAACCTATTTGTTGGAAGTGTTCGCAAGAGCTTTCGTTCTCCTTTGCCACGACTGTTGCCGCCTGGCCGTTTGTTGTTGCAGGCCGTGGCCATGAATCCCGCCTGCTCCCCTCGCTTATAGCTCCTTCTGCAACCTTCATCTTCTCACCTGCACGGCCAGACCAAATAAAATGGTGGGAAAATAAAACAAGGGAGGGAGGCAAAAGATTTGCGAATCCTTTTTGCAATGAACACATAATGATCGCAGCACCCAGCTGGAAAAGGGGAGGGAAATTTATCACGGCAGGTGGCCATTAAAGCTCCCCCACCCCCAACCATGGTTTCAAACCTAAGTTTAAATGCTTCCCACCTCTCAAAAAAAAAAAACTCACCGTCCCATTTCTTCAAATTTCGAATTTACGTTTAAGCCATGGATTTACTTAAATATAATTATTTGATAAAATATACTATATCCATTTTAAATTTTGGCAGGCATATTCATTCATTTTAGACTAAATCTAAAATGAATAAATGAAATAGTACCTAATCACCCCCCCCCCCCCCCCCCCCCCGGATGCTAGTTAACATCCTTCTGCAACCTTCATCTTCTCCTGCACGGCCAGACCAAATAAAATGGTGGGAAAATAAAACAAGGAACCACAAAAGATTTGCGAATCCTTTTTGCAAACAAATGATGATGCGACCAATCTGGAGCTGTTCGGCACGTAAGTTTCTTGTTTACGGCAGGTGGCCATTAAAGCCACTTTACCCCAACCATGTGTTTCAAACCTAAGTTTAAATGCTTTCCCACCTTAGGAAAAATGATATTAAAACTTTGCCTGCTATAGTGATTGTTCAAATTTCAGTTATTGTATGACTTGCCAAGTTGCATAGATTGGCTTAACCTCTAACTTTGGATAAAATATAAATATGGGCATTTGAAGTGTGGCAATGGCAAATATCATTCATTTTAGACTAGATTAAAATGAATAGAGTAAAGGATCGGCCAATCACCCACCCCCCCCCCCCCCCCCCCGCCTGATCCCCTCGGTATAGCTCCTTCTGCAAACTAAATCTTCTCACCTGCACGGCTAGACCAAGTAAAATGGTGGGAAATAAAACAAGGGAGGGAGGAAAAGATTCGTTTAAATTTTTGCAAGAACAAATAATGATGCGACCCAGTTAATGGAATGACTTTCAGCACGCAAGGGGGAGGGAACATTTAATGTTTATGGCAGGTGGCCATTAAAGCCACCCACCCCAACCATGAGATTTCAAACCTAATAGTTTTAATGCTTTCCCACCTTAAAAAAAAAAAACTCTTGTCCCATTTGTTCAAATTTATAATTTATGTTTAAGTATATAGATTTACTTAATGTAATTTTTGATAAAATATATATTCCATTTTAAATTTTGAAATTTAAATTCAATCATTTTATCACTAATTTAAAATGAATAGATAAAGATAGAGTACCTAATCACCCCCCCCCCCCCCCCCCCCCCCCCCTCTATGTTCGTTATAGAATTATGATCATGACACGAGAATAATTATTTTTACCGACTCATGCTAGTTAAATGTTGTATTTAGAGGCAAGATTAAATGACTCCTTGGATAATAACTGGTTCATGACGTCGAGCTCTGACGACAATGCTAGTGCTTGAGAAGAATCCCGAATTAGGGAGGCTCTTTGTGACCTAACTAGACTTTATTTTCCAACATCCTGCCCTTGACACAATAGCAAAGCGACCCGATTTATATATATAGCAATTATAAACTTGTTCTCTTAAATCTTGAATCTCATGCAAAAAAAAATTAAAAAAAAATTTGTATTGTTTTGGGTTAAATGTTCATGGAAGCAAGTTCTTGGCTAACTGGTAGCTTCATCTATAACCACCATATCAAATCCATGGAAGAGGGAGAATAAGGTAAACCATGGAAAGAGCAGGTCATAAAACTATAGAGCAACATCCACCTATGCACGGCCAGCAAAAGAAAACAATGCCCCTTTTCCCCCAAAACGCATCAGGAAACAACATAAAACCATGTCCATATATTGTGCTCTCAGGCCCACATCTACGGAGCAGAGTAGAAGAAAATGGTACGCAGTGTAGGAATGATAGGATTCCACGTTTGGTACAGGAAAGAGGGGGGGGGAGACGCAGCCAAGCAAGAGATTCAGAACCAACCACGTATCTCCAGCAATTTCCACGCCCCCTCTTCAAAAAGGAACAGTCTGTAAGAGCTGTGATAAAAACCAGTCCATGCGACTACACAAAACAAATATTCCTTCACCACAAAAACCCACGTGGCCAGGGAAGAATAAAATAGTAGGCAGACCACAAAAAGGCATAAGATTTGGAAATCCAAAATAAAATAAGTGGAAGATGTGCGGCCACTAGCAAGGAGAGTCCAACACACCAAAAGGGATGGGGTTTTAATGAAATGGCAGGTGGCTATTAAAGCCACCCACCTCTAACCAACTAAGGAAAAAAAATCAAAAGACATTAACATTCCCTCCCCCATGCCAAATGTGGTACACATGGAGATCAAAAGGGAGAGACAAGGTCTGTTGGGCACATAAAAATCCACATTAAATATTAGTAATTTAAAACAATCCTATGATTGAGGGATCAGTCGACCCAGGAGGAGAATGGGGTTGAGTACTTAAATAAAATATTTACGTGAACGCCACCCCCAAACTGTGGCGCCACCACAAAACATACTCTTCCTCATTTGCGCAACAAGGCTCGATCAGCGGGAGCGACAAACAAATTAAAAGGATAGTTTAAAGATAACAAAGGATGATGTCGATAACAATCGACATAAGGAATATAATAATAAAATAAAATCGTTGATCGATAATACTATCATAATGTCATTATTATTATTATCATTATTATCATTTTACAGTTTGCAAAATAATTATCAATTATAGTCATAATGGTGAGCAGCCGAGGTCGACGAATTTAAAAGGAATATTATTATTATTACGGGCATTCTCTTTTTAACTGGACACACCCTATCAAAACCCAAATGTTATTCTCGCTGCCTACAAGGATTCGAAGACACAAATTTCATTAAGTAAGGAAAAGTAACGATCGTTGCGGAGGCCAGCACAGGAAGCATTACACAGTCCACACATAGAGGTGTCGATAACGACTCGAGAAAGCAAGAAGGAAATGGAAGGTGCTAAAACATCACTAAGACATGGTCCAAGACATCAGAATTACACATAGTTGTTCAACGCTCAACAAAAAGGGGTCACTGTGACAAGAATCGGGGTAACCATCGAACGGGGTATCACACATTCAAATCTTAGATCGGATGGCCTATAACTTAGTAGATAGACTTAGCGGTGGGTAATAATGTTAATGGTTTTGTAGGTAGACTGGTGTATTGTAATTACCCTCATTTATAATCCATTTAAATGGTTTTCCAAGGATTATTAAAAATAAAGTAGATATATAATACACATAAATGATGGATTCATCCAACTAAAATTTCTATGAGCATCTTAGTATATATATAGTGTATGCTTGTATCTCAATGAACATTATGATATATAATTAATTTTTATCTTATTGATATATGATTAATCTTTATGTGATTCATAATTTATTTGGTAATGGATTTTGTAATAAATATATATTTTCGTTACTTAGAGTATGATAACAAGATAATTGTTATTGTGTAGTTGAATAAATTGAGAGATTAGTTATAATAGTTCAAATATGATAACACTAGTGACATGTATAGATTGAAAGGTAGGTGATAATAACTGAAAACACAATATTTAGTATTTTTTCTTTATCATTTTAGATATGAATTGACTAAAAAATTTGGATCTATCCATGAATTTTCTTGTCGGAAACCTTCCACCTTGGCTATGGGATTGTCCAAATCTAATATATCTTAATTTGTATCACAATAGATTGTAAGGTTAGCTTTCCTTCACATTTCACATGACCTCTTTTAATGTGATAGAATTGCATAATAATTTGTTGAGTGGTTATATTTCACTTCCATCAAGACCTTCCTCATATTTGCAGTTGTTGGATCTATCAAAAAATAGATTTACAAGTTTTATCCCAGCCCAAATTGGCATACTTGTACCTTACATTCGGTTCTTGTCATTTTCAGAAAATAAGCTTACCGGTGGTATTCCTTCCTCCGTTGGTCTCCTAATATGGTTGTGGTTATAGATCTGTCAATGAATAAACTATCTAGTGAAATACCATCAAGCCTAACTAACTGCTCTTATTTGACAAGATTAAACTTTGTAAAGAGTAATTTGACAGGTGAGATTCTATCTTAGATAGGAATGCTCAGCAATCTCAAGAAACTCCACCTCAATGGAAATATGCTTACGAGAAGGTTGCCATCAAGCCTTGAGAATTGTTCCATCTTGGAGATTATACATCTGGGTATTAATTTTTTAATCGGAAGCATACCCCTTTGGTTAGCACAATTCTCTAAGTTGATGATACTTGTTTTGATATCAAATCAATTTCAAGGGAAGATTCCACATCAATTAAGTAATCTTTTCACTCTTCGTGTTTTAGATATTTCACATAACAATATGACTGGTGTTATCCCAAAATAGTTGGAAACTTTAAAAGCTATGATGAATCCACAACTCAAAATGCCAAATGTCAGCTATGATGATTATTATACAAAGAAAATATCCAAGTGAGAAAAAAAGAAGCACAGAGGGTGTGTGTCAGTTCTTTTTTGTTACTTATAACTTGCATTGATCTATCTGCCAATCAAAAATTAGGTGAGATTCCTTCTGAAATTGGTAGCCTAAAAGACCTTCTAATGTTCAACTTGTCAAGGAAAAAAATTTCAGAAGAGATTTCAATTACTTTTGAAATGTAGGAGAAAATTGATTCATTGGATCTTTTCAATAATATATTACATGGTAGAATTCCAAATCAAATGCTAAATGTTTCTTATTTGAGCCACTTCATTGTGTTTAATAATATGCTTTGTGGAAGAATTCCAGTACGGGGTCAAATTGCCACATTCAATTCTACCTATTTTTATGGGAATCTTGGTCTTTGTCAATTTCCAGTAAATAATAAATCATTTAAATGTGGGGAGAAATCTAATTCTCATAGGAATTATGCTTCAGAAAAGGATGAGGAGGAGAAGGGAGAACAAATTCCATGGTATTGGTATGTAGGGTGGATGATGAGTGTTGCTACTAGATTTTGGGGCCTCTTCAGAATATTGATTGTAAAAAGGAAATGGAGAAGCAGATACATTCAAATATTAGATTGGGTGGCCTATAACTTAGTAGAAAGACTTAGAGGTGTATGATAATGTTTATAGTTTACTGGATAAAATCATGTATTGTATTTTCCATCATGTATAATAAATTTTAGTGGTTTTGTAAGGATTATTAAAATCAGAGTAGTTATTAAACACCTATAGATGAAATTCAACCAACTAAAATTTCAATCAGTGTTTTGATATATATAATTCGCATGCTTATATCTCAATGAAAATTTTGATATATAATTAATCTCGAAATTAATATTTATGGGATTCATAACTTATTTGGTAAAGGATTTTCAATGTTTATTGTAGGAAAATATTTTTTCATTAGTAAGAGTATAATAACAAGATAATTGTTATTGTTTTTCTCAAAATATATTGAGAGATTAGTTATAATAGTTAAAAGATGATACTACTAATGAAATACGTATAGATTGAAAGGTAGGTGATAATAGTTTAAAATGTAATATTTAGTACCATTTTCTTTATCATTTATCTCAAAGGTGAAAATAAATTAAATATTTTTTTAATTTTGAAAATACATCTGCTATTGATAAGTATTATAACATTTTTTAAAGAACAATGCATGTAATGAATGAATGATTTAGAATTTACAAGGTCCTAGATATAAGGCAAGCCATATGGAAGACACCATCGCAACCTCTCATGATCACAGTGACCAAATTATCATTATCAAGAATATAAACTTTGATAAGGTGAAGATCTCCTTCCAACGCTCTCAAATGCTTGTACTTTCCATCCTTAGAATAATAGTGAAATCACATGATGAGTAGATAGAAATGAATGAAAAGAGAAGATTAAAAATAAACTGAGTGGTGGTCCTTTGTTTTGGGGACATGCGGGTCTATTTTTAACTCCATGGTTTTTAGATTTTGATCCAAATACTTATTCGGTGGCCAAAATGCTAGTTTGGGTCAGGCTGCCTAACCTCCCCTAAGCATCTGTGGTAATGCATATGCTAAGATATTGGAAATGCTCTGGGTAATTATTTATTAAAGAGGATAACTAGATAGAATACATTCGGGTATGTGTTCGTATGCTCGACATGTGCGTGGAAATTGATTTGAGCAAAGGAATACCTAAAAATCTAATCTTAAATTTGTGTAATTTTAACACCGCATTCACGAAGTCTTACGACTATGCCGAATAACTTGCATTTCGATGTAGACATATGACCCGAAAATGTGGACTCATTTACAAGATTCTTTTGCAGGGTGAGCCTTCAATACAGAATAAAAAATATGTAAAAGTCACGAATGGATCGTCTTCATCTAGTGGCTAGGGTTTTGTAAATCCAGATTTGGTATCTCACCTCAAATTTTCACAAAAGATAATATGAGTCACTCCTAACACAGGCGGTAATTATGGCTTCAAAGTCAGGATAATATCGTAGAGAAGGGATATTTCTAGATGTTAACCACTTGGTAGTAGGTGGATATAATTTATTACGAAGTGCATACATCTAAAAATTCAGAATCAGATTGGGATTAGATTATCCAGAAATATGTGATGGCTGTCTCATGAATTCCAATGACACTTGCACTGGTTATTGCATCTGACCTTTGAAAGTGGCAAGATAGTAAAGAAATAGGAAATATATATATATATGGGACGAATGGGCATGCATCGAAGGATTATTTTCACATCGCACGGTGGGATAGTAATTTTTGGCAATAATTTCTCTATGGTTAGCTTTTCTATGATGCATTTGTAAGTTTAGAAAGAAATTGTAGTCATTGTTTGTTTCTAGTATGATATTATATGAAAATTGTGTTGTAATGCCTCGTTGGGCACTCAGCTTCCATTATCTAGCCACCCTTGGCACTCCTCCCAACCACCCAACCTATAGACTTTTTTGACCACCGCAATTTTTCTGTCCCTTGCGTGAGGATAGACGGGAAAAAAAAAAACAAATGGAGTCCCGAGTCTTGTCAAGCACCTTGCATCTCAAATTTGGATCCTCTGATTCAATGCGTATAGGTGGGTGTTAGGCAGCACTTTTTCTTGGGCTGCAGGCGTTGGAAGGAGGGAAACGTGTTTGAGTGTCTCTTTGTCCCCTCCCTGGCAGTTCTGTTCCTGTTACCCTGCTTCACGAAAACTGAGCTGTCTTTCTTTGCATTTCTTCCCCTCTGCGTATGGTGTTGCAAATCTTTCTCCTGGCACAGTTTTCCTACTGCCCCTTGGTGCTGCTCGTGAATGCTAGGTTTGATTGTGGTAGCTGTAGATGAAGCTACAGACCAGTGTAGTAGGTGTAAACACTATTTTATTTACCTAGATCCGCGTGAGCAAGGAGGGTGTGGAAGACGTTACAGGCGAGGAGTGGGGCGGGGATCCACGGCCTTGGCCTGCCACAGCAGTCGGCCAGGCAGCAGGCCGAACATAGCAACCAAACAAAGCCTCTTTTTGCTGAGCGCTTAGACCATCGGTCGTCCAATAAGGACGTTATCTGTTCAGTATGGAATGCATCCTCAAACTCGGGATTCCCTTCAAGAAATTTTGTCAAAATCGATTAAGGGACAGATAAGGTGTTACGAGGAGACCTGGAGCAAAATATTACAAAGATTTTCTATAGAGAACATTCTCATTTTACGGTGCAGCTTATAGAAGAGAGTCTCATAGAGGTGGATCTGTTTCATATCCGACTGTACAGGAGCACAGTTTTGCTTTGCAATTATATGGACGCCTCATTCGTAGAGGTGGGTCTGCTTCAAATCGGAATATTCATGAAGCACGATTTGTTTTGCAATAAAATGTACCTATCAGCATAAATTTTGGTACAGTCTTATTGCCTGATGATATTAAAGAGATAAATCATCTTCTGAATTGTTTTAAAAGATATGAATGTGTGATTATATATGTGATTGAGCACAATTCACCTTGCAAATAAGGACAGTTCATACATAGGTTTGATTGCAAGCCTGTTACGGCCTTGCCGTAGGTTTTGTTTTTAAATATATATATATACTTATTAGTATACTTGGTTAATATATAAGAATATAATTAGTATATTGGTATATTACAATTTACTAATAGTAGTTCCATTAAGTTTAATATTACTTTAATATGAATTATATTTAAAATATCAGTTTTTCTTATTAATTTGCAAATAATTTTACAATGAATTCTTAGATGAAGATAAACGTAATAGAGCTAGGACATAGTTTACTTTATTGGCATATTGGAAACTAAATAAAACTTAATTCTATCCATCCACATTACAAGAAGAGAATATGCACTAATATTCTCACTTTTCAATGCATCTCTTTTAAGTAACAAAATGAAATCTAATATGTATATTTATTTATAAATCTCCTAACATTCCACAAAAGAGTCCAACAATATTTCCATTAAGTTTTAAAGCAAGAACTACTAACATGTCAACATAACAAACATACTCATATGAGGTTCCACACCAAGTTAAAGGAGAATAAATAGATGGTCTTTCTTTCAACTTTTGATTCCGTCCATATTACAACCTTACTAATGAAGTTCAAAACAACTTTCCTTCAACATCTTGCTACAACATTTTCCACTTAATGTAGGATCATTTCACAATAATGGAATCTAAAATACAAAGCAATATTACACTTTTCCTCCACTCAAGGTGGGTAAAAACACATGGTGGTTTCACATTGTGATCAACAAGGTTCCAATGCTCCAAATATCAACAAGGTGGCTCCTCCATAGTTTGCTTGATTCACAACAAAGCAATGGGAGTGGCAACACTCTCCTCCCAACCAAGATACCCAATGGAGAAGAGAAGCCATCCTCTCCATTGGCCCCCGAGCCCCAACCACATTACAATGGTTGAAAATCCAACTCATGGCAACCACTAGCTTCCACATAACTAAACATAACAATTTCACATTCATTCCATAATCCTTCAAAACAAAATCAACAACACAACAAGAGGGAAAACAAGCACAACAACGAAGTCACAAGGCTTATCAAGAAATGCCATAAGAGTAAGACCTATGGGGAGGCCACTTATTCCTCCCAATGGGAATGGGTGCCACCTAAAATCCTCCAATGCAAAACACAATACCCCTAACAAATCTTATGCCTCCCTCAAGTACCCCTTATCCCTCCATCCACTCTTATGCCTCTGTCAACTCTTATGGCTCCCTCAAAGTAAAAACAAGAAGAAAATGCAAGCATTTCTCTTACTAGGTGGGCACCCAACCCAAACTCCCTCCTCAAGCAACATGATCTCTTATGCCTCCCTCAATTTAAACTCCCCATAGTCTCCTCCCACTCCCAACTTAGGCATTCTACCCATCCCCAGTTCAAGCATCTCAAACAACAATATTCAACACAACATAAATATACATTCATATAACAAAAAGGAGGCATAATGAAAACAAAGGTGAAGCTCCTACCTTTCCATGGTAGAGCTTGTTCCAAGTATGAAGTTTCAAATCCCTCCAAAGATCAAGCAAGCATCCACAAGCTTCCAAAAAAAATCCCACAAGTATCAACAAGCTCCATAAATCCACAAGCTCCTTCAAAATCCTCTCCTCTCCAAAATACACAGAGACTAAAAACATGAAACATCCAACCCCCAAAACAAACAAAAGGATCAAATAAATAGAGAAAAGAGAGAGAGGGATGATGTGGCTCCAAGTAGGATGCCACCTCATTTTCCCTCCACTCCACATCACTTGGTCAACCTCATATTCTAATGCACCATTAATGAGTGGTTGGAGGAATGACAAGCACCTTACACACTCCATCTAAGCCCACTCCCTCAAAGGACAAAATTAAATTTTTGAAAGAAAGTGCAATTAATATTTTACCTTTTTCATCCCCCCCAAAACACCTAAAAGACCCTAAATTTGACCTCCCAACCCATAGGTAGGGTTGGCATGGGATTTTAAGAGGTGTGGGACAAGTTTGACTTGTCCCACAAGCTTCCAAATTTGGCCTCCAAGGCCAAATTCGAATTTCCCATGTGGGGTAGAGTGTGCTACACTCAAAACTCAAACACACATCACTCCACACAAAATCCCAAGTAAATCAAATCCTAATAAATGAGCTCTCTTTGGTCACATCTCTGTAATTAGTTTAGGAAAAATTCAAATTAGCTTAATTAAGCCACTACAACCCATGGCTAACAAAGGGGTAAACACCAATCCAAGGAATATGAATAATAAGACAAGTAAAATTTCACTTACTAAGAGAAACACATACTAACATAATAAAAGGGGAAAATTAAAACAAGGCAACACATGATCCCTTAGATCACAATTTTTCCCTTTACCAAATGATTCCAACACACACACAATTACTTGTTGCCATGGTGACCTTAGCTGGATTCTTCTCGAATTCCGATGTGGTTGGTCTCCACTCCCCAATATTGTTGTGAATATAATATACCTGCAGAACAGAAAATACCTCCTTCAGCTTGTTGGCCGCATTAAAACATTCATGCCAAATATACAATATAATCTAAAATAAACGACACATGATTTACTATCATCTAGGCAAGTACGATATCACTTACGCTTTCTAGCACATTTCTATTCCACATTTCATTTATATCAAAATGATCATCACATTAGTCAAATTATCAAGTTCTACTCAATATGATTAAATATATCACATGTCATAATTAAGATAAATAACCCTATCAAAAGTATACAAATATCGTCATAAAATGTCCACCAGTAAACCATATGCATCATATAAAGATCAAATCAATAACAATCCAATGTCTATGATATCTACTAGCATGCTAAATCAAGAAGCCATAATAATCCATAAGTGAAGTAATCAGTCTCGAAAACAACAAAACAAAATGGTGTCGAAGGGAAGTGGGCATTACAGTAAAATTTGAAGCCACTTTAGTATTGTGAACAAAACTATTGCAATACAAATTTGCTCTATTTTTCTATAGAAAAGGAGGAAAAAACTTTTTAAAAATGAACAATTGTGTGATTTATCAACATTATTTGCACCAACATGGGAATCCTTATTGCTTTGCCACATATATGGTCTTAACTAACCAATCTACAACTATTTTCATTGGGTTTCATCATTTCCTAGTGAATATGATGGGATTTAGTTAGGAGAAGAGTTTAGTAACCTCTGACAAGAGATAATAAGAGCAATAACACAAATATGATAGTAAAGTCTTGATTTTTCAGAGTTTGAAAACCTAAAACTTTTGGCATATCTAAAAAATCCCTCCAGCTAAATCCAAATCATTCATTGGTCCTTGCATATCGTTAGAAACTAAATAAACCACGTCCATGGATGCATTTGCTTCCAATGAAAAATTATTGAAAAATAAAGAATATATGTTGTAAATGAAAGTAATGTTACTGTGTACTTTGCAAAATATGAAAAAACTATGATCTTCGTGGAAAACACTGTGAACATGCTCTATTTTTCAAAAGAAGAAGAGGGAAAAACTTAAAATATTAATAGGTATGTGAATATAATTTTTTTTTGACCCCAATGTATCACCCTCTAAAAAGTCAATATATTAATATTATACTTTGATAAATGGGAGGATAGTCATGAACTTACATTTATGTCTTAAACTTTTGTCTCAAAAGACCCCTATGTAGTAGTGTAGTTGGGTCACTTAAATACAAGTTTAGTCAAAGTTCCACATTTTTACCAAATCTTTTAGGTTTGTGAGTCTTATTACATCTACATATTTTCTATTATTTAATACATATAACCATTAAATATTATTCTGAAAATCCTAATTCTATAATCTTTTATGTGTTATTATTTTATACATTTTGAATTATCTTATGCTCTATTTTTCCCTATTAATTATTGCTAAATTTTATTTATTATGTTATATTGTAAGTTTAATGTAAACTTTTATTACAGAAAAACTACTATGCACATCATCCATCCTCTTAACAAAGAAAAGAGCCTACAAAAAGGGTTGAGAAAAATGCACAAATAATGAATTTTACCCAAAAATGCACAAATGGAAAGAGTTTTACAAAGTGGAGTACGTAAAAGAATTAAAGAGTTGAAAATGGTTAATATGTTTATTATCGTGCAGAAGCCAAGGATATTGTCTCTAGAATAACAACTACTCATTTACATTTTGTCTACTCAAATTGTGCAAAATTTAAGTGGGTTGAAGTAAAGTTTTATGTTTTGATTTTTTTCTTTTGGCAGGATTCTATTAGTTTTATTTGTCACTGTTGGTGAGGGAAAAAGGTGATGTCCTCTATCATTTAATGTGTTTACTGTGTCCGGTGGAGGTTTGGATGGTTTTGTGTGGCTCGAGATCGGGTTTTCTTGTTGTGTTTTGACAATGCCAAGTTACCGCTGCCATTTTCATCTAGCTGGAGGGATATCAAGTAGTTTGAAGAACAGGTGTAATTCTATTTCAATAGCTTTTGCCAAAAAATATGTTTGCAAATTTTTTTTGTTAGTCAAGAAATCTATTTCTTGTCTTCCAAATTTTTGTGATGGATTTTGCTTGTATTTTTTAGCTATGGTTTCCCTTTCATTGATGGTATTGATTTTGGTTTTCTGTTTAGTTATGAGGACTTTTTTTTGCTACACTACAGCCTGAAAGACAGAGAAATAAAAAATAGAGCCTTAGAACTATAAACAGAAATGAAAATCTTCACATTCATAGAAGTGAATGCGATATGAATCTATTTTAACAACGAAAAACCTATAATCTTCATAGAGAAGTCACAAAATGCCCACTATTTATAAACTTTATCCCAGAAATGTAACACACCAAACCATACCAACATAAGGACAACACAGTGAAATACAGGATAACTTTTTTTTTGACTTGCTTTGACACAACACGACACAACATGTCGTCACAAGGTTACAACCAACACTAGGAACCACTTGTTACGGGGGAGACCACAAGGTCAGCACGGAAAAGTTCACACCTATCAAGGACAATGTATTCTTCTTTTGACAAGACAACATGGAAGTCCAATCCACATGACACACTCACAGCTAGGGCATCCCATGAGAAATTTCTTGTTAAATTTTCTTGTTTACTAAAGTGTCTCTTAATTCTTAACTTACGTTCTTATAAAATTTCATGTAATAATTCCCACAATTCTTTTCACAAGGGAGAACTTCTTTCTTTTCAACGGTTTGACTAAATAACTTAAGGCCAAGCTTTCTAAACTAGGATCATCAATTTGATGTCCAAATCTTTCTTATTCATTTGATTTTAGAACATTTTCCATTTCTTACAAGGTTAATTTATCTTATTCAAGCCACTAACACATGTTCCACAACTCTATTGCACAGGTGAAGGCATAAGCTCCGATTGAGTGAAAAGTACCGCTTAGGGTTCATAACAATAGCCTTCTTGTTTAAGGATTAAATTTTGACCTTGCTTAAGAAATATCACCATGAATCAAGGCAAGGGTTAACAGAACAGGACAACAGAATTTAGCTTCAGGGTCACATTGTTTACTATCAGTCTTTCATTGAGGTTAAGAGTTTATCGAGATTGGTTAAATGTTCCATCTAGACTTTACTTAATTAAGTTTGACAAAGGGGAACATTTCAAACGATAAAGAGAAATTTAAGGTTTTATTAATCACTTTCACTCCTACTTATTAAACCCCATCATTTTCTATAATCTAACCATTGATTTCACCATGAGGTCATTTAAGGTTTCACTGTAAAAAAATAATGTTTATTAGCTTGGCTCGAATAAAAAAAATTAATAATAATAAGTTATCATATTTCGTTACAAAAGATAGCTTCCTCTTGATTGTTCTAGGTCTCAAAGGTTTCAAGTGGATCACATCTACATTAATATGCTCATATACATAAATTTTTGTTTAACTTTTATAAGGAATATCCAGTCCACTTTATAGGGCTTACAAACTCATTGCTACTATGCCTTAGTAGGATTTACAACTCAACATTTTAACTCAAGAGCAAAGTTTGACAGTTACAACAACAATATTCTACAATGCATTTACTAAGGCACTGACTCATCTTCTAAAATTTTTCCACTAGATGTTATCAATAGTTTAACCATAAAAGACAACGTACAAGCACCAAAGTGGATATCATCTATGCAACTACAATGGCCACTTCGTTCATACTTGAGCTCAGAAAAAAAAAACAACCTGCAAAAACATGTTAGCTTTTGTCAGTTCAAAAGAACTGGCATGAGCATGCATTCCCTTTTCCTAGATATTTCATCATATTAATTGAATGACTAGTGCATGATTTCCATTCCAAGGCATAAGCAAAAGTAATTTGTATGAAGGTAAACAAAATAGATATCTAGTTAACAAAAGGCACACTGCAGAACATATGAAAGCCAAAATTGTGCATTTTATATCCAAGGTTACCCTTACACCCTACATTCTAAATTATAACAAATTTACCACATAATACACCTTTTTATTTTCCTTAAGATAGCGATAGCAGCTTCACATTCACAAAACAGAATAAAGGAATCGTACTACAACCACCCGATATAGAAATAGTAAATTCTCCTGATAATGTCAAAACAAAAGTAACAAGATTTATTATTCCGAACCTCCCTAATCAGAGCAAGGATGCCACACAAGTCCACTAAAACTCATACAGCCTATGAGGGGGGGGGGTATGGCCACTCAAGGACCCAATTCAAAGATCATGTAAAAAGGAATGCATTGCACTTGCGTACACCTTAAGAAAATGTAGCTAACGTTTTTGATTGCTATACCCAATGTTTAATTATATATTCAAGATTAACAACGTCCACGAATGATAAGTTGAAACTTTGAAAGCTCTCTTAAGCCGCTAGTGCCAACTCCGCACATCCCTCAATGAAAACCCCTTCATTCCCAACATAATAAAATATATCACTGTTATACACTACTAACTTACTTACCGATATGACGAAGAAGGGTCTCATAAAACATTGTTGCCTGGGGGGGGTAAATGTGATTTACCTTTCACGGGTCCCCGAAAGCATCTCAAGCCTCAGACTTAATTCCATGTTCACCACATCCGACATATACTTCATTGTTTGTTGCTCGGAAGGGGTAAAACACTGTTCCTGCACTCACTACCATGGGGGCGTCCGACAAGGAAAAGCTTTTCTTATAATAATAAAAATATTTAAGTAACTTACACAGTTATGTCGGGTGCATAGGGTATTCCATGTACAAAACGAGAGTCCCTTGAATACTTTAAGTATTTTCTCCAAAGGTTTGAGTAAGGTTTTCCTTATAACAAACCCTCAAATTTTTCCTTCTCAAAGAAGCCGATGGACTTTTCATGAGACCAGTTAGGGAGGTAATACAAATGTAGGACTGACAAGGATATCCCTTGGCCAGGGTACTAAGATTTTTAAGGTCATCATAAGTTAGATTTGGCCAAAACATGTTTGCATAAGATGGCATCGCAACCCACTATCTAGCCATAGCCAGTCACATCTGACAAGCATAATGCACAGTTCGTTAAAGCTTCAAAAAGGAAAACGAAATTTACATTGTTCCAACCTTGTAGTCGACCTCCCAGGGATGAAATTGGGATGAGATTATACCAAACAAGATTTCTAAAAGAAAAGAATGGGCAAGGGTCGCTCCAGTATCATTTCCAATAGGAATTAATATTAGACCGTGATAACAACAAAAGGGAAATAAATACACTTCTTCTCCAGAGGTAAATAATTTTACTCGTTTAACACCAGCTCTCCTCTATAACCATAGGGATACATAACGAGGGTAAAAAGCAAATCACTTTTTTTTTTTTTTTTTCTAAAGAGGACAGCACTTAAACAAACAACTCCTCATTGCCATGCTGAGGAAGGTCCAAAACCAGGTCGCAGAAGGAAGAAGACTGCCCCTACAGGCATAACACAAACGTATCTAAAAAGACCCCTCACACATCTAGCAAAAGCAAGAAAATACACTCTTGGCGGGGAAGGCGTGCAAAAGCCACACAACATTTCAAATGATAAAAAAAATCTCACGCAAAGCTTATCTCAAACCAACACAACACCCAATTACCAGGAGAACAAGCAATAATCATGCATTTAATTATAAAAGGAAATAGCTGGGAAAAAGGGAAAAAGCGGCTCATGCCTATTCCTCGTGATTCAACATCGCTCCTGGCTCTGAGAGGCATCTACCAAATGGTAATTAAACCTTTTCCTTCATCAAATTTGAGGACAGCGTCAAACTCTCGGTGCAAACACTTCAGCTGTAGCTTATAAGGTGTGATAATTCCAACAGAAACCTTTATGCCTGCCAAATCAGTGACTCGTTGAAACAACTCACAAAATTGCAAGGTAAAACATGCTTCATGAATAATCTGATATGAAACAGGTCGGCCTCTATGAGGTTCTCTTCCATGGTTTACGTCGTAAGACAGCAAGAAAACAATAGAGAACTTAACAATAAATTTCATCAGGTCTTCTGGTAATACTCCCACTGTCACGAATCGGTTTTTTTTTTTGGATATACAACTCAATGCAAGCTCTGGATCTGAGAAATATCCTGCTACCTTCATCTCCCAAGACATTTTCTCCAACATTGCATAGATCTCCTGTGCCCGTGGGTGTGATCTGTCCCTTACACAAAAGCATGCACCATTTTATTGCCTTTAAACCAACTACACCTGAGTTTCTTTTTAATTCCTCTATCCTTCATCGATCTCCTTCCTGCACCCTCTCTCTCCCTTCACCCCTCGCCATGAGAGCCTACCTCACTCCTGCTGTCACTTAGCTGATTTTGATAAAAAAATGTCTTGAAGGAGAATCCCGACTTAGAGGATGCAGCCAAAACTGAATGGATAACATCATAGTTGGACAGCCTGCTTGTTGGAGGTGCTCATGAAGGCTTCCACTATACTGTAGTGTGCCTGCCGCCTAGCCACTCCTGCTGTTGTAGGCTGTTGCTATCAGTTACTGTGGATCCCCAACAAGAACACACCCCGCAACATCCAATGAAAGGGGAGGTAACACGCCTACTGCAACAGCTTGTAGCTTCATCTAAAACCACCATACTAAACCCACGCGGCTAGCAGGGAAGGTGCCCAACAGTCCTCCACGCTGAGAAAACCTTCCTCCACGTTTCTAAACGCCCCCCCCCTTATCTTCTGCTATACGCACAAAAAATGCCACTCCAGGCTCCTCCATTGAAGGTGCGACCAGAAGAAGAAGGAGGTTTCCCTGCTGCTATCCTACACTACGAATAAAACTAGCTTCTGAGCTTCAATGCCCATCACAAACCCCAAAAAAGACACACCCTCCAACCTCACGTGGCCAGAAACAATGGCAAGAGCAGGTAAGAAGACAAAATCTCAGAAGATTTAGTAATAACATCCCATTTTGAAATGCAAGCGGCCAGCATGGAGGAAGGTACACGGTGGTTGGGTAGTAAACACAGTTTCATTAACTCCCAACAACCGTAATGCCAACAAGGCACCAAAAGAAGAAACAAACAAAATATGGCAGGAGGCCATACACTCTTCCATGCACCCCCCTCCGTTTCCATTTTTTTTTTAATTTATTTGTTTCAAAAATTTTACTTTCATTATTATTGTTATTTATTTCAGAGGGGTTCAACCGCAGATTTTCTATCCCAAAATCCCAATCGATGCCATTTACCCTTCCTTAAGCAAGCATAACGTGGTCGACAATATCAGAAATACGGATTAATATTAATTTCCTTGTCGGTTGATAACTCACTACTAGCTTGGATGTCATGAAATATTCTTATCTCCTATAATATCAGACATTATAGAAAATGCAACAACGAATTCCACCAAATGGGTAAGCATAATTTGTGTCATGTCTAATGGAACCCTACCCGTCACACGAAAAATGTGATTAATAGATTTTTAATTAAGAAAAGGGTCGTAAAGCACTCAGGAATTCATATCCACAAAGAATAAGGAAACAATTTATATCCTAAGCTCATAAAGATTATTCAGGGAAGAGTAGAGATATTTCCATGCTTAGCACTTGATCGCCACAGGATGAATAGGTGTAATGTAGAACAGGGCATTACATTCTCCTCCCCTTAAGAAAGCATCGTCCTCGATGTGACATTACACGGAGGAAAGTAAATGGTCTGCAACCAAGAACAGGTAAAGGAGAAAGTACACCCTATGGTTTAAAATTTTAGTTTATTAAAGCACGGTCACAAGTTAGCCTTAGTAACATTTGGTAGAAGTTTTAACTTTCAATGTTCTGTGAAGATTGGCAGTTCTTTCTTGTTCATCATTTCATTAGTCTCTTTTCATTAGCACTATTCTTAGTTTAATTTCTTTTAAAAATTTCATCATCACAGAGTCTTGGTTTATTCTTTATTGTGGGTGTCCAACATGAACTGCTAACACGACACCCTATCAGGTTCACAAGACCCTACAGATTCACAAGCACACAAGTATATACTTCAAGATTGTATTATACCACAAAGGTTACACAAATACGGAATAGAATAGGCACACTCCACATAACATAGTACTCGGCACACATCAATGACTGACATACCAAAATACTTAACCAAAACAGTACTACAATCCACCAGACATTCCCTCAATTTGCATCAATGAAAAACTCACATAACACCAAACAAATGCCACAGGTACATAGTGTCCACAAGGGGATCAATGACATGTCCACAACATCACAACACATATCCATCTGTCATGAGTAACACATACATCAAAAGACCACTACCAAACATCACAATAACTCAACATATATCCTGAAACATCAACCATACAGACAAATATCATAAGCCTCCCTCAAACTCTTATGCCTCCCTCAAGTCTCTTATGCCTCCCTCAAACTCTTATGCCTCCCTCAAGTCTCTTATGCCTCCCTCAAACTCTTATGCCTCCCTCAAGTCTCTTATGCCTCCCTCAAACTCTTATGCCTCCGTCAAGTCTCTTATGCCTCCCTCAAACTCTTATGCCTCCCTCAAGTCTCTTATGCCTCCCTCAAACTCTTATGCCTCCCTCAAGTCTCTTATGCCTCCCTCAATTCTCTTATGCCTCCCTCAAACTTTTATGCCTCCCTCAAGTCTCTTATGCCTCCCTCAAACTCTTATGCCTTCCTCAAGCTCTTATGCCTCCCTCAAACTCTTATGCCCCCCTCAAGGAGGTTGGTTGTCCATGGTCCAAGACACATAGAGTTCAAACACTCCTAACCCAAGTGACATAATAACGTGTGGTTCAACAACCCGCTAGTTATATGTACCCCTTGGGGCGTACCCCCATACAATGAAGCGGGTCCATAGGTCCAACCAATCCATGGTGCATCCTATGACCCTATTCCACACATCACGACATTAGAACCAGCACAACAATCCAGTCAAAGTGCCAAGTGGCAAAGTACAAGCCTTGGGCAAGGCGGTAAGAATTCCAAATTTAAAAGAAGACCCCAAATCAAGCTAAAATAAATGGCCAAATAGCCAAGGTTAGTATCAAAATCCCCATGTTAGTGCCACAAACCAAAGAAATGACCAAAATTGTAAAGCATTGCAATCAAGAAAAGATGTTGGTCCTTGCAAAATAAAGTAAAAGCTCAATTTACGAATAAAATCAACTTATAATAATGTCACATTACGATAACTGTGTGGCCTTATCTAGCCACCAAAGGGGTACTCAACGAGTTGCTAGCACTCGGAACATCGAGCCTTAGCTCATAATA
This sequence comes from Taxus chinensis, assembly GCA_019776745.2. Lineage (NCBI taxonomy): Eukaryota > Viridiplantae > Streptophyta > Pinopsida > Cupressales > Taxaceae > Taxus > Taxus chinensis. The sequence continues at coordinate 168,352,581 of CM034148.1, read as the reverse complement.
TACATATCAATAATACAACTGTCATCACCTCCATCTGAATCATCCCGCCACCCTTCGACAAGGCTAAACATAGTCATAGATACACTAAGGTTGCATACATACAACCACATAGGGAGAGAGGAAAGAATCACATGTTATCTACTAAACCGAGTTTTAGCTCGAGTTATTGACCCATGGTACACCATTCCTCACTCTCAACATACACTTCTACCGATTTCCCTCAGGATCGGTTAGCGTAAGGTTCACAACATAACATACAACAACATTACTAACATAACGGTGGCACACACGTAACTACCATAACGTCTCACGTATGGTATGTATACAGGGTAGATCACAATCATACATCCACAGGGTGTAATACATCACTTTACCACATTCTACACCCAAAGTGCAATCACCATACGATAGGGTTCATACACTCACCATATGACCCAAAATCACAACATGAAGCATTACCTATTTGCACACTCATACATACGATGAACATAGTACATCACAACATAACATCCATTGCAACATAGCAAGGTGGTACACACATTTCTTTAGAACATGGTAAAAAACATCATGATACAACTCGTTTCTTTTAACATCAACTAGTCATACAACACATTGATACACCCACATATCACAATATGCCACAATGCTCCAACACTACGTCATCCACATTAGAATTCTTTTCACACATCACAAACAATAATTCACATGTGAATTCTTCCTAGAATCCAAAATAAGGAGAGAGAATACTCCCATCCCAAACATATCAACATGATCACAAACACACACAAGGTGACATACCCATAATGTGCGTTCACAATATCGCAATTACGACAATAATCACATCACGTTTAAAGCACATTACTCTTCCAATATCTACCACCATCATGCAACATCATCATCATCATGTAGTATCATCATGTAACACCACCACCACCATGTAACATCACCATACAACACCAATCCGGCCCATAGGTTCGAGAGCATGAACCTACACTTTGATACCAAAGTGTAACACACCAACCCATACCAACACAAGGACAACACAGTGAAATACAGGATAACTTTTTTTTTTTACTTGCTTTGACACAACACGACACAACATGTCGTCACAAGGTTACAACCAACACTAGGAACCACTTGTTACGGGGGAGACCACAAGGTCAGCACGGAAAAGTTCACACCTATCAAGGACAATGTATTCTTCTTTTGACAAGACAACATGGAAGTCCAATCCACATGACACACTCACAACTAGGGCATCCCATGAGAAATTTCTTGTTAAATTTTCTTGTTTACTAAAGTGTCTCTTAATTCTTAACTTACGTTCTTATAAAATTTCATGTAATGATTCCCACAATTCTTTTCACAAGGGAGAACTTCTTTCTTTACAACGGTTTGACTAAATAACTTAAGGCCAAGCTTTCTAAACTAGGATCATCAATTTGATGTCCAAATCTTTCTTATTCATTTGATTTTAGAACATTTTCCATTTCTTACAAGGTTAATTTATCTTATTCAAGCCACTAACACATGTTCCACAACTCTATTGCACAGGTGAAGGCATAAGCTCCGATTGAGTGAAAAGTACTGCTTAGGGTTCATAACAATAGCCTTCTTGTTTAAGGATTAAATTTTGACCTTGCTTAAGAAATATCACCATGAATCAAGGCAAGGGTTAACAAAACAGGACAACAGAATTTAGCTTCAGGGTCACATTGTTTACTATCAGTCTTTCATTGAGGTTAAGAGTTTATCGAGATTGGTTAAATGTTCCATCTAGACTTTACTTAATTAAGTTTGACAAAGGGGAACATTTCAAACGATAAAGAGAAATTTAAGGTTTTATTAATCACTTTCACTCCTACTTATTAAACCCCATCATTTTCTATAATCTAACCATTGATTTCACCATGAGGTCATTTAAGGTTTCACCGTAAAAGGATAATGTTTATTAGCTTGGCTCGAATAAAAAAGTAATAATAATAAGTTATCATATTTCGTTACAAAAGATAGCTTCCTCTTGATTGTTCCAGGTCTCAAAGGTTTCAAGTGGATCACATCTACATTAATATGCTCATATACATAAATTTTCGTTTAACTTTTATAAGGAATATCCAGTCCACTTTATAGTGCTTACAAACTCATTGCTACTATGCCTTAGTAGGATTTACAACTCAACATTTTAACTCAAGAGCAAAGTTTGACAGTTACAACAACAATATTCTACAATGCATTTACTAAGGCACTGACTCATCTTCTAAAATTTTTCCACTAGATGTTATCAATAGTTTAACCATAAAAGACAACGTACAAGCACCAAAGTGGATATCATCTATGCAACTACAACGGCCACTTCGTTCATACTTGAGCTCGGAAAAAAAAATCAACCTGCAAAAACATGTTAGCTTTTGTCAGTTCAAAAGAACTGGCATGAGCATGCATTCCCTTTTCCTAGATATTTCATCATATTAATTGAATGACTAGTGCATGATTTCCATTCCAAGGCATAAGCAAAAGTAATTTGTATGAAGGTAAACAAAATAGATATCTAGTTAACAAAAGGCACACTGCAGAACATATGAAAGCCAAAATTGTGCATTTTATATCCAAGGTTACCCTTACACCCTACATTCTAAATTATAACAAATTTACCACATAATACACCTTTTTATTTTCCTTAAGATAGCGATAGCAGCTTCACATTCACAAAACAGAATAAAGGAATCGTACTACAACCACCCGATATAGAAATAGTAAATTCTCCTGATAATGTCAAAACAAAAGTAACAAGATTTATTATTCCGAACCTCCCTAATCAGAGCAAGGATGCCACACAAGTCCACTAAAACTCATATAGCCTATGAGGGGGGGGGGGGGGGGGGGGTTATGGCCACTCAAGGACCCAATTCAAAGATCATGTAAAAAGGAATGCATTGCACTTGCGTACACCTTAAGAAAATGTAGCTGACGTTTTTGATTGCTATACCCAATGTTTAATTATATATTCAAGATTAACAACGTCCACGAATGATAAGTTGAAACTTTGAAAGCTCTCTTAAGCCGCTAGTGCCAACTCCGCACATCCCTCAATGAAAACCCCTTCATTCCCAACATAATAAAATATATCACTGTTATACACTACTAACTTACTTACCGATATGACGAAGAAGGGTCTCATAAAACATTGTTGCCTGGGGGGGGTAAATGTGATTTACCTTTCACGGGTCCCCGAAAGCATCTCAAGCCTCAGACTTAATTCCATGTTCACCACATCCGACATATACTTCATTGTTTGTTGCTCGGAAGGGGTAAAACACTGTTCCTGCACTCACTACCGTGGGGGCGTCCGACAAGGAAAAGCTTTTCTTATAATAATAAAAATATTTAAGTAACTTACACAGTTATGTCGGGCGCATAGGGTATTCCATGTACAAAACGAGAGTCCCTTGAATACTTTAAGTATTTTCTCCAAAGGTTTGAGTAAGGTTTTCCTTATAACAAACCCTCAAAATTTTCCTTCTCAAAGAAGCCGATGGACTTTTCATGAGACCAGTTAGGGAGGTAATACAAATGTAGGACTGACGAGGATATCCCTTGGCCAGGGTACTAAGATTTTTAAGGTCATCATAAGTTAGATTTGGCCAAAACATGTTTGCATAAGACGGCGTCGCAACCCACTATCTAGCCATAGCCAGTCACATCCGACAAGCATAATGCACAGTTCGTTAAAGCTTCAAAAAGGAAAACGAAATTTACATTGTTCCAACCTTGTAGTCGACCTCCCAGGGATGAAATTGGGATGAGATTATACCAAACTAGATTGCTAAAAGAAAAGAATGGGCAAGGGTCGCTCCAGTATCATTTCCAATACGAATTAATATTAGACCGTGATAACAACAAAAGGGCAATAAATACACTTCTTCTCCAGAGGTAAATAGTTTTACTCGTTTAACACCAGCTCTCCTCTATAACCATAGGGATACATAACGGAGGTAAAAAGCAAATCACTTTTTTTTTTGTTTTCTAAAGAGGACAGCACTTAAACAAACAACTCCTCATTGCCATGCTGAGGAAGGTCCAAAACTAGGTCGCAGAAGGAAGAAGACTGCCCCTACAGGCATAACACAAACGTATCTAAAAAGACCCCTCACACATCTAGCAAAAGCAAGAAAATACACTCTTGGCGGGGAAGGCGTGCAAAAGCCACACAGCATTTCAAATGATAAAAAAAAAAACTCACGCAAAGCTTATCTCAAACCAACACAACACCCAATTACCAGGAGAACAAGCAATAATCATGCATTTAATTATAAAAGGAAATAGCTGGGAAAAAGGGAAAAAGTAGCTCATGCCTGTTCCTCGTGATTCAACATCGCTCCTGGCTCTGAGAGGCATCTACCGCAATGGTAATTAAACCTTTTCCTTCATCAGATTTGAGGACAGCGTCAAACTCTCGGTGCAAACAGTTCAGCTGTAGCTTATAAGGTGTGATAATTCCAACAGAAACCTTTATGCCTGCCAAATCAGTGACTCGTTGAAACAACTCACAAAATTGCAAGGTAAAACGTGCTTCATGAATAATCTGATATGAAACAGGTCGGCCTCTATGAGGTTCTCTTCCATGGTTTACGTCGTAAGACAGCAAGAAAACAATAGAGAACTTAACAATAAATTTCATCAGGTCTTCTGGTAATACTCCCACTGTCACGAATCGGTTTTTTTTTTTGGATATACAACTCAATGCAAGCTCTGGATCTGAGAAATATCCTACTACCTTCATCTCCCAAGACATTTTCTCCAACATTGCATAGATCTCCTGTGCCCGTGGGTGTGATCTGTCCCTTACACAAAAGCATGCACCATTTTATTGCCTTTAAACCAACTACACCCGAGTTTCTTTTTAATTCCTCTATCCTTCATCGATCTCCTTCCTGCACCCTCTCTCTCCCTTCACCCCTCGCCATGAGAGCCTGCCTCACTCCTGCTGTCACTTAGCCGATTTTGATACAAAATGTCTTGAAGGAGAATCCCGACTTAGAGGATGCAGCCAAAACTGAACGGATAACATCATAGTTGGACAGCCTGCTTGTTGGAGGCACTCATGAAGGCTTCCACTATACTGTAGTGTGCCTGCCGCCTAGCCACTCCTGCTGTTGTAGGCTGTTGCTATCAGTTGATGTGGATCCCCAACAAGAACACACCCCGCAGCATCCAATGAAAGGGGAGGTAACACGCCTACTGCAACAACTTGTAGCTTCATCTAAAACCACCATACTAAACCCGCGTGGCCAGTAGGGAAGGTACCCAACAGTCCTCCATGCTCAGAAAACCTTCCTCCATGTTTCTAAATGCCCCCTCCCTTTATCTTCTGCTATACGCACAAAAAATGCCACTCCAGGCTCCTCCATTGAAGGTGCGACCAGAAGAAGAAGGAGGTTTCCCTGCTGCTATCCTACACTGCGAATAAAACTAGCTTCTGAGCTTCAATGCCCATCACAAACCCCAAAAAAGACACACCCTCCAACCTCACGCGGCCAGAAACACGGCAAGAGCAGGTAAGAAGACAAAATCTCAGAAGATTTAGTAATAACATCCCATTTTGAAATGCAAGCGGCCAGCATGGAGGAAGGTACACGGTGGTTGGGTAGTAAACACAGTTTCATTAATTCCCAACAACCATAATGCCAACAAGGCACCAAAAGAAGAAACAAACAGAATATGGCAGGAGGCCATACACTCTTCCACGCACCCCCCTCCGTTTCCATTTTTTTTTAAATTTATTTGTTTCAAAATTTTTACTTTCATTATTATTGTTATTTATTTCAGAGGGGTTCGAACCGCAGATTGTCTATCCCAAAATCCCAATCGATGCCATTTACCCTTCCTTAAGCAAGCAGAACGTGGTCAACAATATCAGAAATACGGATTAATATTAATTTCCTTGTCGGTTGATAACTCACTACTAGCTTGGATGTCATGAAACTATTCTTATCTCCTATAATATCAGACATTATAGAAAATGCAACAACGAATTCTGCCAAATGGGTAAGTATAATTTGTGTCATGTCTAATGGAACCCTACCCGTCACACGAAAAATGTGATTAATAGATTTTTAATTAAGAAAAGGGTCGTAAAGCACTCAGGAATTCATATCCACAAAGAATAAGGAAAACAATTTATATCCTAAGCTCATAAAGATTATTCAGGCATTACAAGAAATATCTCCTGTTTTGTCCTCTCCACAGGGATGGACTGCAAACCAATCAGAAATTGCAAGACTTCAAGATGAAATTTATCCTTTCCTATTCTCTCCTCACCTCGGTTATGCACTGCAAATCAAACAAAAATTTCAGGATTTCAGGACTCTGAAATCTCTCCTCTCCTCTCCAAGGGGATGCACTGCAAACCAAACAAAAATTTTAGATTTCTGGACTTGGAAATCTCTCCTCTTATGTTTCTCCTAACACAGGGTTTCACTCCTATCCATAGGGTTGCACTGTAAACCAAACAAAAATTTCAGAACTTTAGGGCTTCATATCCCAGAAATTGAAAGTGTATAGCATGTATTTGGTGCTCTAGATGGTATTTTACATTGATTGTTTTCAACTAAAACGAACTTGTTTACAATACTATATGTATTCCAACTTCATTATCAGATTTATCAACTAAATATGATGGTTTTTTTTTTGTGAATTGTGAAAATAATTAGTATTAAAACAATTAACTTGCGTGTAAAAGGAGCTGCCCTCGCTAAATTCTCAATCGAATATGATACGGTACTTTCCTCTTCCTTGGAGGAAAGAAAGGATTTTATGTTAAGTACTTAGGTAAGTATTTTTTATCAGAAGGCATTTTATGAAATGGTTTATAATATGTTTCTAAAGATGTGCGACAATTGTTTTTTTCTCAAATAAGTTTCCATCCATGCGTTAATTGGAAAGAGCAAATGTTAGATTGTCGATGATAACAACAAAAACACAAAGTAATAGTTTTATTTAATGATGTTTAACACAACTTGAAGATATTGCAAGTGAATTGCATAGTACTTTTTACTTTTTACTACATTTAAGTCCAGCCAATCCGCAGTTTTCATTTTAACCTTTGCCAATTTTGATAGCTGTGAACCAGGGATTATTTTATTCCATTGCTTCAATTCTAAATTGATCTCTAGGAAATTGATTACCTTCCTTGGAACCTCACTAAAGTTACAAACATCTTAAAAATATGCAATAAAAATTTGGAGATGTTTTATGGGACCCATATTAGCTATCAATTGTTATGAAGTCAGTTATGATTTTATAATTGTTGATTGCAAAATTGGGCCATACTAATCTGTAATAAAATTTTACTCTACATTTGATAGCGCATCTAGTCCCAGGCGAGGAGCCTAAAGATCGCATACATTTGTAATGAAGAATAAATTCTACGTCTAACAAAATCTAACATGAAAAAGAATATAGGGCAGTGGTTGATTTTGTGTGTTGTTTCTGGGTGGTCATGGGTTCAAGTTTTGTTGAGTGACCATAGGTTTCATACTTGAATTTTAGGCTCTTCCATTCATAGGTTTCATTTGCATAAACAACTGGTCAATAGAAAGCAATGACTTAGAGGAGGTTTGCAAAAAACTTTAACTTCTAACTTCTAACTTAGGCCCCAACTTTACATGAAATCTCCAACTGTAATGAACAAACTAGAAAGTGATTACAATCATAATCATTTGACTACATATGCTTTTTGAAGATGTGTGTCTCCTCAAATATTTTTTGAGCTAGAATAGGATTTCTTTCACTACTCTATGCAATTGATATTTCCTCATGTGATCTATTTTAGGATATGAAGAAAGCTTCTTCCTGTAACATACTATCTTTGCACACTTTTCTGAATGCATAATGGCTTTTCTTTACTTTGTTTTACTACCAAATTTTATATAGTTCAAATGCATCATTCTGTAGTGGTATTTTAGCTATTTTAGGGATTTACCAACATTGGACTTCATCATCCAAATGGTGTTCATGTCATTTTTATTCATTTTATATGTATCAATTTGTAGTGTTGTTTATCTGGTCTTTAATTGTTTTTCTGTCTATTTTTATGTACTTTTTATGTATCATATTGTTGTGGCATTTTAATTATTTTAGGGATTGATCAGCCTTGGACTTCAAGACCCAAATTGTAGGATTGGTTTAGCTATTTAGTAGAAAGACAGAGCCAAAGACTGTAGTAATATGTCATTCTCTCAATTACTTTAATTGAAGTGAAGATGACATTAAGATATCAAACATTTATAAAAATCAAAATTCATAAAAAAATTGTTATATTCAGTTTATTAATTAAATTGTAAAGTTAAAGTTTCAAATTTTCCGAATTAAAAACATAAAAAAACCATTTTTTAATGAATAGGATCTTATATTAATTTAACAAGTAAAATGATACAAAATTATTTAAGTGACACATTAATCATTAATTTTAGCTATTTCATGGATTGAGCAATTCTTTAACCACATAACCAAAATACTAGTTTTAGTTGTTTCACTTTATTCTTGTATGTATGTTATTGTAATTTTGTTTTATCTATTTTAGGGGTTCACTTAGACTCTGACTGGATTACCCTTATGGTTGTTTTAGCTACTTCACTTTTATATGTTATGTATGTATGATGTTTTTGTGGTATTTTGGCTATTTTAGGGTTTGACTCAGTGTTGGATGGAAGTACCCAATTAGTGGTTCTAGATTTGATAGAACTTTTATGTATATTACATGTATTATATTGTAATATTAGAGAGAATGAAAGTTTCTCCAACTTTGAAAATAGAATATAGAGATATTTCTCCCACATTAACTTGAGAGCCAGAATACCATGAATAACCAATGGAAGGATAAGAAGAACTAAATAAGGATGTGGGAACAATTCATGAAGTAGAGAGTCATGAAGTGATACAAGTAGAAGAGGATGTGGAAGGAGGAAATGAACAATAGAAAATGCATATAGATGATGTCAATGAACAAGTCATTGAAATTTTTTTTGAACATTCACAAAATGATAGTCTATAAAAAGAAATTGTAGAACCAATGCATCCCCCAAATATTATTCATGAAATCATAAAGGAACCTGAAAAAAAATATTGCAGTGAGATGAGAACAAAAACTATGGGGCCCAATATTGAAAATTTGTTGTTGCAAAGGGACACTTAAATTAATAGGCTCAATAAGAAATGGGAAAAGGATAAGGAAGACCTTATCTCTAAACATAAGAAGGAAATAAAAGACAAAGACAATGAGATTAAAAGGCTGAAACAAAAACAAGAGGAAACAATGTCAATAGCATTTGACATGTTGAGTTACAAAACCTTATTAATGTCTTTCATATACCTAAAAGAAAATATGTTGTACCACAACTTTACTTTCATAAATTCTTATATGATATATGACATTAGATCAGCCAAGGATTTATTTAATTTGTATCAACATAGTACACATCAACTACAAAATTTATTATTTGAGCTATATTTGCATAATCATGCCCTTCCATATGATAGAGATTGGATACCAGTAATTTATATTGGGGATGTATAGGTTAAGGTGTTATGTTCTTATCTTTCAAATGAAATGGAAATAGTTAAGAAAATGGAGGCATATAGACATTCGGAGAAGGTTACACCACTATATATTAGAGATGAGGCAACAAAAACATATGAAATTGCAAAATAATATTACAGATATATAGAAGTGGATGAAATCAGAAACAAAGTGTTGAGAATGAGGATGGATTCCCACACATAAGTTAGAAACATGATAAAAGAATGTGCAGTTCAAGTTATGATGGCATGCAAAGCCAAATAGATAGAGTTATCACTTTCACTCCAAATGAAATAAATGCACTCACATCCAAATATACTTATAACATTATGTAGGGTGAACAAGCATATTGAAATAGAAAATGAATGTGGGGATGGTTGGTTTCCTTTAGCTTATCCTCCTCTAATATTTAATTTCCCAATTACACCTTGGACAATAAATTTACCAATCAATGGGAGGGTGTGAGAAAGAGTCTAAGTTAAACTGGGGAGTTATGGATATTTTTTATCTGAAGAGGAAGGAAAGCAAACACCCATAGATTTCAGGAAAGAACGCAGTTTCTAACAGAAAAGATATGAAACTCTTTAATGAGTAAATTCAAGCATTTAAGCCTAGGGGTGAGTGATGGGTTGTATTAATTTATTTCATAACAAGTCATATTTTGTATTTTGATAAGATCATTATAGCCATGTTTATGTATTTCCTAAGTACATTGTTGAACATCACTATTACAACCATGAACTTTTGGTATAATGACTAATTGATATAGTTATATCTAATTTTCTTTATTTTGTGATATTATCTTTGCATTTATTCTTGTCATTCCAATAATTTTTCATATGCAACAAAGGAACCTGTCCACATCAAATCCTCTAGATCTAAAGAACTTATCAGCAATAACTCGTTTGCCACATAAGGAAATCATTAATAGATAAGATCTTATATTTATGAAGATATTTTGAAAAATGAAGTGATGGGACTTAATTCCTTATGCGCCATTGTAGAATAAAAATGTGGAAGATTGATAAATAAATAAAGCTTTTATTCACTCATTGATTAAGAACTGATTATTAGTTGAACAGTTGTTGTGTGTTTCAAACATGTGTTGAATATCTCACTTGTTATGTTGAATACTAATTGTTGTATTCTTCTTCTTCTGACATGTTATAAATGATAAGATATAAAGGAAAGATTTGGTGCATTGTAACAAGGGAGTTAGATTTAGAATTAGAGAAAAGATTCGACAGAGTTAGAAGAGAATAAAATTAATCTCTTTTGTTCCTAGATGTATTGTTTTATGCAAATAAATAAATAAATTTGAGTTTTATCATTTGGTTTTTAGTTACATAGTTAGGAAGGGATTATCACCCAAGTTAGGGCCAACTTGAGGTCTATTAAATCCCCTCAATTTTTTCATTTCATGCATACTTGATTAGGAAAAATATTTTCTCTAAATATCCAAGTTATTTTCAGTAATAACAATTAACAATAGTCCATTTTCAAGTCATAGTTTTATTTTACTTTCAGCATTGTTATGTGACAGTTATTTCCTTTCCAACCTATTAGATCAACTATAACTATACATACATCATAGGTTGTATTACACTCACTGGTCTGATAACTACATGAATCTAACCCAATGTACAACATATTAATTGTTGCAAGTTTATTTACACCACCAATGCATAAAATAAATCACTGAATGAACATTTAGATCATAAAACCAATGTATAGCATAATATTCAATACTTTTAGGAAATAACTTAGCTAGCAATGTATGATCATCCACATAATTGAGACATGCCACATGATAATATCAGAGATACTCTTTATGGTCACCATGGCTTTTGAAAATGGGAAAGTTAGGGGTGAAAAAATTATGAGGATGTGGATAGGTAAAAATAGTGGGAACGGAAGGGGTATGAAGGAGAAATGAGGAATCGAGAGATGGAGAGGAGAGTGAAATAGCTGTATGTAATTAAAAAAATTGAACTTGTAGGTCTTGGTATAAGGAAGCTATATCTTGAGTGCCATAAGAGGAACTAGGGTGTGTATTAGAAGCATTGGGATGAAAGATGGGAGCAGTAGAAGTAAGAATGGAAGTAGGAATGTTAAGCATTTGGGTGGAGGCCATGAAAGCTAAGTAAGAATGTGCAAGAGGAACAAAAGCATTACCTCATCTCAAAAGTGTTTTTTAACAAGTAAAGCATTCAGAACACGTAGAATATGCAAAGATTTTGTGCATAAATCTTGATACAAATTAGTTACCTTGTATAATTATTCTTGATCAACATTACTTTCCTCATCATAGGATTATTCGCTATTAGATTTTTCAATGATTTCGAGAGGAACATTCTGTGAGTTAAAAAAGGGGTTATCAGATTCATCCATTGACGTAGAGGACTTATGAATAAAGGGAGGAAGCTTAATGTATTCAAAGGAACCTAAACGACCACTATGTGTAACAGGCATAAAAAAAAATCCTTGAGGGAAGGTTGGACTTGAGAAAATGGTTTACCAAATTATTAAACTTAGTTTGAATTAAATCTAATTATAGAGTAAATGATTGTATAAATTCTAAAATGTAGTAGTGATAAGAAAACTAGCATTTAAAATATGAAACCCCAAGAAAAAATATGAGATAAGAAGACATAGCTAATATGTGCGTAATATAGAAATGATTTGAGTAGGTAGAAGTGATTAATAAAATGCAAGTAGTGTCGTTATTAATCTCTATAAATTATACAACCCACAAACAATGATGGAAAGGAGAACCTAGGTGATCATGACTGTATCTAGGCACTTGTGAATGCACAAAATCTCTAAATTTGGTTTATGTTGTGTTGCAAGGGTGTCATGGTTGTGCCATGTTGATCACCTAATAGTCACTCCTAGATCGCCAAAGGTACCTATAACTTGTAAAATATATTTTCACCTGAGAAATCCCATAAACCCCATGAAAACTAACAAGGAAAATGCAGAATGAGGATTCATACTGACCCCGATGGTCATCCCATGAGTGAACTTATGACTGAGCATTGCACTACATCTTAGACTCCAGGTAGTTATTGTGAGTGTGTGTAGAATATGTATCCGAGGATTCCTTTATGCAAGTTTCACTTGATAGTGGGTTATATATAGAATGTAGTAATGTAGTAGAGCATGTGGATGGAATAGAATGACCTTCCCATTCCTATGTTTTGTATGTAGATTATGCATCCCTTGTCCCTTGAATGGATGCTAGATTGATGCCTTGGAGTTCTTTAGGTGCCTTTTGAATGTAATATTAGGTGATGATAGTAATGTTTATTGCTTGGTCCTTTATTATGAACCCATAACTATGTATTTATGTGATTCCCTTGTTTGAATTTAGTAATTGACAACTTGAAGGTTGATCCATAAGTGAAAAATATGCCAAAAAGATAAAAGAGACCCAAAAGGAGAAACTAAGATGAGAAATTGTAAGGGGTGACCAGAGGGGATAGGATCTCTCAGGATCTACTATTCTTATAGGGAACTGGTGTCTGAAGCCATAAAATATAAATTAGTAAAATCATGACTAGGTTGTAGCACGTTTAAGACCAAATAGAAACAAAGAGAGAAATAAAAAAGGACAAAGATAGCTTTCAATCACTAGTTTTCTTGCTTAGGAGTCATACAAATGTTAGTATGTTTTTAGGATAGGCGTACCCAAGTGCGTGATTTTGTGTCTTTAAAAACATCGATTGTCTACACGTGGCAGGATCAGCGACACTATTAGGTACATATTGCTGGCAAAATTTCATTTTAGATAATCATTATAGCATTTATTTATGTACTTACTTTCAATATTGGTTCTATAGACTGTCTTTTTCTTTAGACCACCCTATGTTTTTCTATTGTAACATGTGGTGATCAACAACTGGTGAATATGTATACACCTAATTTTTTCACTTTTCATATTTCCTAATTGTTATTAATAATTTCCTTTGTCAAGATAAGGTTCATTCATGCATGTATTTTTAGAGTTGGTGCCTAAAGGGGATTGCAGGGTATGGATAATGGTTATTCACATAACCATTATAGGTCAGAGACAATACATGGAGAGAGTATCGCTATTGGGTTTCGGCCTTAGTTTTCCTTGCACTAGCTATCCTTGTCCTCTTAGTTCTCATCGACATCACATTAACAACTCCTTATTTTCATCTCACCACATTGCACCTTATTTATCCACATTCATGACCTATGAAACATTATTTTTATTTTAGTGACACATTACCTCTTTTCACTATCCTTGGTCGGTGTTATTTCCCGTGGGTGATGGTGTCAATCTTATATTTTCCCATTGCCAATACCATTTCCTAGAGAAAATGGTGTCCTATATATACCTTCCACACATTTTACATTCATAAGAAATGGAATCTAGATCATTCAAATTTTCATTTTCCATTATATTTACACCATCTTCACATCTTCTATCATAGCTCTTCATCCATCTTGCATCTTTCTTGGATTGGATTAGATAATATTATTCTTTGATGGTTTCTTTCACTATTAGGTCACCCATAGTGAGTCTAGAATAGGAACAATGTTCCTCTTCTCCACCTAATAGTGGTTCTCTCTAAGTGTGTTGTTTATTTGGAGATATAAATGCATTAGTGACCACCCTACAAGTAAAATGTGAGTGCTCTAAGCATCCCTTGTCATTTTCCAAAGATAATTTTATTTCCTTCTTCATTATGCTATCATATCTTAGTATTACACATGTTTGGATGATATTTAGCTTACTATTGTTATCCATTATCAAATCCTTAGATACTATCACTTTAATTTTAGTGACATCACACATGTTTGTTTCATTTTTTTTATCGGTACATCTCCATGCCCAAGTATCGATATCTTGGTAGGGTTCGTTCCTTTATCTTGACTGTAAGACTTGAAAACCCTAGGTTGAATGAGTGTATGGATCACTACCCTCTAGACATATAACCCTAGCACTCACTATAGCCCCTTTAAGTATACTACTTGAATGTCAATATATGTTTGTTTCCTACTCATTACCTCGATACCCTTTCTGAGTGGATTATTTAGGAGGGAATATTATTGAGAAACATTCTTGGCCCGCATACACCCATAACCTAAACCTAACCAAGACAGGCTAAAGTGACCAAAAATAGTTTCTTAAGAGCTTAAATATACCAAGACAAAAAGCATATGTACTTTACCTATTTTTTTAAAGTTTTTAATTTTTTTTCAAATATTTATTTACTAGTCATATTTGAAAATTTATTCACCACCAAGTGGAAAAAAATTATATGCTTTGACCTTAATATTCAAACACTACTAAAATAAATTAAGGATCAAAACATTTAACTATTTATATTTTATAAAATCATACATCAACACAAACCTATGATAGAGCTTGACATCATAGTTATTTTTTTTGAAATGAAAGTGATAAAATGAGACACACATGCAAGATTCTTATTTTTTTGTAAAATAGAGATTTAGTTATGCAATAGACATTACAACCCTTAGGATTAGCTATCTTAGCTAAGGGTGATTATTTTCCATACCATAGAAAATAAAACACACTCTCATTATTTCATCAACAAAAATATGTTTTTACATTGTAAAAATGCGCTCGCATTATAACACGAGAACATTATGGATCAATCGCATTATAACCTGATAGATATGTTACGTGAGCTTGTTACGTCAAAAATTATTTTTAAATGAAAATTTGGCAATTTTTTTGTCCCTCATTTCCATGTCATGCCCTTTTATTACTTTCAATGTAGGTTTTTTTTTTGCCTTAGTAGCATGTAATGATGTCGATAATATTCTCTTAATATCCTTCCATACTTCAATGGTGAAATTATAACCACTCTTATCGAACATATCCAATATATATCCAATCGATGATCTAATCATTATGTCATTAAAAATGATGTACCTATAAGATTGTTAGCTAATTAAATAAACACAAAATCTCTTCAGTGGTATAAAATTTTTCTATTGTAGTGCCCACCTTTTTTAGTGCTCTTATTTTGGTCATGTGCAACTCATTGTTTCTATACTATCATGATGATACACACATTATGGTTTATTTTGTTATTTTTATGGGACATTATAACATGAAATTTCTTTCTAATAGGGATATTATTTCTTTAGTACACTATTTTAATATGACATTATTCATGATATCATATTTCTAGCATTAGAATGTTAACTCTTGTTCACGGGTTGATAATGAGGTACACAATACCATTGTTCATTAACAAATATTATGTTCTGATGATGATATAATGAGTTATTATGGACATGTTTTGTATTAATATTGAATCCATACTATTGTATGCTGATGAATTATATCATTTCATTTAGTGGATGATTCATGATTTTGATAGAATTTTATCTAATCTAATCGAATATAATCTATATGTGCATGGTGCGAATGATGACAACCCTTTCATATGACCTTCTATAGATAGGGGACCTTCGATATAATCTATGGTTGTGAGTTCTCTTATTTGTCCGATGATGTAGTGTCTAATGGAATTGCCCCTATGGGGGTTAGCACTTTCATCTGGAACTCAATTAAGAATAATTGGAGATGATTTAGACCCAGATCACTTTCACCAAACTGACATCTATGGTGAGCGTAGCAAGGCATTCAAGAAAAGATATTTTCATTCCCTAGTGTACCAAATTGCTTACATGAGAGGTCGTTGTTACTTGTACTAGGATTTGTTTGATATTATTTAAGGGATCTAGAAGATTCCATTTAGGGGTAAGTGCACGAAGTTGGGGGGCCAAAAAGTGGACAAAAAACTAGAAACTGACGAAATGCACTCGCATTTTAATTTTTTTGGTTTGGTAATTACCGAACCTACAATGCGTATGTGTTTTGAAGAACCTAAAACATGTATGCATTCCATAATATACAAAACCCGTACACATTTTAGATAAGTTAAAATGCGTACACATTTTTTATATTATGGACTATGTATGTGTATATGGGTTTCTTATACATACAAGAATAATGTTTCATATATAAGATTTATTTTATTATTTCTTATACTTTAAATTTATTTTACTAAATATAAGAAATTAGGGTCACTCTGCACCTTATGAAAGTTGTCCCGTAGCTCTAATATTTATAATCTAGAAGATAGTTTTTCAAAATCTAATCTGGTTAGTACTTACTCATTTTCAGGATTTCAGCAAAGGACCTAAAACTTTTAGGGCATATATATTGTAGTCATTCTTTGTTTTGGGAAAGCATATAGTCATTTTTTAGGTTTTTTGACCTTGTAAATTAGATTTTGGCCCTACCACTACTTGAATTAGTACCAATTTTTAAATTTGGTCCATAATTCACATTAGTGACCATGAATAAACTCTATGATGCTTGTCTACTTCTTACTAAAAAGAGATCCTCACTTTATATATAGAGAATTGTTCCTTGAATGGGATTCCTGTCCTATTACCAAAATGAGGTGATTGTAATATGCCTCCTCCTTAAGGTGTGATAACATTGAATGAGCTTTTATTAATAGTACCAAGTGAATTGTATCAAGTGAACTCAGATGATTTCTCATTCTTAGAAACATGGTGCTCCATATAAAGATCATGTCCCCTCACCTTTCCTAGCTCTAAAAGCATCCTTTCATGGAATCAAATTCATGATTCTCATACATTTTTTTTCTCATATGTCTCTTATGGAGACAAACGATGCCTTAGTACTTCACACATGATGTTCTTTGATACCTTAGTGACATGACTATCTCATTTTAGCTTGTTCTAAAGGGTGTTCAATTAGCTACAGAATGGCCAAAATGCCTTTTTAGGCCTCCAGAGGAAGTAGTCTCTCATCAAAACTAAAGGAGTCAATCGACCACCTTAGACACTATTCCCTACACACTCAAACACGCTAAATGATATTATTACGACTTTCCTTTGGGTGAGGGTTTATGATTTAGGGTTTAGGGTTTAGGGTTTAGGGCTCAGGGTTTAGGTTTTAGGGCTCAAGTTTTAGGAATCAATGTTTAGAGTTTATGGTTTAGTGTTTAAGGTTTAGTGTTTAAGGCTCATAGTTCAAATTTTAGGGTTTAGGTCTTAGGGCTTAGGGTTCATGGTTTAGGGTTTACGTTTTAGGGTTTAGATTTTATGGTTTTTGGCTTAGGGTAAAGGGTTTAGTGTTTAATACTTAGGGTTTAGGGTTTAGGGCTCAAGGTTTAGGTTTTATGGTTTAGGGATCAGGGTTGAGGGTTTACGGTTTATATCTCAAGGTTCAGGGTTTAGTGTTTAGGGATCATGGTTGAGAGTTTAAGGTTTAGGGTTGAGAGTTGAGGGTTGAGGGTTTAGGGCTAAGGGTTTAATTTTTAGGGCATTGGTTGAGGTTTTATATTTGAGGGTTCAAGGTTTATGGTTTTGGCTTAGGGATTAGGACCTCGGGCCTAGGGTTTAGGGTTTAGGGATCAATGTTTAGGGTTTAGGCTTTAGGGATCAAGCTTTAGGTTTTAGGGTTTAGGGTTGATGGTTTAAGGTTGAGGGTTGAGGGTTTAGGATTTAGGTCATAGACTTTAGGGTTTAGGGATTAGGGTTTATGGTATAGGTTTTAGGGTTTAACACTTAGGATTTAAGGTATAGGCCTCAGGGTTTAAGGTTTAGGGTTTATGGTTTAGGGTTTAAGGTTTACATTTTAGGGTCTAGGAGTTAGGGTTTATTGTTTAAAGGTCAGGGTTTAGGGTTTAGGGAAAAGGGTTCATGGTTTAAGTCTTGGAGTTTAGGGTTTAGGGGTTAAGGGTTAGGTTTTAGGGCTAATGGTTTAATGATCATTGATTAGGCTCACCCATTCACTCAATGTAATTTTCTATGTATTACCCATTCTTATAAATATTGATAGAGAGTATTCAGTTAAAAAGGGTTCATCTACTTCGTAGGTAGAACATTCAAGGGAGTCATCACAATTTTATGTCTTTCATCTACTGATAGTTTAATGGAGGGCAATTACAAATATCCAGGAATAGTTTGGTACAAATAAATGTTACCCAATATAGACCTATCTTCTTCTTCCCATTGCATACGAACTATTTCACTCATTATAATGTTCTATGTCTTACCTATTCTTATAAGTATTGACTAAGAGTATTCAACTGAAAATGGTTCATCGACTTCGTAGGAAAAAAATTCAATGAGATTCATCAAAATTTGATGTCTTTCATCTGTTGATATTTTTAAGGAGGGAAAGGAACACCTCTCTTAAACAAGGTAGTTGTAAAAGCATACATAATTATGGTTCTAGGCACAAGAATAGGAAATATATGAGTTTTAGGTGTTTAGAATTTACGGCTCATGGTTCATGGTTCAGGGTTTAGGACCTTTAAGATTCAACATTTAGGGCTTAAGGTTTATGGTTTACGGTTTAGGGATCATGCTTTAGGGTTTAGGGGTTAGGGTGCACGGTTTAGGGTTTATGACTCAGGTTTAGGGTCTAGAGTTATGGGTTTAAGGTTTATGAGTTAGAGCACAAGGCTTTAGATTTAGGGTTTAGGGATTAGGGTGTAAGGTTTAAGGTTTAGGGCTCAAGGATTAGGGTGTAGGGTTCAAGACTTAAGGTTTAGGGTTTATGCTTTAGGGATTAGGGATTAAGGATTAGGGTTTAGGGTTCATGGTTCATGGTTTATGGCTTAAGGTTCGGGGTTCAAAGTTAAGTTAGTTTAACGTTTAGGGGTTAGAGCTTGAGGCTCTATATTTAGTGTTTAGGGATCAAGGCTAAGGGTTTAGGGTTTAGGGTTTAGGGATTAGGGATTAGGGTTTAGGGTTCATGGTTCATGTTTTATGGCTTAAGGTTCGAGGTTCAGAGTTACTGGTTGAAATTTTAAGGGTTAGAGCTCAGGGCTCTAGATTTAGTGTTTAGGGCTTAGGGCACATGGTTTAGGTTCTAGGGTCTAGGGTCTATGGTCTAGGGTTTATGGTTAAGTTTTTAGGGTTTAGGGTTTATGGTTTAGTGTTTAGGGTTTAGGATTTATTATTTTTGTTTTAGGGTTTAGGGTTTATAGTCTAGGGTTTAGGTCTCATGGTTGAGGGTTAAGGTTTTAGGTAACAAAGTTTAGGGTTTAGGGTTTAGTGTTTAAGATTTAGGGTTTATGGTTTATGGCTTAGGGCTCAGGCTTTAGGGTTTAGGATTCAAGGTTTAGGGTGTAGGTTTTAGGGTTTATGGGTTAGGGTTTAGGGTTTAGGGTTTAGGATTTAGTTTTCAGGGCTTAGGGTTTAGGGTTTAACATTTAAGGATCATGGTTCATGGTTCATTGTTTAGGCTTTAGGTTTTAGGGTTTAGGATTTAGGGTTTAGGGCTTAAGGCTCAAGGTTTAGGATTTAGGGCTCATGGGTAAGGGCTGAATATTTAAGGATTAGGGTTTATGGCTTAGGATTTATGGTTTAAGGTTTATGGTTTAGGTTTTAATGTTTATGGATCATGGTTTATGGTTTAGGGTTTAGGTTTAGGGCCTTGGGTTTAGGGTTTAGGGTTTAAGGTTTAGGGTTTAGGGTTTTGATTGTAGAATTTAAATGCTAAAATATTAAGGTTGAATGCTGAAATCCTAAAAATTACCTATGTATTAACCAGATTATGCTATACAAAACTATCTCCTAAACTGTGACTAATGGAGCTGTGAGACTAGTTCCATAAGGTGAAGAGTGACTTCAATTTCTTATATTTACTAAAATAAATTTAAAGTATAAGAAACAAAAAAATATAAATAATAATAAATTTAAAGTTATAGCGAGTACGTGTTATAACACGTACGCATTATGTAACGTGTACCCATTAGGTATTTTCTCTTTTTCTAAGCCATGCCTCAAGGCTTGGGATCCAATTTGGATCCCCAAATTTGAGGCATGGACCTATATAAGCACAACAAACAACGTGTTTTTGTAAGAAAATGTAACAATTTCACTTCCTCTATGATAAATCAAAATAAAACAATCGATCCATTTTAAAAAAATTATACCACGAAGTAGAGCAGAGTTTCTTCTTTTTAAAAATATAATTTTTTAAATTTTATGACTAATATAAGGTTTCCATGTTATTTGTTTTCTAACTATGCCTTTTTATAACTATTTTTTGAAGTGTAAATATGTCTATCTTTCATGGTGTTTCTTTTTCTTGGGTGATCTAAATTTTAAAAAATTCTACTAGCCCAAACAGGCATAATTCTATACATATTCAAAAATAAAATCTAATTTTCGATATTTTTTGAGGTAGTTAGGGGGGCACAGTCAGAGCTCCATTATTTTTAAAAACATAAAATTTATGTACTATAAAAATCATAAATAAAAAAATATTCGCTATAAAAATCTAAAAAAAATGGAGCTCAAACTAGATGCTCCTATCTATCTTTCTACTAGAGGGTTATCAAAAAAACTAAATGGTGCTAAAAAAATGGTGGGGGGTGTGAAAGTCACTCCATTTTGTTTTTTGACAAAAACAGGAGCATCTTTTTGTATTTTAGTTTTTTGACCCACTTAAACTTATCTGTATTCAATAAAATTTAGTAGCTTAGAAACTAGACTCAAAATTCTATGATTCATATTTCTACAACATCTTCCAATTTTGAGCGTAACTATTTCGAAAAAATCGTATAAGTTTAAGTTCTTTTTTTTTAAAAATGCATCCACTTGAGGCCCCCTTTTGGCCCCCCAACTTGGTGCACTTACCCTTAGGTGGTTTCCCATTCCTTCTCCGCTTCCCTCAATTGGGTGGGATATGCTCTTACCACACTTGGAACAAATATCATGAATTTTCTTTGTGTTACCAACCAATCCGGCCTGGTTGCATTTTAATAGACCAAGACCAACCCAACCTGGCTATGTCTATATATAAGCGAACTCTCCCCTAAATCCTAGCCTAACCCTATATTCTATAAGAAACCAACCAACCCCAACTATAGATATTGTTGGGAATTCAGGACTGCAGAATAGTGTTATGATTTAATAACAAACCAAAATCATGTACACAGGATCTAAATAATTCCCCAAAATCTACAATAGTGGAAGTGTAAATTAGAATAATCCAAATCAATACAAAGCACACACACATAAACCAACATGTACCATGGTTCACCCAATGTGGGCTACATCCACAAAAGATAGAGATCTCATATATATAATAGAACAAGAGTACAAACCAATTCTTCAATACAATATTACAATGCATCTCAACAATTGTATCTCCTCTCCTCCAGATCTCTAAAAAAATCTCCATAAGTGTACTACAACTGTGCCTCCAAACACCACTAACATATCTCACATAACCAGGAACTACTGTATCTCTTAACTTCTACCAAGTGCTTTGTGGATCTGCAACAAGACCTCTTGCATGGGTCTACTAATGTGCAACCATGACTGTGCACAAAGAAGTAAGTATGTCTCTCCATCACCACATGCATAACCTTTACAAACATGAATACAACCTCTTCTACAATATCTAGATCTACATGGATCAACAATACAATATGATCTCATGGATCTATAATACAAGACTAGATCTACATAGATGATTAATACAAGATCTCACCATCATCTGGATCTACAAGAAGAAACTCTATGTGCTTTGCATACTATGAAAGCCATTACAATGAGACAATAACTATATAAAGAAAATATTATAGAAGATGTTACCCTCTTCTCACCATTCAGATGTACCTACTATTTCGTTATTTCAATCTCCTCTCCACGAAGACTTTGTCTTCATGTAACATGTTATTTCTTTGTCTTCTTCTTCTTCATCCTCTCAATCTAGGAGAATCAAGGATATAATTCAATCCTTCTCTTAATTCAACTTCTAACCCTAGCTTTCATGCTTATATAGTCATTTATAAAATCAACGCACTTATTCATGCAATTACAATCAATAGATCTTCTTTAATGCTAAAAATAGATCTATTTCCTGAGAGTTAATTAAAACACTCCCTCATAGGTAACTGACGTCAGTTTTCCCTAACCGAAATTGGTTCATCTACTGACTGATGGTAATTCTTATGCTGACCGATGGCAGTTCTTATACTGACCGAAGACCGTTACACCGTGACAGATGACGGTTACTGTAAAAACCAGTAACATGTAAAAGTAAGCTATTTGTGAAGTAATTCAACTCCACAATCCTAACAGAGATTAGATTAGATTTATGGCCATATATAGATTAGATAGCTATCAAGGGTGGGATCTGGTGGTGATATTAGTGCTTATCAATCTATATATATATATATATATATATATATATATCGGATTGGTGGGGAGCTTCCATCAATGGAAATGGTAGGTGTTTCTCTGTTGGTTACATGTGCTATATAGTATTATATTGTAACTTGTATGGATGTTGATTTCGATGCATATGATCATATCATATTTTGTTATCATATTCGGTAGATATGATGTTTGCATTGAGTTATGTAGGTTACATGAAATAAATCATGAGGAAAATGCAGGACTTAAAGAACACACGCCGTTTAACACAAAATTCCTAAAGGCCAAACCTCTTCTTCTTATCGATTACAACATTCACCTTTCTCTTATTGTGGTTGATCGTGTTGGTTTCTTGTATTTGATATTGTGAACCTTGTCTTTTCCTCCATCATGGTGATGATATTTACACATTTCTTATCTTCTTGCTAAATTTTTATGTTCCTTTGGTTTATTGCTAACTAGTGTTAAATGTTATCCTTTCCATGTGGTTCTAGCATTTTTTTTTGGCATGATATGTTGATTATAGGTGGATTAGGCCACCTAATCATTGATTAGGTGATCCTAATCACCCCTACAAAATGCTACATGCTTCCCAAAATTGAATTTTGTAAAAATCTGCCATTTAGGAAGGGTAAATGTCAAGCAATAGACCTCATTTGCATGGGAAAGAGGTCTTAACTTCCATCCATATGGGTGGGTGGGCTATTTTCAATGCAAATGAGGCTCATTGGTTCATTTTTACATCCAAAAAACTTCATACTTATGGTTTCTTTGATTTTCGCTATTGAATGTGATTTGGGAAATTCCCTCATGATTGTTTGGGCTACTTTTCTTCCTTTATTCCTTTTTCGGTGAAATTTTGTGGACTCTCCATTGGTTTGGGTTTTGCAGGAAGGTGACATTTTTCACCTTCTAATTTATTGTCTTGGGTTTAAAATTTTATTTTTAAACCCTCACTTCCATGGAGATGGGGTTCTTTTGATTAGAGAATTTTTGAAAAATATTGGAAGCTTGGAGGAGATTTGAGCTATTTGGAAAGGTATCCTTTGATTTTTTAATTATGGAATACTAGGTAGGACCTTGTATACTTATTTTTTTTCTCAATGTTTCCTTGTATGTTTTTGTTTGATCAATTGTGGAAAATTCATTATGTATTACTTCTTTTTCGTTCCACCCACCCTTGAGGGGTGAGGGTTTTAGGAGTTTGTATGGGAAGAGGGAGGAAATTTCGTCTACTCTATTGAGGAATCCTCCTTCATTTGGTTTTTAGGTACATATGGATTTCCATTAGAGTTGAAAATTTATCCCTCCCGTCAAGAAGGAAACATTTATGTTTAAAAATATTTCTTGGGGGAGTTTTGGAGTGATAAAGTGATGGTCAAAACATGGAGAGATAAGTGGAATTTTATGGCGGTTTTGGCATGGCTATATGAAACAATAAATTAGGGATTCCCATTTCCTCTTACCAAAAATATAATCTTGGAGCTTCTTAGCATGTTGTTCTTGGTTTCATTAAGTTTCGAATGGATTTTGAATGGTGTTGAAATTGTTGTGTACATACAAACTATCCCTATGTGCTAAGATGCGTGAGTTACAACTTTCCCATGGGCTTGGGGGGGATAACATGCCAACTTGGCCTCCTTAGTGGAATGTAATGATTCCAATTGATTGGGTGGTCTATCAGGCACTCATATTATGATTTGAAGAAATATTGCATGAAATTTTTGGGAGATAGGTGGAGTGGATCAAAAAGTTGTAGAGTATAGTTTTGAAGTTGCATTTTTTAGTATTTTTTGAGCCAAAAATTTTACACGTTGTCTCTACTTGAGAGGAGGGATTGTGTATTATCATTTTACCTTATTCCTTCATTGTGAAAAAAATGTATTAATCTATTATGAGAGATTAAGTTATTTAAATTGAATAGTTGCAAACAAGATTTAAAAATTGTTGTTTGAATTGTGATGTTACTTGAATTTTAAGTTGTAAAATTGTCTCTTTGAAATATTTGGTTGTGTCCTCTGTTTAGGAGTTAAAAGATTCCATTAAGGAAAGGAAATATTTTATATTCAATTTCTGTTATCATTGTGAAATGTTTTATAAAAAAGGGAAATAAATGAATGGTTGTATCAGTTAACATGGTTAATTCATGCAGAAATATTTCTTCTTGTTCAATTTTATTTCTCGGATTTTTGGTTTAAAATACATATGATAACATTTCATAGGAAACTTGAAATATATGGATTTCTTGTATAAGTAGAAGCGCTATAAATTATATTTCAAGAAACTACCCCTTTTTCTGAATATCTACTACTCTTTAGGTATCTTAACTGAGTTTATAAATTACACTTATTCTTGTTTTAGAATAATTACTTTCTATAAAAAAAAGTTAGTAAATTCGTTATGGATCTAAGGTGAATGTTGTTATGTGTGAAATTGAATCAAGTATTGAACTTGTGGAAATATGGTTGTTTTTCTTTTTCCAGATGTGATACCTCAAATTTTTATCATTATATATATATATATATATATACATATATACATATATATATATATATATATATATATATATATATATATATATATATATATATATAGACACACACACACACACAAGTATAAACATTAGAGATAAAAAAAAAATGGATATTCAATATAGAGATAGAAAGATATATGATTCATTATTTTTTATTAAGATAAAACACACACACACACACACACACACAGATATATTTGTGTGTGTGTGTGTGTGTGTGTGTGTTTTATCTTAATAAAAATAATGAATCATAGATCTTACTATCTCTATATTGAACCTGCAATTTTTTTATCTCTAATGTTTATACTTGTGTGTGTGTGTGTATACACATGCACGTGCATGCGCGCACGCACACACACACAAAATTATGAATCATTCTTAAACAAGTAATTTCATATAAAAATGGGGTTGAAATTGTTAAGGTAGTATGGCCAAAGGAAAGGAATTTATTTATATATAAAAAATATTTATATTCGGGGGGGGTTAGGATGACTTTCCCACACATCGCCATACCTTGAAACATCCATGGAGGGTTGTGGAACATGCTACATCCCATGGATGTTGCATAAGCCACATCCCTTCCCACACTATTTATTACCACGGCCAATGGGCCATCTAACTGCCCCCTTAATAGGCCTTACGACCTTTAAACCCACAGTCACCCTTGGTGAGTTGTTTTATCAATGCAACCAACATATATATACACCATTTGGATTTGAATCTAAAATAAACATATATAAATTTTCATCTCTCTATACAATAAACAAGAAAAATTCACACACTTTTCCCTAGTTGTGGGCTCTAAACCCAAAGAAAACATTAAAAAGAAATCTAACCCTACAAATAGACAAGTGCAAAGCCTAGTGATCTGCCATAGAATAATGGAGGAAGAACTTTATCCATAAAAATTTGATCTTGAATACACTCCAAAAAAAACAAAGAGAATAAATTTAGAGAGAAACACATGAAATTAGATGAGGAATTAATGAAACAAACCTTTGTTTTTGTGAAATTTGATCCTCTCTTTGAAATGTTAGGTTTAGATAATCTAAGGGTGGTGTTCTTTTAGATTATTTTTGGTATAAGACCCAAGGTGAAATGGTTAAATTTTAATAAAAGGAATTTATATTTGTTTTAAACCTAATAATATTAATTTCAAATAAATATGAAGGTATGGTTCCATTCTGGAGACGAAATGGAACCCATGACCTTGTTAATATTACTTTGGATTCTCACGAATCAAAAATAATAATGAATGAGAATATATTAATCATTCTTGGAATGATTATTCACCATACCATAAATCAAATTTTAATATTTGTATTTAGCCACCCAGAGAGATAAGTTTTATCGTTGTCATTTTATCTTGACCCATGCCGACATCACGATTTGTTGTAGTCGACATTTTTGAATAATAATGAATCATTTTAATCTTTTATGTGGCATTACACTAACCCTTTGCCCCATGGTTTAGTTTTTATTTTCCATTCCCTTTTGTCATTTGTAAGTTTCATTTAGTGTCGTCTTTCCCTTCGTTGTGATTTAGTCATATTGCTTATGTCTATGGGTAACTATAACGATCGAAAAGTTAATTAACTTAAACAAAAAAATGATTAATACCTCTATTACTTTTTCCATCTTTGATTGGGATATTTGGTTATCTTTTAAATATTTTTGGAACTCGCATTGAGTGAGGCATGATGTCTAGTATCAGAGCATGGTTTCACCACTGGATACTATGGAAAATTGTTAAATACTATTGGTATTTCTAATTAGATAAATTCACTTTGTTTAAAATGATTTTCGTAAAAGTCTAATGAACCATTTTTCCTACGAGTAGGATGAAAGAGCGCAGAACAAGATGAGGTGCAACAACGATTTGGAGTCATGGGAAGTGACCTCTTAAAGAACCTAGTACTGATTATTGGCCATAGATATTAGATGTCCTTCTTCAGATGATTGAGGTCCTTGAAGATGGACTTCGTGCAAAGCCATAGCTAGTAGTAAAGGACATTTAGCCTGATAGGGTGGTACACATAAATGAGGAAACACACTCTTCTACTCACATACAGGTTTTTTCACAATGATATAGATTGTGCATCCATTTAGTTGAGCTTCCATACCACAAAGAGAGGTCTCAAAGTCCTTCAGTACATGTCTAGAGAGTGGTTGAGACTCACCCTCATGCATAGGCATCAAACGGTGTCATTCATGATCTTCTTCAACTTCACCAACCTATGTATGGAGGAATAATAAATGGATTTGTGGTTGAGTCATGGATCCTAAGATTAGATAGTTCTTTTAGCTTAAATCCTTACGAGAGAAATGTTAAAGCCCTCATATCCATACACCTCCTCTGTGAGGCAACAAGATTCTTGTGGAGGAATGAGGAGTGAAAGCTCCTTTTGACATGTGAGACTGTCACTTATGAGATATTTCAGGAGCATTTCATAGCTTGATACATGTCAAATAACTTTATTCAGAAGAGAATGTTCAATTTCAATGATCTCTAATAGGGCTCCAGTTCAGTGGCCTGATATGAGTGCACATTTTTTTTCTCCCGGCTGAGAAGTTGTAAGTGAAAAGGTTCATTAGGATCCTGAGTGCAAAATTGGTAGGGGAAGTGAGGATTTTATCCACCTCAACCTTACATAAGGTGATGGAGAAAGTATATCTTGTAGAGGAGAACAAGACCAAGATGTAGAAGTCTCAAGATAGGAATAGGGGAAAATTGTAGGAAGGCGTTCACTCATTTGAGGATCAGAGATCATGTGATTCTACCCCACTCCCGAGAGGAGGGTTTAGACCATTTTAATCAACTTTATGACCTCCTCCACACTCATAATAACCGTCTTAGTAGTAGGCTCCTCAGCAAAAAAGGACTAGGTGTATAAGGATATTTAGATATGTAGGGGATGTAAAGGTAATATTTTTTTGTAGAGATAGAAGGTCGGGTAGCGATAAGCTTAATAAAGCTCATTCGCAACATTCACCTAGAGTGGGAACCACATGGTTAGTACATTACAACATAAGAGGGTCTCAGTCATTGTCCTCAGATATAATATTTTTCCAAAAGGTAAAAGGAAATAGCTTGAGAGCATACGATTGGTGATGTAGGATGTTGTTGTCACGTCTATGCCACGGTGGAGAACCATTA
Source organism: Taxus chinensis (assembly GCA_019776745.2). Classification (NCBI taxonomy): domain Eukaryota; kingdom Viridiplantae; phylum Streptophyta; class Pinopsida; order Cupressales; family Taxaceae; genus Taxus; species Taxus chinensis. Next base: position 168,324,084 of record CM034148.1, on the reverse strand, counting down.
GGGCGAGCATCAATCCATTTTCATTGAAACAACATGTATGATTAAGGGTATGCCTATTACTATTCTATTTGATTCAGAAGCTTCTAACTCCTTTATATCACCCTATTTAGTGAATAAGTGTGGATTGGTCACTTCTAGGTAGGAAGATAGGTGGTAGGTAGATTTAGGCATTGTGGCTAAGCTCGTCATATACTAACATATGAAAATTTGTATTCTGGACCTAGGCATATTATCAACTACCTTAGACCTAATATTTTTACCCATGGGATCTTATGAGGTCATTATTGGTATGAATTGGCTTGATTCTCATTAGGAAAAACTAGATTGTAGACACAAGTATATTGAGTTTGTAGATGACATAGGAAGTTATGTAGTTATATATGGGGATCAAAGACATGTGTTCCTATGTATGATTTATACTATACAGATGAAACAAAGCATGTGCAAGGGATGTTAGACGTTTGATATCACGATTAATGATAGATTAGAGGAGATTCCAGTGATTTCTCCTTTGAATGAGCATTCTATTTTGAGATATTTTGTAGATATTTTCCCTAGTGAGGTTCTGGGTGTTATGTTTGTGGAGCCTATTTTCATGTTAGAGTGTGGTACACCTTCTTTGTGTTACACTTGGGTATTTTTACGGCTGTCCCACTCGCCGGTGAGTAGGTCAGGGGGGTTCAGGGGAGAAGGCCCTGAAGCAAATTTTCATGTGTGGTTTATTAACCCATGGGTAATGGGTAACCGTTATGGGCTGTTTTTGGGCCCAAGGTTTTTTGGTACCCATTGTTTTATAAAACTGCCTCTTCGGCTACCCATAGGTTTATGGGACGGTTTTGTTTTTTCCCATTGTTTGATACACATGGTTTTGTAAAACTGCTTAAGAAGTTGTCTATTTATATGGTCTTATGCATATGATAGATAGACAAGCAAATGTATTGCAGATGTGTTTTGAATTCAGGTGTGAATTCTATAGATTTTTTTTAGCATAGCTCCAAATGGATATGGGTATTGTATTGAGAGAGTGGAGGCTTTTAATAAAATCTGAGCAAGTGATTCTTGGTGGACATAGCCCAAATTGGGTGAACCATGTTAAATCTTGTCTCTCTATGTTGTGTTATTTATTTTGCACTTTTATTTGAGATTTGTAATATTTTTTACATATTAGTTTCTACTGTTGCGATTCTGTAAGGGATTATTCTGCATATTTTATCTCTTTTTTCCTAACAATTGGTATCAGAGCCTTGTTTGGTTTGCTGAAGTGTTGAATCGCAGGGAAAGTTTTATCTTGAGTGGGAGCTATGGCAGATGATGGAAGGTCTAGGGTTGATAAATTCAAAGGGTAGAATTTTAGTCTTTGGAAGATGCAGATGGAAGATTACCTTTATCAAAAGGATCTTTATACTCCATTGTCTGAGAAGGTGAAAAAACCCTCAATTATGACAGATGTGGAATGGGATTTTTTGGATCGAAAGGAACTTGGAATGATTTGGTTGTGTCTTGCATCTTCGATATTATTTAATGTTTGAAAGGAAAAGACTACAAAAGATCTAATGGATGGATTAGGGAAGTTGTATGAAAAACCCTCTGCCTCTAACAAGATATTTTTAATGAAAAAGTTGTTTAATATGAAGATGTATAAGAATAGTTCAGTAGCATATCATTTAAATGATTTCAATATGGTTGTGAATATGCTAGCTTCGGTTACAATAGAATTTGATGAAGAAGTTAGGGCTTTATTAATTTTGTGCTCTATACCTAAAAGTTGGAATAGCCTGGTAATGGTGGTAAGCAACACGGTTCTAGCTAACTCAAAGTTGAAGTTTGAGGATGTTGTAGGGGTGATTCTAAGTGAGGAAATGCGAAGAAAAATCTCCAAGGAATCTTATACTTTAGGGAATTCTTTGACATTCGAAACTAGAGGGAGACAGAATAATAGAGGAAACCATGGAAAATCGAAAGATCGGGCGAGGTCAAAATCCAAGAGCAAGATTGTATGTTGGAACTGTTGAAAGTATGGTCATGCAAAGAAGGATTATTGGGAGCTTCAGGACAAGAAGAAACAATAGGAAGAAAACAAGGAGGAAAATGTGGCATCAGGTAATGTATGTCAGGATGCTTTGATTATTTCTCTGCATAATATTACTGAATCTTGGGTTTTAGATTTAGAGGCTTCTTTTCATGCTACTCCAGATAGGCATTATTTTGTTGATTATGTTCAAGGGGATTTTGGGCATGTTTTTCTTGGTGATGATGAGCCTTCAAATATAGTTGGAAAAGGTTATGTTCAGGTTAAGATGCAAGATGGGAATACATGGCTATTGAAGGATGTCAGACATGTGCCTACATTAAGGATAAATTTGATATCGGCGGGGCAATTGGGAAGTGATGGTTGTACTGTGATATTTACAGCTAACTCTTGGAAGGTTACCAAGGGTGCTCTTGTGGTGGCAAGAGGAAGAAGGTTGGAACCTTGTATTTAACCACTGATCATACTAATGATTGTAATATTATGGCTTCATATGCAAATACAACATTATGGAACTATAGGCTCGGTAATATGAGCCATAAGGGCATGAACATCATAAAGAAGAATTTGCCTAGATATACAAAAACAAGTTTGGATTTCTGTGAGAACTACATATATGGGAAACAGAAGCGAGTAAGGTTTCTCAAGGTTAGACCTACAAAGAAAGAGAGTAAGTTAGAGCTGGTACATTCTGATGTGTGGGGGCCGGCTCAGGTAACATCTCTTGGGGGTTCAAGTTATTATGTTACTTTTATTGATGATGCAACAAGAAAAGTTTTGGTTTATTGTATTAGAAACAAATCTGATGTATTTGACACTTTTGTTAAATGAAAAGCCTTGGTAGAGAATGAAACAGGTCTTAAGCTAAAATTTCTAAGGTCAAATAATGGAGGGGAGTATTGCAACAATGAATTTAATGATTACTGTTCTAAGAATGGAATCTGCAGGCTAAAGACAGTTCTAGGAACTCCACAGCAGAATGGGGTATCAGAAAGGATGAACATAACAATAATGGAATGTGTTAGGAGCATGAGGTTATATGCATGACCACCTCTTTCTTTTTGGGTAGAAGCAGTGAGCATAGCTGTGTACTTGATAAACAGAGGACCCTCAAGTGCCTTGGATGGAGGCATACATGAGGAGGCATGGTATGGAAAGAAAGTTGATTATTCATTTCTTAGAGTCTTTGGATGTGAGGTGTTTGTTCATATAGACAAGGATGATAGGACCAAGCTAGAGGCTAAATCAGAAAAATTTACTTTCATTGGTTATGGTGGTGATGAATTTGGGTTTAAATGTTGGAGTATTAAGGACAAGAAAATCATTCGGTCTAAGGATGTGGTATTTAATGAGAAAGTAATGTATAAGCAACAGTTGCAGGAAAATAGGGAAGAATCAAAGAAAGAATATGCAGTGGTAGAGGATCTTCTAGATGGGAATTTGACCCATGAATCAGTTCAGGAACCTACTCAACAGAAACCCCAAACTCCTACAATGAGGAGGTCTTCTAGGGTAAGAAAAGAACCTGAACCTTTTTCTCCTTCTCTTTATTATTTATTACTCACTGATAGTGGAGAGCCAGAGAGCTTTGATGAAGCAATGTAGGTAGATGCCAGTAAAAAGTGGGAGCAAGCCATGGATGAGGAGCATAAGTCTCTCATGGAGAACCAGACTTGGGATTTGGTGAAGCTATCGGAAGGCAAAAGAGCATTACAGAACAAGTGGGTGTACATAGTTAAAGATGAAGAAGGAGGAAAGAAAAGATATAAGGCCCGATTGGTGGTCAAGGGGTTTGAACAAAAACAAGGTATAGATTTTGATGAGATATTTTCTCCTGTAGTAAAAATGACTTCTATTAGAACTGTTCTTGGAATAGTGGCAGCAGAAGACTTGCACTTAGAGCAGCTTAGATGTAAAGACTACATTTCTCCATAGTGATTTGGAGGAGGATCTATATATGTAGCATAACTAGAGGGCTATGTGGTCAAAGGTAAAGAGTAGATGGTGTGCAAACTGAAGAAGAGTTTGTATGGCTTGAAAAAAGCTCCATGTCAATGATATAAGAAATTTGATAGTCTTCATGATGGAGCAAGGTTATATTAGATGCCATTCTGACCATTGCATGTATACAACAGAAATTTGAGGATGGACAGTCATATTATCCTATGTTTGTATGTGGATGACATGTTGGTTGCAAGTAAAAACATGTAGGAAATAAAAGTACTTAAGAAGCAGCCAAGTGAATCCTTTGACTATGAAGGATTTGGGGGTAGATAAACAAATCCTTGGTATGAGGATATCTCGGGATAGGAAGGAACGAAAGCTGACTTTATCTTAGGAATAGTACATTAAGAAGGTCTTGGAGAGGTTTAATATGTAGAATGCTAAACCGGTTGAGACTCCTTGTGGCAGGCCATTTCAAGTTATCAAAGGAGCAGTGTCCCAAGATAGAGTAAGAAGAGAAACTAGATGTCTAAGGTACCTTAATCATTAACGGTTGGTAGTTTGATGTATGCCATGGTGTGCACTAGGCCTGATATTTCCCCTATGCAGTGGGCGCTGGTGAGTAGATTTATGAGTGATCCAGGTGGAGATCATTGGCAAGTAGTAAAGTGGATCCTTCAGTATTTGAGAGGGACCGTGGGGAAAATTTTGTGCTATAGTGGATCAGACACCACTTTGAGTGGTTATGTAAATTTAGATATGGCTGGAGATGTAGACAATAAGAGGAGCACGATAGGTTATATTTACACTGTAGGTGGGACAATAATGAGCTGGATTTCACGACTACAGATGTTGGTGGCTTTGTCAACCATGGAGGATGAGTATTTTTCTGCCACAGAGGCAAGTAAAGAAATGATTTGGTTACAACAAGTACTTGAGGAGTTAGGGCATAAGCAGAAGGAATGAAAAGTTTACATAGTGATAGTCAGAGGGCTATACACCTAGCTAAGAACTCTGCTTTCCACTCAAGGAAGAAACATATATAGTTAAGGTACCATTTCATCAGGACAGCTATGGAGGAAGATAAAGTTCAAGCTAGAGAAGATTCATACAAGTCAAAATCCTGTAGACATGATGACCAAGGTGGTCACAAGGGAAAAACTAAAGTTATGTTCAACTTTGGTTGGTCTTCATAGATGACTAGTGAAGGGTTGAGAAGCTTGTCTCAGAGGAAAAATCAGTCTCCAAGTGGGAGATTTTTAGGTTTGTGGAACCTGTTTTCAATGTGAAAAAGTGTTGAAGACCTTCTATGTGTTACACTAAGAGGTACTATTACACTTGGGTATTTTCATAGTTGGTCTATTAACCCATGGGTTCAGGGGTGCAGCCCCCAAGAATTTTTTTTTGGCCTTGAAACATGCCCGATATACTAGGAAACCAGTGTTTTTCTGATACAGGTGGTATTCAGCTGACCCATAGGTTTATGGGACGGTTTTGTTTTTGGCCCATGGTTTTGATACCCACGGTTTTGTAAAACTGCTTAGGTAGTTCTGTCTACTTATGTGGTCATATGCTACATGATGGATAGACATGTAAATGTAACATTGCAAATGTGTATTTAATTCGGGTGTGAATTCTGTAGAGTTTGTTGAGCATAGCTCCAAACAGATCTGGGTACTGTATTGAGAGAGCGGTGACTTGTAATAAAATCTGAGCAAGTGATTCTTGGTGGACGTAGACCAAATTGGGTGAACCACGTTAAATACTTGTCTCTTTGTGTTGTGTTATTTTTATTCTGCACTTTTATTTCAGATCTGTAATATTTTCTACATATTAGTTTCTACTGTTGCGATTCTGTGAGGGACTGTTCCACATATTTTATCCCGTTATTTCCTAACACATTGGCTATAAGTGCATTGTTTCAAAATGCACTTGAATTAAATATAGGTATCAAGTTCTGGGTCCCTTGAATGCTTGTTTCTCATTCTCCGTATAGGTTGACCACACCTGAGCTCTATGAGATCAATATTAAAGCTTAGAGGATGCACTTTTAGTGAAGGGACTTGATCTGTGCATAGTGACTCCATAAGTTGCACCCAACTAGTGATCCTCTTATGCAAGTTTTTCCACATTATCATCATTTTTGTAGCCCCCATATAACATGTTGAACAAGTGTTATTATCTCCCTGATGCAAAATTTGTAGTCTTTCTTGCACCATTGTAGCACCTGATTTGATCGAGTTGCAGAATTTATGGGAATCCATAGTCTGTTTATCATAGAGAGGCTTGGGAAGGTCAAGATTTTGTCCACCAGTTCATGCATTTGTAGAAGAAGAATCCATAAGATAGCATTCGGACTCAGTATGGTCTTTTTTAAGTTCATAGTGGTTGCACTATTCAATAAGACTAATTCTCATGCTTTTTTTATGAGGTTGCCCCTTCATCTTTGTTTTTTAGGAACCTTCGAAGGACATTAATGTCTTTGTGATCCGTCCAGATGAGAATATTGGTGCCATTCTCACTTGATTAGAGGTATTTTTTCAAGAGCACTTGAGCTAGGTATTACAGGTTTTTAGGGAGCATAGGTTATTTTGAATTTTGGATAAGTGTTCCTTCTTCCAGATTGAGAATTAGTACTTCGGGAACATTATCACATGAGAGGGTATCTAAGTAGATCCCTAAAAAAAAATTCTATCATTGAATGTCCAGCCCCCACCACAATGACATAGGTTAGGATATTTATGGGGTTAGCTAGTTACTATCATCATTTTATTCAGAAATTTTCTAGGATTTACAATCCCACCACTTCCCTTCAGCATAAAGGGAAGATTTTTTTCTTGTTCAGAGAAATACAAGAAATATATTTTAGCTTCTCGATGATTGATTGACTACTGCACCAATCTCTACAGTTCCAGATCCTTTGACCATCCTTATGGTTTACAAATATGAGTCTATAAAGGGACTTGGAGTAATGTTCATGAAGGAGCATCTTATCATTACTTTTGAGTACCGTAATCTCAAAGACTACAAACTTAATTACCCCATCCACGATATTGATCTTGCAATAGTGGTTCAAACATTGGATTTTTGGAGGCATTTCCTTCTAGGCAAGTTGTTTATATTGAAAAAACATCATTTGAGCCTTTGGTATATATTTTCACAGCCCAACATCAATAGTTGGCAGTGACATTGGATGGAGTTCCTCTATGAGTATAACATGCACATCTAGTACATCAAGGGGAAGGATAATGTCCTTGTTGATTCTTTAAGTAAGCGGTGGAATGATATTTCCTCCTTAACACTATGATCAAATCTTATGGGTAGGATTATTCAACAACTTCGAGGTGATAGATTCTATGAGGGTGTTAAACAAATGGTTGAGTCTCAAGGGAACTTAGTGGGTAAATACACGGAGTGAAATTTTTATTTTGATGGTCTTATTTGGTTTTAATGGAGCATATATATTCCTAAAGTAGGTGATTTGTGTAGTTTTGTTCTTTCTGAGGCACATTGGGAACCTTACTCTACCCATCCAGGGGTTAAGAAGATGCATGGAGACTTGAGGAAACTTTACTTTTTGCCAGGGTTACAACATGGCATTATAGATTACATAGCCCATTGTCTTGAGTGCCAGAGGGTGAAGGCCAAGCATTCTCATCCCACTGATATTATATACCCTAATGATATTCCAAAATACAAGTGGGGGGTGGTGTCCATGGAATTTATTGTTGGTCTTTCGACTTCATCATTCCATCATAATGTCATCATGGTGATGGTGGATAAGTTGAAAAAGTTTTCCCTCTTCTCTCCGAAAAAGGTATCGTATAATGAAGATGTCATTGCATATGTATTTATGGATGATGTAGTGAGATTTCATTCTATACCTAAGATGATCATTTGCACTTGAAGATCAGTTTACACTTATGAGGTTTGGACCTCTTTTAAAACATCTTTGGGGACTCATATTAATTTCATTTTAGTGTATCACCCTCATAAATACGGTCAAACAGAGATCATGAACTAGGTACTTGATGACATGATTTGTATATATATGATGGATCAACAAATGAAGTGGGAACATTACCTTTATCTGGTCAAATTTTTATATATCAAAAAAATTTACAACTCCATCAACATGGTGTGTTATTAGGATTTGTATGGGAGACCTTTTAAAACCCCATTTAGTTCAGACAAGTTGGATGCTAAGATTATTATTGGTCCCACATATCATTAGTATATGGAGCAATAGGTTTTTCTTATACAGTAGCATTTAGACTAGGCTCATGCATATTAAAAGGCATATGCTTGTAAGAAGAGGCTAGAGCATCACTTCCTTTTGGGTGACAAGGTGTTTCTTATGGTGCATCTACAAAAGATTCCAACCGATTATGGAAAGGAAACTAATTTATCCCCTTGTTTGGTTTGACATTTTGAGATCTTGGAGACTTTTGGTCCAGTTTCCTATCACCTCGATTTTTAATCATGCCTATCTCGGGCACACGACGTGTTTCACGTCTCATTTTTGTAAACATTTTTTCATAATACAACTCCTATTCTGGATTGGTCATACTTATAAGTGGAGGCCGAAAGTCAATGGACATTGGAGCCCATGCATATTTTTGATCACAGGTGGCTATCCCTTTGGGGGCATGACCTAGACTAGGTTAAATTTTAGTTGGATAGGTACAATGAGACTATAGCTACTTAGGAGGATGTGACACCATTATGGGCCTGATATATGTACCTCTTTCAGTAACTTCCTGGATAAATTCAGTTCTTAAGGGAGGGGGATGTAGTGCCCACCTTTTTTCGTGCTCTCATTTTGGTCCTGTGTGACTCATTACATCTATACTATCATGATGACAAGGAAATTATTTTTTATTTTTTTATTTTGCTGGGACATAATCACCTGAAATTGTTTCTTGATAGGGATATTACTACTTTAGTAATAAAAATTGATATGAAATTATTCATGATATCGTACTACAAACATTAGGGTGCTAACTCTTGTTCACATGTTGATTATGAGACACACGCTGCCACTGTTCATTAACAGATATTATGTTATAACGATGATATATTTTGTTACTATGGACATGTTTTGTATTGATATTGAATACATATTGATGTATGATGTTGAATAATATGATTTCATTCAGTGGATGATTCATGATTTGATAGACTGCTAACTTAGCATGGCTTGTATGGATGTTGATATCAATACATATGATTGTATCATATTTTTTATACTATTGGGAAAATATGAGGCTTGCATTGAGTTGTACAGGTGATAGGAAATAAATCATGAGGAAAATGTGGGACTTAGGGAACACACACCACTTAACACGAAAGGCCTAATGGCAAACCGTGTTCTTCTTCTTATCAATTAAGACACCCCATTTTCTCTTATTGTGGTTAATCGTGTTGGTTTCTTGTATTTGATATTGTGAACCTTATCTTTTCCTTCATTATGGTGATGAAAATTTCATGTTACTTATCTTCTTGAGTAATTTTTATGTCCCTTTGGTTTATTGCTAATTAGTGTTAAATGTTACCCTTTCCATGTGATTCTAGTATCTTATTTTGGTTTTGGAATGATGTGTTTAGGTTTGGTGGATTAGGCAACCAAATCATGGATTAAGTGAGTCTAATCATCCCTCCTAAATGCCACATTTTTTCCGAACTCGGATTTGGAAAAAATGTGCCATTTATAAGGTGCAAATGACATGGAAGGGACCTCATTTGAATGGAAAAGAGGCCCTAACCCCCATCTCTATGGGGGTGTGGGATGTTGTCAATGTAAATGAGGCACATTGGATCATTTTTCCCTCCCCGCACACTTCATATTTATGGGCTCTTTGATTTTTGGGATTGTATGGAAATTAGGAAACTTCCTCATGACTGCTTGGGTTATTTGTTATTTTTGATTTTTATTTTTTTGGTGACATTTTCTGGATTCTCCATTGGTTGGGGTTTTGGTAGAAGGTGACATTTTCCATTTTCCCATTATTTGTCTTAGTTTTCCAATTCTCTTTTTAAACCCTCACTTCCATGGAGATGGGGTTCTTTTCATTGGAGAATTTTAGAAAAATATTGGAAGCTTGGTGGAGATTTGAGTTAGTTCAGATGGTATCATTAGAATTTTGGCTTGTTGAATACAAGGTAAGATCTTGTATACTTATGTTTTTACTCAATTGTTTCCTTGTATTTTTGTGTGTGATCGATTGTGGAAAATTCACTATGTGTTACTTAATATTTTCTCCACCCACCCTTGAGGGGTATGGGTTTTGGGAGTATGTATAGGAAGAGGGAGAAATTTTCCTCCACTCTATTTGTGAACCCTCATATAATTGGTTTTTAGGTAGGCATGGATTTCCATTTGAGTTGGAAATTCATCTCTACCCGCAAGAATGAAACATTTAAGTTTGAAAATCCTTCTTGGGGGATTTTTAGAGAGATAAGGTGATTTCTGGAGTGATAAGGAGATGGTGAAAACATGAAGAGATAAGGATATTTTTCTAGTTTCGTTTGCATGGTTATATGAAACATGAAATTAAGGATTCCCATCCCCTCTTCCCAAAGGTAGAATCGTGGATATTTTTATAATGTTATTCATGATTGAATTATTTATTTAATGGATATTAAATGGTTTTTGAAATTTTTGTGTGCATACAAAATATCCCTATGTGCTAAGTTGAGTGAGTTACCTCCTTCCTGTGGGCTTAAGGGGAGGCTAGCATGCCACCTTAGACTCCATGGTGTCATGTAATGATGTTAATTGGTTGGGTGGTCAACTAGGCACCTTACTTGTGATTTTAAGAAATCTTGCATGCATTTTTGGGAGCTAGGTGGAGTGGATCAGAAAGTTAAAGAGTTACAAATTTGAAGTTTCATTCTTTAGTATGTTTTGAGCCAAAATTTTAGCACATTGTCTCCTCTTGAGAGGAGGGTTTTTGTACCTTCATTTTACCTTATTATTTGATTTTTAAAAAAATACATTAATATGTTATAAGAGATTAAGTTATTTAAATTGGGTAGTTTGAAACAAGATTTACAAATTGTTGTTGTAATTATGGTGTTACTTAAATCTCAAGTTGTAAAATTGTCTCTTTACAATATTTGGTTGTGTATCCTAATTTTTGGAATGAAAATATTTAATTAATGAAAGGAAATCTTTTATATTCAGTTTTTGTTATTGTTGTCAAATGTTTTATAAAAAAATGGGAAATAAAATAATTGATGTATATGTTAACCTAGTTAATTCATGCTGAAATATTTCTTCCTCTTCAATTTTATTGCTGGAATTTTTGGTTTGAAATTTTCATGACAACCTTGCTCAGGATACTTGAAATAATTATTTCCTGTATAATTAAAAATCTTGTAAATTATACTTAAAGAAATCACACCTTTTTATGAATATCTACTGCTCTTTAGGTAGCTTGAGTGAGTCTAGAAATCAAACTTACTTCTATTTTAGAATTATTAATTTCTATAAAACAATTTAGTAAATTCGTTATGGATCTAAGGTAAATGTAGATGTGTCTGAAATTTAATCATGTATTGAACTTTTGTAAATCTGTTTTTTTTTCTTTTACAAGATGTGATACCTCAACTTGTTCTCATATATATTGGGGGGAGTGGGACAGTTGTCACACCCGCCACCATACGCTGAAACATGCATGGATGGTTATGGCGTATGACACGATACATCCCTCTACCTCACTATGTATTTCGGCAGCCAATGGGTCATCTAACCACAACCTTCATAGGCCTTACGACCTTTGAACCCGTAGTCACCCCTTGTGGACTTTTTTATCAATATGAATAACATATGTGTGTGTGCATGTGTATTTATATAACTATATATATGTATATATACTAGTTAGATTTGAATTATACACACACACACACACACACACACACACACACACACACACATACACATCTGTTTGTGTAATAAACCTGAGAAGTTCACATAAACTTTTCCCTAGATATGGGTCTAAACCCAAAAATAACATTAAACAAAACTTAGACCATGTAAATAAACAAGTATAGATGCATGTGATCTACCATTGAATAATTGAGGAAGAACTTTATCCATAAACCTTTGAGTTTGAATCCATTCATGGAAAAAACAAAAAAGAGATGAAATTCAGAGAGACATGAATGAAATTGGATGAGGAAGAAATGAATTAAACCTAGGTTTTTGGAAAAAATTATCCCCTCTTTGAAATTTTAGGTTTAGCTAATCTAAGGGTGGAGATCTCTTAGATCCTAGGCTCCAAAATTGATGTGCACAGTGACTTAAGTCATATTGGTGCACTTTAAATAAAATTAATTAATTAATTTTACTTCATTATTGGCTTATGTAATTTTTGTGGTAGATTCATAAAAGGGGATAATTTAATTACATGTGTTATTTCGGGGATAACACTCGAAATGAAATGGTTAAATTTTAATAAAGGAATGTATATTTCTTTTAAACCTAATAATATTAATTTAAAATAAATTATAAGGCATGGGTCCATTTAGGAGACGAAATGGGAACCATGATCCTGTTAATATAAATGTCTCTTCCCATGACTTGAAAATAATAACAAATAAGAATATATTATTTTTTCTTGGAATGCTTATTCACCTTCCCATGAATCGACTTTTAAGAATTGCATTTACCTTCCCAACGTGATAAGTTTTATCGCTATCAGTTTATCTTGACCCTTTTTCATTACAATTTGTTATCATTGACGTTTTTATCTATTCGTGAATCATTTAACTTGTGTAAGTAGCATTATGTCAAACCTCCGACCCATGGTTTAATTATGCTTCACTTTTTCACCTTATCATTTCTCAGTGTGGATTGGTTCCATGTTGCCCTTTTTGTTGACCTAGTCACATTGCTTATGTATATGGGTAACTATCACTATCATAGAGTTAATTAACTTAAACAAAAAAAAATTTACCGCCTTTATTAATTTTTCCATCTTTTATTGGGATGTTGGTTGTCTTTTAACATGCTTTTGAACTCACGTTGAGTGAGGCATGACATCTTCCTAATTTAGTACAAGACTAAGATTATTTGGGAGAAATATTGTGTAAGTAATTTTAAGAAAAAGGTGATAGCCTATCTTTTATAGATCAGTTAAAAACCATCAAAATGGATCCTACTAAAACAATTCCTAATTTAAAATATAGATTTCAAAATCCTTAGGACAAAATTTCCCCTAGTATATTTCTTTTACCTTAAACAACTTTTATAGACTTCTTTAGAGCAATAAATTATAACATTATAGTCTTGATTAATTGTATGGGTGACATTTTTTACCCAATTCTTGTGATATATCACTCCTAGATGAAAATTGCATTATCCAAGACACAAAGATAACTCATTGGCCCCATATGACTCTATTTCCCAAAATGCCAAATTTCAACACTACCACAAGATAGCCTCTGGCAACAATGCCTAGACTTGAAACATGTTCAAGTCATCCCTAGTAATTCCACTAATGAGCTATACAAAATTCATAAAAAATAATTAAAAAATTATGAATGACCTAACCATCATTACAATGAAACAAGCTCAGCCAAATCCTATACCCTTTCAACTTTATAACTCAATTTATTAGCCAAATATAATTTATAATCTATGTCATCTAGTCTCTATTAATCCCAAAAAATATAGTTCTATATTGTTCCTAATGAAAACAAATGCCTAGTCCTCATCTAGAACAACATGGATAATTAGATGAAATGGTGATATTTGTATAGAAATTTTCATGATTAAAATTGTAGTACCTATGGAAATACAAGCCAAGTGTTGATGGTATAGAGTTTACAGCATATCTGACCCCGCTATTCAAACCAAATCAATCTCTAATGTATCCACTCAAAGGAAATGTACCATGTTGGTTGGAGGATGACTTCTATACAATTGATTTAACCTAAATGGTTTAATTTATAGGGGATAGTAACCGATGGTATATCATCCTAATCAATTAGATTCTATAGCTAATTGCAATAATATTGAGATAATACATGAACAAAGATAAATAGAAATAGATAAATGAAAAAAAGTGATAACCATGCAAGGTAGAAGAATAATTATCTAATATTTTATATTGTGTGGTGATTTGGGCTGATATTTTAAGTTCTCTAGCCATATGAATTTCAATGAAGAAAAACTTTATGGATGAGATGCACATAATTTAGGCTTCTCTAGGAAGATTAAATGCCCTAGTGACATCATTAGTTGCTCAAAAATCCTCAAAAGTGGAGAGGAAAACCAATAAACTCAACCCAAATAGGGATTTTTAGTTTAGCTTGTTCATACACTTAGAAGTCTTTAATCTAGTGAGATAACACAAATAGAGTGTTGTAAAAATCATCATGGGCCATGATTGACAATGTCTTTATAGCTATATATATTTTTAAAATGAAATAGAAAAAATAGATTGGTTAGATTTTGAACCCCCTCAAGCTTAACACCCAGGGATTATTAATGGTTGTGAACTAATTGTTTAAGTAGACTCTTCGGGGGTAATTTTCCAAAAAATGATTAGTAAGGGTAAAAAATTCAGCACAAAGATATGCTTTATCATATTCTAATAAATCGAGAACAACACTATCCAACGGATTTTCTAGGTTAGAGCCAGTACCTTCTTGAATACCTACTAGAGAATCTTCCTTGCCTTCTTTACTGGCCCTTATGACTAGAAGTTTTTCGCCAATACTTGTATCAAATGATGCAAGATCCAAAGAGATGGCCATTAATAAAAGTTTTTATGCCAGTAAAAGGGTGGAAGATAGGGGTGTTTCAACATAATAAATGCACATAGTAATCAAAATATTTCGTTCATTGATTAATGGATCGACGGTGTGATAGCACGGTTGTATGGAGCCTACAACATTGAAGCAACATAAAAGGCAACAACTAAACCTTAACTCTCCTTCAAATCACCTCAGTACCATTACTAATTTTTTTTTATAATGTATTGGCAGGATTTCAACTTTGAAAATTAGATATGTTCTAATGCAAAAAAGTTAGACAAATTAATGTTAGGTAAAAAAATTGATGCACTTGCTTTACAAATTCTATTTTGAGTGGTTTCTTAAAAAAAGTGATATAATTTGCATCACATTTGTTTTAGAAGAAAAGTGATTTGAATAATGGTGGATATTAGTGTCATAAATTGTTAAAATGTAAAGAATTGTGGCAAAATCATCAAAATCTAGTAGTGATTTATTGTCCTGCCATGATGTATGTGCCACACATTCATATTTGAAACCAAACACACAAAGGAATATTTGACTATCCTAGAAACTAGAAGCTAGAAAGCAAAGTGGATGGAAAATTTTATGAGGACTAAATAGTTTACTTCATTATATTTCTCATTGAAGGAAATGTTCAGTGTTTTGAATGAGAGCCAAAACATAGTCTAGATGTGAAAGATATAACTAAATTTGTATCTAAGGTATTACAAGAACCATGGGAACACATTTAACGTGATGTCGAGACCATATCATATCATCTTTGTATTCCCTCCAATTTTTTCCTCCAAAAACTAGATATTTCACATTATTGGATCATTAGTTATTTATCAACATGAGAAAGAGATATCCAATGTTGTGAAGGAGAGTGGAAAAAGATGAACATATGGAAAAAAATATGACAACAAACAAGAATTTACAATTTTCCTTTATATTAGGGTACATTTTTTTTTGCCATCCCCACCCAATATGCATGTCACATGTAGGAGGCACTTACGACACTATTGCAAATGTGTATTATTCATGTCTCATTTGAAATGAAAATTTAAAAAATACATTGAAGGACGTGCGAAGATAATTTTTATAAAAAGAATACTAACTTTTATGATTTAAAAGACCACAAAATGCATGGTAGAAGAATTGTGGCTCGGGTTTATTTGAGGTACCACTACAGTGTGATTCATCCCTCTTTGAATTCCAATACAAATTGGTACTTATGGGTTATATATTTCAAATCATTAAATAATTTAATGAAAGAGTCTTTGAATGTTAATATAGAAACCAAAACAGAGCTTGGATATGAAAAATATAACAAAACACACATAAGGTGTTGATAGTGCTTTGTAGGGCATACATTTAAAGTACTTACGACACCATAAAATTTTACTATTTATTAAGTTTAACGTCTTGAAAATCTTACACAATAAACATATTTTAAAAAGGAAGATCAACTTTCATGCCTAGTTTACACTTGAGGTGCATAACCTAATTTCTCTCTCGTTGATACTATTATTATTATATTTCTATTATATTTGACTTTAATTGTTAAATATTTCACATCATTATAACAGTTCATTCAAATATTCCAACTGGAGCCGAAACAAAGTTGAGAGATTTGGAGAGTTTGATGGGTGATTAATGCTTTCGAGTGATTCATGCAAGGTAAAGACAGGTCACCTGCTATTATTATTAAGATTCCTTATGCTGACATGAATATAATTTTAAAACATTATCTACCAACATTCTCCATTATTAGTTTGTTTACAATTTCTGTCTTTGCACGATAATTATTCTGGCAAAGTGATATATTCATTGAAACCTATCGTTTACTTTTTGTTTTTAAACAACATGCTTCCTGCCTTTAATTTTTATTATAAAAGTCTCAAATTTGAGGAGTGCGTGCGACGATCAGTGCTCCTTTATTGATTATATGTGTTGTTAATTGTGTTTGAATCATTAATATTTTAGTGTTATACATGTTATTTATTCATAAAAGATAAACATACTTATACTTCGTTGATATATTTTAATACAAATAAACATCTATTTCTTTGATTTAATGAAAGGTTCTTATTTATTAAAAATCACATCTTTAGTTTGTAGAATGTCATTCCAAAATCTAATTTTTAAATGTGATGTTTACTTTAAAAAAATCGGTATCCCTTTTAAAAGATTCTTTTGATGATGAACGAGGGAAAAAATAAATTGATGTAGAGTGAACAAGAAAATGCCATATTCATTATGTTAGTATGTTTTATTGAGGAGGAGAAGGGAAGGCCAAACAAACAAACATACTCATTTCACAACCAAGCAACTATTATGTTAATAAGAGAGTCACTTTTATTGTAGCAACACCCTTATTAATATAAGAATCATGATTTATTGGGGTTTACCTGTTAGCACCAATCAAACCAACCAAAATTTTAAAAATTACAAAAAACAATTCCAAAATAAACAAAAGTTATATATTTTACTTTAGATAATAAAACATATTTTTATTACTATTTTTACATAATTAAAATCTAAAACAACTAAAAATTAAAAAATATTTCAGTATTTAAAACCTAACACATTTAATTAAGAAATTTTAAAATTACTTCTACAAACTTTAACATTCCTATTCATACAATATAATTGAGAAACAGTAGGTAATCTAATCCCATAAATGGAATGGAAAAACAGTTTAAGAAAGGTTAATGAGATTGACAGATGAATACTGAGCAAAGTTGACTATAGGTGATACTCTCTTCGAGGATAATAATTATAATTTACGTGGATGTGAGCAAACGCATGCCTTTCCTCCCTCTGTATTATTTGGATTTTTGTCCATGTCAGCCTCCACCGATTAGGAATAGTCAATAACGAATACCTGGTGGTGGTGACTCTTGCAATATAAATATAACAAGGTGACCTCCCTGAGTTGCAACTAATTGTAACAGCTGCACCTTCTCGAGCTGTTGCTTCTCAAGTTTCAGTTGATATTAGAAAAAAATGAAAAACAGAGAGATTGGATAGTGATGAACAATTCAGTGAGGCCTCGGAAGAAAGTGCAGGATTATTTGCAGTATTACAGGGGTTGAAGGTGGTCTTTGCAGGGGGGAAATTAAGTTTCAAAGGATATTGGGTCTTCCTCTTCCTGCTATTTAAAAGGTAACTGTTTCACACTCTCTGTTTTTTCTCCCTCTATTGGTAGTTCTTTAGGGTTTAGTAACAGTACCCAAAAAGTATATATAGAGAAAGGTGTTCAGTCTAGGATTAGTGATTAATAAAAAATAATAATAATAATAATAATGGTTTTTACAGTCCACGATGCCGGGCGGCTTGTTTTTGGGTCTATAAGCGGCTTATAGCATATGGGACTACCTTGTACTCACATGCAGGAGGCAACTAACTTTGCTACAAACAAGGCGTACATACCCTACCCCATGCAGGATTTGAACTTGTGACCTCTATTTCAAGAGCACATGTTCTTCACCATTAGGCCAACTTAGGTGTACTAAGGATTGAATTAGATAGTGAGGAATGAGAAATATATAAAGTTAAAAGCGAAACATCTGTCATCTAACATTGTGCACTTCTATAAGATTCAAACATTAGCTATTTACTGTAAAAAGCAAGTCAATCGTCTAACAAAATTGAATAAAAACCTTCTACTGACACCTTTTACAAAAGAATCTTATTATTAATATTATGATTCAATAGATGTATGGTCTAGAGGTAAATTGGTACTATGAGCTATGTTTATAGGCTAGAACTCCCTAGTAACACAATGTCAAGAGTTTGATCCTCTAGAAGAAAGACCAAATTATTGGTCCAAAAGATCAAATACAAAACCTTAACTTCAGATTTATTTTCCCACATCTAAAAATGTTTTTGTACCCTATTGCTCTGTTCTAATGGCAATGGTTGAGATATGAAATATTAGATAAGTATTGCTAACAAGAACAAAAAGTCAGCATCTCCATCAAAGCAGCAAAAACAGAGAAAACAAACAGTCCAGATTCTTAATATACACAAGTCAAATACCTCCATTCTAATTGGCTACTAGTAAAGATTGGCTACTAACACCTTTGGTGCTTAAAAATACAATGTCTTTGAGGTAGTATATGATCCTTTCCTCAAAAAGACTGTTAATGGTTGTTTTATGCAGGCTTTGGGTGTGTAGTACTTTGAAACCAGTTGTTGTGGAACATAAAATCCTGCAGACTATATTCAAAGAGAAAGGACAGTAAACCCAGTTTGGCTATGAAGACATGGAGGAGAATACATGGGTGGAGAAAACCAATGATTAGATTATATTCCCTGGCACCACTTATTTCTTTGGAGAGATCCAAGTCATGGCATCCCCTGTCTACCAATTTGGAAGATAAAAACCCATCCTCCAAACCAACAACTCCACGGGGACATGTGGCAGTCTATGTGGGAGAGGACAGGGAGAGGTTTTTAAATAAAGCAGAGTACTTAAGCCACCCTTTATTGAGAAAACTTCTGGATGAATCAGAGGAAGAATATGGATTCCACTCTGAGGGCCCTCTTGCATTTCCCTGCCAAGTAGGCTTGTTCCAGAGGATTCTATGGATGCTTGAAATTGATTATCATAAATTTGAAACTGCTGCCCAAGATTTGCCTTAGGCATACTTAAATTCAAATTTCTCTTTCTATTTCTTCTTTGTAAGGGATTTTTCAGCAATTTGCAATATTTTATAATATGTTACTTATATTGAATTTTGCTCCTGCATTGCAGATGTATTCTCAATTATTCCTTCGCTTTCCTCTATAGAATTATATTTGTTGTTTTGGGAGGGAAACATTTATCTTATTGTTGTGCCACGTTCATTTTTAACAATCAATGTTAGAAACGGCGAGTGTTTAGTATTTTTGATAGGGATTCGTGTTAAAATTATGTAAGTCAATTATTTCAACATAATAATTATATGCATGATATTAACAAATTACTATATTTACTATTGGAACCTCCTTTATATTAAATTATACAAAATAATACAAAGTGTTACATAGTAAGGGGCAACTGGCAGTGGACACGGCCTCATAAAAAGTAAAACAAAAGTCATGAAGGCATTAGAAAACACCACGGAGGAAAACACAAAAAATAAACCGGGCCAAGCCTAGAAATCGTGGAGCGAAAAACAAACTGAGAGGCATGAGCCAAAACATGAATAGCCGCAGAGTCAAAGTAAACTGGAGCTGCCAAAGCCACCACAAATCGAGTAACAGATCAAGTAGCAGGAGGCACGAAGTGCCCTTTCTTATCCTTAGACCTTGTGAGCACAGTCCAATTCTCAGGCTAGGAAGGCAAGGCTAACGGGGATTCAAGGCAAGGGCGATCCTGCTCTGGGTCAGAGTTAAAAGAATCAGTCACATGAGCTCTTTTCACATAGTCGCCAGAATGGGGAATCTCCTCACACATGGGCTCTAAACTTCTTGAGAGAGGGTTATCTTTCCATGCGCTGTAAAAGGTTTCCAACCTTTAGGCCACAGAGCAGACACATTTTTCTTTTTTTACGTATTGAGAACGCAAGCCTCTTGCAGGTGACCAGTTTGGTGACATAATATGCACCGCAAGGTTGTATTCTCATAGTCAAGAATCTGAATCCAACTGAAACCATCATGAAGTAATTCCATCTTATCCAGAAGACCCTTGCTAAGATCCACCTCAATAGAAATACAAGCATATGTGAATAACCCTTGCTTGGACCGTTCAACATTTCTCTTAATGAAACGATCAATCGAGTTACCAATAGCTTCATAAACAATGTGGTACCAGAAGTGGAGAGTAAGATTAGGGAGACGGACCCAAACCGGCATTTTGGAGACTACCATAGTAAATGGATCGAAATCCTCAAACCACGGAGTGAGAAAAAGGCCAGCCCTACCCCAAAACCACGGGACATTGATACATAATCGTTGATAATTTGTACGTGAAGGCAACCATACAAGAAAAAACCCTATTACACAAAGTTGAATCTCGCAAAAATTCGACCAGGGGGAATGAATCCATTTGTGGAGAGCTTCTAACTTAGACCAAAATCCTTTAAATTTGCAAATAAGGGCAGAAGCTTTGAGGTTAGAAATAGAGTTAGCTACGTCTAGTATAGAAAGCGTCACAACTGGAGTATCCTCATATTTATCCATAATGTAGGGCATCCCTGAAACATCCTGAGACCCTGGGGAATCTTACCCTGCAACAGCAGTCATAAATGATTTACCCTGAGAAAAAAGATGAGTTTGACTACCGCCATAAGCAGCAATGGAGGAGCACACGGGAGAGGAAGCCGAGAGCAACAGATTTGAGGCCTGGCAGACCTGCACGGCCGTCCCCAAAACCCTAGCCGTCCGCTGTTTTTTTCTTACCGTCGTCCGTTGTTCCTCGTCCGAATGTATTTTGAACAGATTTCCATATTTGAAAATCATGATATCGTGAAAATAATCTGCTGTTATATGTTCTCACATAAAAACATAGATTGTTTTACCATGAAATTATGGGGTAATCTAGTGTTAATGTTTTCTTCTTATGGAGAACTCAATTCACTTTTCTACGAAGCTTTCTATCTGGAAAGGTGAGGGTTCAAAAAATTCAGTAAACTGATCTAGTATAGTCTTGTTTCACGTTGTCAGGGTTTTCAATTCTTGTGTTCCTAGTCGCTCCACAACATTAATTTAATGTTGGGGTTTTATATGTACATGACTTCATGATTCACTATTAACAAATATTTATTATGATAATCAGTTGTTTTGTTCATATTTTTCTATATACTATGATCTTTGATATCTTACCTGCATGATCAATATAATAAAATTATTATAGATATTGTGTTTCATATACATATATATGAATTTCATCGTGTTTCATGTTGTCATTGTTACCTAACTAAATTCTCATGGACAAATTTAGTAAATAAAAGGATTACATCATTTAAAAGTTACATCAGTATTGGTAAGTGAAAAATAAATATAAATAAAGTGAGACATAAAAGATATTTATGAGAAGATAAAGGGTGTTAAACCATTACGTAGGAGATAATCACATAATATGATATGTTAAAATCAAAATGTGTGAATGGAAAGATATGTCCATTGTGAAAAGTCACCTTCTCAACCCTATAAAAAGGGAATACAATTATTTGAATGCAGATACATGTAAGTGTGTTGAAATCATATGAATGTAACATTAAATTGTGTTTTGATCCATTAGGTTACAAAGGGATTGAGGCATGTAACACTCTTAATAGCGACAAGATATGTCCGTAGAGTGCGTGCAAGGGGTTTGAACATCCCAATGTCCTACCAAGGGCTAAGTGAAAGTTGTTATTACATTTTGAGGTGCAATCGCATATAGTTCCTCGTTGTTGAGTGTGGTGTCATTGTTGGCTTACCTAGACCAATTGTGCTACAAAAAAATTATATTCATATATGTAATTTGAACTTGAAATTATTAACAATTAGTTAGAATATTGATCTATGTTATTTTATCTATGAGTGTTATCATATTGAATGTTTAATGGTGTGTTTATACTGTGTATTTCAATGTAAATTTGTTATATTTAGTCTATTTACTATTGTATAAATATGGATCAAAGATCTAGAAAATGAGGACATCATATTTGGTATCGTAGAGTGAGAGATTAAAAGGATTATGTTTTCAAATACATTTATGAGTCTAGTTAGTTCTCCTACTTCTATGAGAACTCTTATTAGATACATGTAAAAGGATGATTGCAGTATTGAGATAAATCTCATGTATCTCTAATCTGAATATCTATTTTTTTGTTTGAGATACAATACATATATGATCTTTTGTATCCTTTTCACCTATATATTAAGTCTCCCACAACACCAAAAATTAAAAAAATGAATGTATGTGCTCTAGGTTGTATATTTATTATAATGTAGATGTCAAATTGAAAATTCATTGGAGTTATTAACTCTATATATGGAATGATTATTTTCTATTACTACGCCGAAGGTGTTATCCCTATGGGAAAGGGCTTTGCAGACATTCATGGGATTGTGTCAAATTTGATGGCCTAAATGATAGTTTTGCTATTTTTAACAATTTTGTTTTTGCTATTTTTAACAATTTTGTTTTTTTTTCTAACAAATTTGTTTTTTTTTCTAACAATTTTGATTTTCTGATTTTGCATGCTACTTTGGCTTAACTATTTTTTATATTTTATTTTATAGCTTTTGCATGTATTAACTTTTGCTTTTGCTATTTTTAACAATTTTGCTATTTAATTTTCTAACAATTTTACTTTTCTGATTTTGCATGTTACTTTGACTTTACTATTTTTAAATTTTATTTTATAGATTTTGCATCCATTAACATTTAAATACTGGTCACCAACACTATAATTTCATTATTCAGGTTCTCCAAGTTCTAGTCAATCCCCTACATTAAATCGAATTTTGCAGGTATGCATTTAAATTCATAGTCAATTGGCTGAATTCATTTGATCTCATGCGCCTTAAAAGTCATTGTATATAATTTTGGATACTGAATATACAAATTTCTATTTTCTATTATTTTCTTTTGAAATTATCTCTCTAAGCTCCAGAATATTGGAGAATTGAGGTTGGATTTAGTGCTTTACTGGTTTGTGAATTAAAGCTTCGATTTAAACTTTCTAAAATGATATTAAGGTCATATTTATAGGTTTTCATTGTTAGATTTTGGATCACGGGCCTAGGTCTTGTGGGCCTTGGTCGTTTGCACTTTCTGCCACTTGTATTTGTCTCTATATCCACAAGCACAATCATACTACCATGAGGCTCAAGTGCGGGGTAACCTAGATGGAGCACAATTAAGTCCTTGTAGCATTTCAAGGTCTTTGCAAGAGCAGACCTCGATTTCTCTACATTTGGCACCACCTGGGTATTCATATTATAAACCAAAGACGTTGAACCACTCCTTCCCTATTCTTGGGCTTGTACAACAACCAAGCTCCCTGAATTTCCATATCCAATTTTGCATACAAGAGATAGATTGTCTAAAGCCAAGCTTTCAACATGCACTAGTCTAGCACCATACTCTATCTGTAGTGTAGGTGAATATTCAGGGACATGCTTTGCTTTGTGTATGAATAGTCTTGCACCATAGTCCATCTATAACTTAGGAGAATATTCAAGGACATGCTCTATTTTGGGTACACAACTGGTCTAGCGCCATACCCTATCTGTTGCTATTTTGTTTATGATTGGTTCTTTGGTGGCCTTAAATATTTAGTTGTATTTTGAGCAACTGTGATCTTAGGTTATAGAGTAGAAAGATATTAGTAGGAATCTATGACACTACCTGCTGCAAGAAATACTAAAAGTTATGTAGAAGTTTCCCACCCTTACAAAAATGGGAGGAGGACGAATCGAAGGAGATGTCCAACAGTGAGAGAAATAAGGAAAAACCATATCTTGTAACCACGCCAAAGGATGTTCTCTCTTAGCAATTATTCTACCAGTGCAAGAAATACCATCAGTTATTGCTCTTCAAAAACTGCAACTTTTACATGTAATCAAAAAGGATACAAGGAGAATATTGCAACCTGTACATGTCGCATACTATGTGTCCATTCATGTGTCTCTTCCTTAGAGTGATCTCATACCACCACCGTAATGTCTTCTGCACAAACGCTCATGACCATTCATTTGCAAAATGTATTCTCAACTTTTCAATCACACCAAAACCATTTCTATCACTATTTAATGGATCTCCATATCATGTTCCCAACAACTAGAGCTTCAATTTAAATTTTTTAAAATGATATTAAGGCCATATTTATAGGTTGTCATTGTTAGATTTTGATTGAATAATAGTTAGAGCTTCGATTAAAACTTTTTGAAATGATATTAAGGTCGTAAATAAAGGTTTTCATTGTTAAGATTCCTTTACTTAGTTATATCTTGTGCATAACTTTCGTAGTCATATATAATGAATTTTCCTATGTATAAAACATTGAGTAACTGATCTTGATTCTCAACTCTTATGGACCTTTATTGTATGTGTGTGTGTGTGTGTGTGTGTGTGTGTGTGTGTTTCTATAATATTCTTATCATAGAAAAGTATTTTGTTAGGCCATATGTTTTCTATTTGGTCTTAATCATAGTAATTTTTTAGGCAATGTTTGTGCAGCTAATATATAAATTTAACAGAAATCAGGAAGATGTAAAGCCTTGGAATCTTGATTAATGAGATTTGGGATTGTGGTGGGAAAATATTGTAAAAATAACTCTATATTAATTTATACCTTTGAAAATTGGTGCTCAGCTATTCATTGATCAATTTATAATCTCGTTGAAAAAATGATTGTTTTTGATGTAACTAATTGAATAAGTATAGATATATTTAGTTTTATTAACTTCCTTTTTCACTTTTTTGTAGGGTATTTATGATTCTCTTTCTCCCGCAGTAAAGAAGAGAGTGTCGTCTCTAAACTAACTTCAAGTGGGTTTTGATATTGATTGAAGTATTTATTCATTTGTTTTGTTTATTGCATGTTATGGATTAAAACATTATTTTAGAGTGCTTTCATGTTATTTTCTTTTGATTGTTACTTTTTTATTTGTAGTTGACTATAGTCCTTTTTCCAAAGTGACATGTGGGGGAATGTGTCTTCGTTAATGACAAGATTGTTATGTGTTGAGGGGCTTGTTCCCCAATGAGGCCATTTCGAAGCGTCCCAAGTTGGACGTTAGATTGATCATTAACAAGGATTTTTAAGTTTCCCTTCATATCTAAAAACATCTTCTAGAACTAACATAATTCTTTTCCCTCTCCAGTTTAATATGATGCAGACTAGAAATACAATTCCCCTCCCTATAACAAGATTGACATTAACTATGCCTCGCTTACAAAGGGAAGAAGAGTTTAAACGTATTTCAATGTGTTGTTAATGTTTTGCATTGTAGGCAACCAAAACCACCTAAAACAGTGATAACCGAAATGATTAGAGATCGACTCCACCTGATGGCAACATCCCCAATTTTTCTCTCCAAAATCCAAACGATTGGAGATCATTCACAAGGATTCTACTTGATTTATGATTCTAATGAAGATGCACTGAAATATGAACCACCCCAAAAATTGAGGAGAATGGGAATACCAATCGAGGCATCTGCAACTGGACAAAAATACAAGAAACATGCAAAGAAAATTACACAAGCAAAAAGCAAGAAATTTGATTTTAAAAAATAGCTTGTAGTGGTTAGTTTATAAGTGTTTGTCTATAAGTGTTTTTGAAACAAACTGTAACTCGTTCCAAATAATTCCATGTATGTATTGTGGCAGTATATATACGAAAGAGAATCAAACTTACTAACACATGTTCAATTTTTGTTATCCAACAACTATGCATTTCTAATTTCTATATCATTGTATCTCCATACAAATACCTATAGTTTTCTCACTTCAAGTGTACATATTATTCTTATTAATTTCCATTATATTTTCTTAATTTTGGTGACAAAACTTAATAATCTGTAATTTTTAGTTTATACAATTGCTCGCTACTTTATGTAAACCAACAACGCATGTTTAATGTGTTCTTCATTATATATTTCCTTTATACAATTTCTCGATTCTTTATGTAAACCAACAATAATGCATTTATAATGTGTTCCTCATTATATTTTCACACAAAAACATATACTTTTAAAATGCCGAGAAAGAATCATGCATATTTTAGCTATTTTCATGCAAGGATTTGTACATTATATCACTTTTTGCATATTGAATTGTTAAAGGGTTAGACTTCATGTTTGCGCTTTTTAGAAAATATAAATGGAAAAGGAAGCAAACTTTAAAGGTTCTCATTGCTTAAAAATCATGCTTTTTAGAGTGCATCCTTCATTTCATCTTTGACTGCACTACAAGTTTACATTTTCCACCATACATTTGCAAAACTCTGACTATCTCGAGAATATTTTAGTTTCCATAGAAATAACTTTGACACATGAAGGAATTTCTCAGTTGATTGAGGGAAGTTCCATTATTCACCCCACATTTTAGATACTACACTTGTCCTCCCTATCGTCCATTCTCAACACGGTAGCCCAACATCGTGTTGACCTTTCAGATGGGATACATTTTAAGACAACACTTCTACCCTCCAAATTTGCAAGTCTTGTAACCAGAAAATCAATACAAGAAGGCTCCATTGTGTGCTTACACAAATCCCGCGTTAGAATGATCAAAAATGAATTGTAAGCTTCATCTCCTACTCGATTACCGATGTATATAAACTCCCTTTATTAATTATAATTTCTTTATGTTTGTTTTAGTGACATACTATTGTCACTTGCATCAAAATTGGAAGGCTCCTCCATAGTCAACACTTGAGATATGAATGCATAATTAAATGTTTTGCGCACTCATCTTATTGCCTCTTCCCTTCCTGCTCAAGAAATTTTGTCTCGGAAACATGCTACAAGTATTACTTTGGTATACTATTTTGTCGGGGATTTTCTGAAATCTTCTTATACACCAGCTCATCATTGTCATGTGCAATACTACTAAGCAAATACGACATGTTATTTTTCCATTGAAGTGTTGGACTTTGGTTATTTTGGATGTTATTTTGCCCCTGTACATTATGTTAGCATACACAAGGCATGTGAACTATATTATAAAAGGCCTCAATGAGATGTGATCTCATGGACATGAATTATTGGAGGATATGCATGAAATGGGTTTGTTGAAAATTCCTTCAAAAAATTTAGGCGAATGCATTTGACAAGTGAATATCTAGCCTCCACAACCTTTATCAGCATACTCCCTTCCTATACCAATATGGGAGCCTTAGCACAAGGTATGAACATCCATCAAAGTACAATGGAAAGTGAATTTTTGTTTGCAAAATGCCTCAAATAGATGTGGTCTCATCAAATGCCATAATTCTAGGATATGCACAAAATAGCTCTGACAGTGATTCTCTCAAGCTCTTTGAGATAATAAATCACTCTACAATGTACCCTAGTCATTTAAGGTTTGTTTATATTTGCTTGCATATTTTGTCTCATTTATGTTTCTTGGAGAGCTAATATGTTAAAGCACGGAGTGGTTCTTTGAATCTACTTTGACATCAACACTTCATATTCACTACATTCTCAAGAGTGAGTGTTAGCAAACTTACATGTCTCACTTGCATTTGTATTTAATTATGTAACTAGTATTTAACATCCCTTCCAATGTACTTTGTAACATTTTTTTGGCTTTAATAGAAAACCAGAATTGTCAATCATACCCCTTATCCACATCAACTACAAAAAAAATAACTATCCCTCTAAATCAAATAACATATTCCGTTCAGCGTTCACATTACATTGTACACATATGATTGTTAGTTATACTCTATAAGTGATCTCTATGATCAAAATAAATTTTTTTACTTAATTAATAGATTTCTCATAGGAATTTAATTGATTCTAATCTATTTAAACATTGGATTATAGAAAAACTCATTCCTCTACCCTATATCTATGTGACACTCTTAACCATATTATCATCAATATTTTAATTGAAATTGGACCTTGTCATTGCTAATGGTGGACTACTCTTTTAATATTTGACTTTGCGTCTATGTAAATTAGTCCCTCTGATTTTCAAAATGAGAAAAATGGCTTCTATTTTCTAGTATATCCCCCATGTTTTCATGTTTTTTCGAACCTTCAGGTGTTTCGTTGCAGGTCCACGTATTAATATCTTCACAATAGTCATTACTCTTCTCGAATTCTAAAGGAACTGTGTTAGGGGTCTTGACGAGTGGAAAAGTCTTTGGTGTTAATGTGTTGGCCCACTTTCCCGTTAAAATTCTCACTTCATCAATTTCTGACTGTCAATAAACTAAAAACCCGAGACACATGTGGTCGGGCCACGTGCAAACTATCACTTGGGGATATTAATATACCACGTTTGGAGGAAAGCGTTATGAGAATTTTGAAACACCCCATGTTCTAAACTTGTTAAATCATGTCTTTTATCAATTACTTGACCCTGACCTTATATAAAAAAAAGGTTTAATTTGACTTCTTCCTCTGTGATTTGGTGGTCTCGTGCATTCGAACTTATAAAAAAAGCCTTTTTCTAAATCCATGTAACCATTTTGTGTCTTAAATCTTCAAACACATTGCCATGTGTCGATTCATACATCATCTGATTTATGTTGTAATGCCTCTTTCGGTGTTGACTCTTTTCTTTAATGTTGAACCCTGTTGCCAGCGATGAATGGTCATTTTGTATCCCTGTTGTTGAGTTTCGAAGCTCACATTGCAAAACCAACTAATTGGTGTAGATGCGGCCTTTGGTGCTATAGGCAAATTACCGTAGTAATCAATTTCGTTACTCGTACCATAGTCCTTGTTTTTGTGTCAACGGTCATGCCTTGGATCAATTTCAGTGATCCAAGGCATACCTCATATCCTTTAGTGCTTGTGATCCTTGTTGCAAAGTAAAATTGACTCTTTTCCTTCCATTATACCACTTTGTTCTGTCCCTAATGCATTTACTTTTTATGATGGAATTTTCTAACAGCTTGTGAGGACCTTCATACTTTTGATTATCATGGTTTGATTTTCGGTTTCTTAATAACGTCTATTAAAAGTTCAAAAGGAATTCTTTTCAAAAAAAAACCTTTTCAAGTTACTTTTAGGCATTTTGTTTGAAAGGTACCTAACTGTTTAACTAATTAGTCTAACTAAATTGTTTGTTCTTTAAAAAAAAAAAAATAGAATGACGGCATGCGTGGAAGTGAAGGCATGTTTGTGGTGGCGCATGTTTTGAAGGGGCCATGAATTTATGCCAAATTTAACCCTTTCACCTACCACCACTCACCATTTTAGTAGTGTCCCGATCCTTGTTGCATGGCCTTCTCCAAACGTGTTTTACCTCTGCTAGGTGCTATATTTTCCTTGCCTCACCTTGCTATAATTTAAATTTTAGCTGGCAGTTGAGTGGAACTTTGGCCTGTCCTTAATTGTTTTTCAATGCATATGGGGGGTATAGTGTTTGGCACGTTGTTTAATGAGCTTCTCTGGTCTATTCCTCCCTATTTTGACTTGCATACGCCATGATTTGACTGCTACCATGTGGGTTGGAGGAGTTATAGGTGAAAAGGGGTGCGAATCTTTGAGCAACTTCATTTTGGGAGTTTCGAAATGCCTTGTCTGGCCACTTGTGCTGTTGGGGAAGAATTGTAGGTTGGGCGAATTGTGGAAGCTTTGATCAGGCATGTTAAGTCTAACCCTTGCAATATTTTGCTACTTTTTTATAATTACATGAAACGAATGGTTCTCCTTCCTAAAATGGCATCTAGAAATGTGATTTTGCGGTTGTTTATAAATTTGTTTGAGTTTTTCAGCTGTCTTTATTTCTCCTTCTGAATCATTGGTTTTGGATGATTGGCTTGCAAAAAGGGGAACTGTATCGTTTTACTCTTTTACATTTATTTGGTTGTGAGCAGTATTATACGACTGGGTATTCTTACACTCACCTTCCCATAAGGCAAGCTGGTAATGGGTAGTAATAGATTTCCTTCCGTCTTGCAGTTACAGATATTTTTCTTCATGCCCAAATTATATTTATTATTATACTTGTATTTGATAATGTTAAATGCCCAGTACTTAGGGTGTCGAATGGTTTGATACTCATATTGGTTTGACTGAATCCCTAGATTCAAAAATGGGTAACCTAGTTCTGGACACCACTCAAGTTTTCGTTGTCATACTTTTGTCACTTTATTTGAATCCTTTGTGTTCGACATGTCATGTTTATTTGAAAAATTATAAACCCCGAAGATTGGGGTATCAATGATGTATTACCTAACATGTATCGAATCCCTCAGTTTCAAACTCGAATAACATATTTTATATGACTTGTTTACTAAATGTTTCTGTATTGTGACTTCATTTAATGTAATCAGATTTTATATATATACACGATATTGTCGGTTTTGGATTTCATCCTCAGATCTCTATTATAATAATTTTATTGGCGATATTTATGGACCCTTATCTCTATGCTGGAGATAATTACTATGATCTAAACCCAAAATCATTTGGGAAGATGTCTCAATATGTTTTTTTTTTTAAGATTTCATTTCATATGTTTGCATACCTGAATCTCTAAACTGGCTATAGGTACATTATAATTTACATCATGTAACCTATATGACCTTGTGGCTTCTATGCTCAGTTAATATTTTAATCCTGGAATTTTTCTAAGTTTCTTATATTGACTGTAATGATATATTTCTAGTTGGGAACTATGACTGGATCATCATGGTACTAGGGTTTTCTCTGCATTGAGTGGTCTCCTCTATTAGAGTGTATTGATGTCTTTGGAAGGGGAGCTTCGTAACCCTAGCCCTATTATAATTATTCTTACCTTAACTTGGTTGATTTATTCCTTACTAAGGGGTTATTTATAATATGTGAATGGATAGTGAACATATTATTATGGTCATAAGTTTATGACCAAACCTCTGTGTTGGATTTAAGATTCAAATTTTTTTTGGGATGACTGTAGTCATTATTAAAATAGGATTCTTGTTAACTCATGATATTTGATGATATGTTAGGAGGATAGTTATGCGGTTACGAATGGAATATATTTATATAAATGTATTGTTTGCCTATGTCAGAAATTTATTAAAATTATTAATGACAGTTGGGGGTACTATTCCCTTATATTATTTAGATAAGTTGACAATTATGATGGGGTTTGTTGTTAGAATAATGGCCTTTTGTAACTCTTTTCAATGCATTTGAAGAGTGGTTCTAATTATTTTAACAAGTATTACTTTTAAAATATCTTGTAAGGTGGAGCTGGTAAACTTCTTGTTTAGACTGAAACTATAGATTGTTTTTAAGGAGGGGTACAAACCCATAATGTTATGAAACCCAGAAGGATGTTTTACTGCTAATCTCAATTTAAATGGACTTGAAATTTAGGAGGATTTCCATTGTCCCGTGCTTTGTTTATCAACTAACCTAGTTGTTGAGTAATGCCCATTTTGGGTTTTGTTAGCTACCATTCTTCTCTTATCATTACCTTATGGAATCTCTTTCTGATGAGAGAATATTGCTAACCAAAATAAGCTCCCATTATTTTTGGGTTAACTTACTACCTTTTTTGCTTCAATCTAGATTTCAAACATTTAAAGCACTCAAAGGTTTTTGGAACATGCTCCATTAGATAGACAATTTCTTCCCCTTTACATAAAGTTAAAGAACTCTTTCTAACTCGTATTTTTTGAGTTATTGCTCGACGGGGTTAAAAGGGAACATTTTCCCAAGGTGGACTTGCAGAGCTTGGGAGAAGATTTTTCCAAATAAACTCAGATCGGTAGGGCATCAGAGGAAAAAGTGAAAATTTTCCTTTTCTTCCAAAAGGCATAAAATCAAAATGCGACCCGCAGCACCATCAAAAACCTAATGCGGGGATGCAGGACTTTGGAGGTAAATTGGATTTTTCAAATTTTTGTCAAAAAATACCTACGCTGGCCCCAATGGATGCCACATCATCAACATATTTGTGGGAAAAAAGTTAAAAATTCACCTAAAGCCAAATTTGAAGGAAACGTAAGAAAAAAATGCAGAAGACCATATCTTTTGATCCAGAGCTCCATTTTTAACAATCTTGGTACCAATGGAAAGATCTAGAGATTCTCTTCATTATGGAGTCTTCATTTTTGTATTTTGGTAGATATTTGTGGGAGAAAATTACAAAAAACGTTTTGGCATGGAAAAGACAAAAAAATTAGTTTCAACTACAAGATTTAATGAAGCATGGGTCATTTTCTTTGGTCTGAAAAGAAGATACATGGAAATATGAGATTTTTCATCGAGCCCATCAACAAATGAAGAATTAAAACACATTTTTAAAGGTGGTTGGAAAAAATCCCACAAATTTTCCTCTCTTCTTGTGTTTATTCTATAAAATGTAAACAAAGGTACATTTTTCAAGGGTTGTTCATTTTTCTTCTCTGCCTCTCCTTTCTTTTCTTCCCTAGGGCCGAAATGGAGTTGGAACCTCTTCCCATGCTCTGTAAATGGAATTTTTTGCATCTTTCTTGTGAATGATGTTCTGTGCAAACATACGAAGCGATAAAACGTGTTTGTTGCGATGCACTTGTCCATCTTTTTCTCGTTTTTATTGCATCCTCTTGGCTCTCTTCATTTGCAGGGTATCCGTGTATGTTTTGAATGTTTATTTACATATCTGAGAGTTGTGTTCATGGAGTTTGGAACATTTTTTGTGTGAAATCCATCTCTGGTCTGTGATGCACTTGTCCATCCTTTCCATTGTTCATCTCTCCTTGTTTCATGGAAGTTTTGGTAGATGATCAACACTTTCCTTCTTTGGTGTATCACCGTTTTAGTGTAGGCTCTATTTTTTCTTGTTTTCTTTCTCTCCTTGTCTCCTTGGAAGTTAGATTAAGATTAGATTAGCTTGCATGCACTGGAATAACTTGTGGTTGGTAGATTAGGAAGAGGAACCAACCTTCTCTGGAGGATCATTCCCATTTGCAAGTCCCACAGCCTGGGGAATGATCCAATGTTATGCAAATCACACCAAATGACCCTGCCTTAGAAAAGTAGACCTTATAACTCATTTGGGGGTGATTTTATTTCATACTAATAGTTTTGGAATGCCCGGTGGGACCTTATAGGTCTTCACTTCATTGCAACAAGATTGATGTGCACTTGTTGTAAATTTTCAGCTTATGAGAAGCTTCTGTTTGCACATCTAGCGACTCCATCTGGTTTACAACTCTATTCTCTGAGTTGTAGACCTGTTTTCCATCCACTTCTCATCCTTCTCTTCTTTCCATCTTCTTTCATTATTTTCTATTCCATAAAGTTTTGCAATCATGACTTCGTTTCCACCATGGAATTCAAATCTATAGCAGCAACAACACATTCCAACTCCAATAAGCTTTACACATCCTTCAAATCAACATTTTGAGCAAATACAAAATCAGCATGGTTACCCCTATGAGCAAAATTTCCAAAATTAGTTTGTCTATGGAGCTTTCCAAGAGCAGGGGTACGCAAACAATGAAGAAAATAAAATGCAAGATGATGGTCTGCTAGAGAAGATCCAAAAAATCGAGATTGGCATGGTGTAGTCAAGAGCTACAACTTAAATGAACATGTTCAAAATTTGTTGTAGGGAACCCTGTGCATGGGAAGGCCCCTTTCCAATACACTACAACCCTCAAGAGAAGCTGGATTTCATAATTGAGATTCTGTCCCAACTTGCAGAATGGACTTAGGAGATAGAAGCATATGAGCATAGTATGAATCACCCTTGTCAATACGTAAGTCATTCAGAAGTTCCTTGTATTTCTTTTTCTTCATCTCAAGCTTTACCATTTCAACAATGTCAAGTTGTAAACCCAGCCGATGTAGTTTTGAAAACCATCCCTCTATCCTATAGTCTCCCATCCCATCTCAACTTTTCTACCCTCTTCTCTTCCAAATCCAAATCCTCTCCACAAGAGCAAAAAATAAATACCTTCCACTGCAAGGAAACAAGAAGTTTCATCTCTTCCACAACCATAAACAAATGAAAAAATGGTTGAATCCCAACCCACACCTTCTCTTGCCTTCCCAATTCCATGTGGAGAAGAAGAAATTTTAAAAATCAGTCATGAAGGACAGCAAGAAGAAGAAGTGAAAGAAGAAGAAATGGTTAAAATATTAGTGATATTAGCTCTTAGGTTTGGGATAATAAAGATTCCTTTGTTGGTCATGCCTTCATAAGAGAAGAAAGTTGAAGATCAAGTGGTGGCTAAGACTAAATTTGCAGAAGAGAAAGAACAAGAAAAGGAAGAAGAAGAAAATCAGCACTCACTTTACTCAGTATGTATTTTCCATGTTGGCACTTTAAGTGAAGAGAATGCTCATCCAATTCAAACTTCCCAATCAGCCAAGGAAGGAGAAAACAAATCAGCTCAAAGTACCGTTGGAAAGGAGCAAGTGGATGAGACCAAATCAGAGTTTGTAGTAACAGAAGAAGAAGACATTATTGGTGTTTTCATGATTTCATTTGAAGGGCATATTTTGGTTGATGAGTCCATTTGGGAGGAAATCTCTGAAATAAATCTTGGAATCCCAACTTGTCCTCTAGAGAAACAATTTGAAGATTTTGATATGGAAAACTTCAATCAAGATAAAGATGGTCTTCAAACAATAGAGGAAGGAGAAGCTGCTCCAAATCAAAAAGAAGAGGAGTACATTCTAGCTGTGGAGGAGGAAAATGCAGATCCAAAGGCTTTGAATACAAAACAGGCTAGAGAAGAGCCTTCAATTCTTCCTTCCACTCCATCTTTCTCGAGCTATAATGTTGGAGAGGAGTTTGATGTTTCAAACTTCGTGTTGGAGGATGAAAAAAACCATGGTGAACAAGTTGCAAACCAAAAAGACACCATAGAAGAGGTTGAACATTTGCAGCAGGACAACAATGAAGCAGAGTACTTGTCTGATTTGGAGGACTATTTTGATGGAGAAGAACAAGTTGAGTTTCTATTGTTTTCTCCTTAATTGACCCTTCAAATATGTAAACTTGCTGTCATGAAGGAGAGCACTCATTTGCAGCAGTCTGTAATTTATAGCAGCCTTTTGGAATCTAGTTTTGGAGATTCAAACCTTCCATGCTCTTCACTAGAGGAAGAAGAGAAACATCAGAAGAGTTCCACCATTCCTTCCATGCCATTCACCCAAAGAGGTCTACAATAAGACTCCATTTTTGAGTGGAAAATCAGAGCAATGGGCATATCAAATGGATCATACCTTGCCTAATCAGATATTTGGCTTCATTGGAGCCAAAGGAGAAGCCAAATCTAGTCATGCCCATTTCAGGGCATGAGGATGAGCTACAAAGCACCAAGGATCAGCTGCCATACCTCTTCAATCCAAATGTAGAACAACTAAAAGAGGTATTGGTTTTGTCTTCAGTTGATACTTTGGTGATTTGGGTGGAATGTCAACTTGTAGTTAGTTTTTCACTCATCCAACTGGAGCCATGTTCAGTTCCAAATCAGTTGCATGGCTGCCATTTTTGAGGAAGGGAAGCTATTTCTCCTTACTAGTTGCAGGCTTTGTTTGAGCTCCCTTTGCTCTTGGTTAGAGTAGTGTAGGTAGGTTTGTTTTTCAGCAGAAGAAGTACTTTTGCATGTACTCTGTCATATTCCATTTGGAGCATGTATGATTTTCAGTTTTTACATAGTTCTTGGTGCTGTTGTATTGCTCTTGCACAATGCATTCAGTTGGCTTTTGGTGAAGTTCAAATTCAAGTTTTCAGCGGGTTTCCAAGTGATTTAGAGGTCAGATTTTCACGAGTTAGATCATAGAATTGGTTATCATGGCTTGACTCCATGCCCAATGGATGTAAAAAATGCCACTGATCATTCATCTAGCAGGCAGATGACCCCTGTGAGTTGCCAAATTGTTATCCAAAATAAGCTCACCCTTATTTTTGGGTTAACTTACTAAATTTTTTGCTTTAGTCCAATATTTCAGACATTTAAAGCATTCAAAGGTTTTTGGAAACTGCCCCATCAGATAGAGAATTTTTTCCCCTTTTCTAGAAAGGTAAAGAACTCTTTCTAAACTCCTTGTATTTTTTGAGTTATGGCTCGGCGGAGTTAGAAAGGAAATTTTTCGCAAAGGCGGACTTGCAGAAGCTAGGGAGAGTTTTTTGCCAAAGGAACTCGGACTGGTGGGGCATTCGGAGGAAAAAGTGAAAAATTGCCTTTTCTTCCAAAAGACATAAAATCAAAATGCGACCTACGTGTCCCCATAAAAAAACTAATGTGGGGATGTGGGACTTCGAAGGTAAATTGGATTTTTTGACTTTTTGTCAAAAAATGTAAAATGGAATAAAGGAAGCCCCTGCCTTCGCAACAACCCCAATGGATGCCACGTCATCAGCAGAATTTGTGGGGAAAAATTTCAAAATTCACTCGAAGCCAAATTTGTAGGAAACGTAAGGAAAAAATGCACAGAAGGCCATATCTTTTGATCCAGAGCTCCATTTTTGACAATCTTGGTACCAATGGAAAGATCTAGAGATATTCTCTTCATCATGGAGTCTTCAATTTTGTATTTTGGTAGATATTTGTGGGAGAAAATTACAAAATGTCGTTTTGGCACGGAAAAGACAAAAAAAACCAGTTTTCAACTACCAAATTTAATAAAGTATGGGTTATTTTCTTTGGTCTGCGAAGTAGATACATGAAAATATGAGGTTTTGCATCGAGCCCATCAATAGATGAAGAATTAAAATGCATTTTTAAAGTTGGTTGGAAAAAATCCCACATTTTTTCCTCTCTTCTCACATTTCTTCTATAAAATGTAAACAAAGGCACATTTTTCAAGGGTTGTTCATTTTTTCTTCTCTGCCTCTCCCTTCTTTTCTTCCCCAGGGTCGAAATGGATTTTGAACCTCTTCCCACATGCTCTGTAAATGGCATTTTTTGCCTATTTCTCATGAATGATGCTCTATGCAAATTTACAAAGCAATAAAACATGTTTTTGTGATGTATTTGTCCATCCTTTGCATGTTTTTATTGCATCTTCTTGCCTCTCTTCATTTGCAGGGTATCTGTGTATGTTTTGAATGTTTATTTACATATCTGGAGAGTTGTGTTCATGGAGTTTGGAACATTCTTCTGTGTGAAATCCATCTCTGGTCTGTGATGCACTTGTCCATCCTTTCCATTGTTCATCTCTCCTTGTTCCATGGCAGTTTTGGTAGATGATCAACACTTTCCTTTTCTGGTGTATCACCATTTTAGTGTAGGCTCTATTTTTTCTTGTTTTCTTTCTCTCCTTATCTCCTTGGAAGTTAGATTAGGATTAGATTAGCTTTCATGCACTGGAATAACTTGTGGCAGGTAGATTAGGAAGAGGAACCAACCTTCTCTGGAGGATCATTCCCATTTGCAAGTCCCACAACCTGGAGAATGATCCAATGTTATGCAAATCACACCAAATGACCCTGCCTTAGAAATAGCAGACCTTATAACTCATTTGGGGGTGATGTGATTTTGCATACTAACAGTTTTGGCATGCCCGGTGGGACCTAAGAGGTCTTCACTTCATTGCAACAAGGTTGATGTGCACTTGTTGAAATTTTTAGCTTATGAGAAGCTTCTGTTTGCACATCTGGCGACTCCATCTGGTTTACGACTCTATTCTCTAAGTTGTAGACCTGTTTTCCATCTACTTTCATCCATTCTTCTTTCCATCTCTTTTATTCTTTCTATTCCATGAAGTTGTGCAATCATGACTTCATTTCCATCATGGAATTCACATTTACAACAACAACAACAACACATTC
The DNA here is from genome assembly GCA_019776745.2 of Taxus chinensis. NCBI lineage: Eukaryota > Viridiplantae > Streptophyta > Pinopsida > Cupressales > Taxaceae > Taxus > Taxus chinensis. The sequence goes on along the minus strand of CM034148.1, from coordinate 168,285,994 downwards.
CAACTTCAATAAGCTTTACAAATCCTTCAAATCAACATTTTGAGCATATCCAAAATCAACATGGTTACTCCTATGAGCAGTAGTGTCAAAATCAGTTTGGCTATGGAGCTTTCCAAGAGCAGGGGTATGCAAACAACAAAGAAAATAAAATGTAAGATGCTGGTCTGCTAGAGAAGATCCAAAAAATGGAGATTGGCATGGTGTAGTCAAGAGCTATAACTTAAATAAAGGCGTTCACAATTGGTTGCAGGGCACCCTATCCATGGGAATTCCCTTTTCCAAGACACTACAACCCTCAAGAGAAGCTAGACTTCATAATTGAGATGCTGCCCCAACTTGCACAATGGACTGAGGAGATAGAAACATATGAGTAGAGTCTGAATCAACCTTGTCAATGGGTAAGTCATTCAGCAGCTCCTTGTATTTCTTCTTCTTCATCTTAAGCTTTACCATTTCAACAATGTCAAGTTGTAAACCCAGCGAATACTGCACCAGTTGTGAAAACCATCCCTCCATCCCCTAGTCTCCCATCCCATCTCAATGTTTCTACCCTATTCTCTTTCAAATCCAAATACCCTCCACAAGAGCAAAAATAAATACCTTACACTCCAATGAAACAAGAAGTTTCATCTCTTCCACCACCACAAACAAATGAAAAAATGGTTGAATCCCAACCCACTCCTTCTCTTGACTTCCCAATTCCATGTGGAGAAGAATAAATTTTAAAAATTATTCATGAAGGACAAGAAGAAGAAGAAGTGAAAGAAGAAGAAATGGTTAAATGCTTAGTCCGCTTAGCTCTTAGGTTTGGGATATTAGATATTCCTTTGCTGGTCAAGGCTTCAGAGGAGAAGAAAGTTGAAGAGCCAGTGGTGGGTAAGACTTAATTTGCAGTAGAGAAAGAACAAGAAAAGGAAGAATAAAATCAGCAGTTAGTTTACTTAGAATGTAGTGTCCATGTTGGCACTTTAAGTGAAGAGAATGCTGATCCAATTCAAACTGCCCAATCAGCCACAGAAGGAGAAAACAAATCAGCTCAAAGTCCCATTAAAAAGGAGAAAGTGGATAAGACCAAATCAGAGTTTGTAGTAGCAGAAGAAGGACACATTGTTGGTGTTTTCTTTCTTTCATTTGAAGGGCCTTTTTTGGTTGATGAATCCATTTTAGAGGAAAGCTCTAAAAGAAATATTACAGTCCCAACTTGTCCTCTAGAGCAATAGTTTGAGGAGTTTGATATTGCAAAATTCATGCTAGTGGAAGAGTTCAATCAAGATCAAGATGGTATTCAAACAACAGAGGAAGGAGAAGTTGCTCGAAATCCAAAAGAAGAGGAGTAAATTCCAGCTGTGGAGGAGAAAAATGTAGATTTAAAGGCTTTGAACAAAAAACAAGCCATAGAAGAACCTTCAATTCTTCCTTCCACTTCATCTTTCTCGAGCTCTAACATTTAAGAAGAGTTTGATCTTTCAAACTTCATTGTGGAGGATGAAAGAAACCATGGTGAAAATGTTACAAACCAAAAAGATACCATGGAAGAGGTTGAAAATTTGCAGCAAGACAACAATGAAGAAGAGTTCTTGTCTGATTTGGAAGACTGTTTTGATGTAGAAGAACTAGTCGAGTTTCTATTTTTTTATCCTTCATTCACCCTTTAAATATGTGAACATGTTGTCATCAAGGAGAGCACTCATTTGCAGCAGTCTATACTTTATAGTAGCCTTTTGGAATCTAGTTTATGAGACTCAAACCTTCCATGCTCTCTTCACTGGAGGAAGAAGAGAAACAATAGAAGAGTTCCACCATTCCTTCCATGCCATTCACCCAAAGAGTTATACAAGAAGATTCCATTTTTGGAGTGGAAAATTAGAGCAATGAGCATATCAAATGGATCAGACCTTTCCCAATCAGGTATTTGGCTTCATTGGAGATAAAGGAGATGCCAAATCTGGTCATGCCCATTTCAGGGCATGAGGATGATCTACAAAGCAACAAGGATCAGGTGCCATACCTCTTCAATCTAAATGTAGAGAAACTAAATGAGGTATTGGTTTTTTCTTCAATTGATACTTTGGTGATTTGGGTGGAATATCAGCTTGTATTTAGTTTTTCACTCATCCAGCTAGCCATGTTTAGTGCCAAATTAGTTGCATGGCTGCCATTTTTGAGGAAGGGAAGCTATTTCTCCCTGCTAGTTACATGCTTTGTTTGAGCTCCCTTTTCTCTTGGTTAGAGTAGTGTAAGAAGGTTTGTTTTTAGTAGAAGAAGTGATTTTGCACACTCTGCATGTTCCATTTGGAGCATGTATGATTTTCAATTTGTACATAGTTTTTGGTGCTATTGTATTGCTCTTGCACAACGCATTCAGTTGGATTTTGGTGAAGTTCAACTTCAAGTTTCAGTGGGTTTCCAAGTGATTCAAAGGTCATTTTTTCAGAGATAGATCAGAGAATTGGTTATAAGTCTTGACTCCATGCCCAATGGATGTAAAAAATGCCATTGATCATTCATCTAGCAGGAAGATGACCCCTGTAAGTCGCCAAAGTTTCTAATCAAAATAAGCTCTCTTTATTTTTGGGTTAACTTACTACCTTTTGTGCTTTAGTACATATTTTAGACATTTAAAGCATTCAAAGGTTTTTGTAAAATGCTCCATTAGATAGAGAATTTCTTCCCCTTTCCAGAAAGGTAAAAATCTCTTTCTAACTCGTATTTTTTGAGTTATGGCTTGGCGGAGTTAGAAGGGAATGTTTTCCCAAGGTGAACTTGCAGAGCTTGGGAGATTTTTTATCCAAAGGAACTCAGACAGGTGGGGCATCAGAGGAAAAATTGAAAAATTTCCTTTTCTTCCAAAATGCATAAAATCAAAATGTGACTTGTGGCCCCATCAAAAAGCTAATGCGGGGATGCGGGACTTTGGAGGTAAATTGGATTTTTTGACTTTTTGTCAAAAAATATAAAATGGAAAAAAGGAAGCCCCTACCTCCGCTGACCCCAATGGATGCCATGTCATCAGCGGATTTGTGGGGAAAATTTTCAAAATTCACCCAAAGCCAAATTTGTAGGAAACGTAAGGAAAAAACGTAGAAGGCCATATCTTTTGATCCAGAGCTCCATTTTTGACAATCTTGGTACCAATTGAAAGACCTAGAGATTATCTTCATCATGGAGACTTCAATTTTTTATTTTGGTAGATATTTGTTGGAGAAAATTACAAAACACATTTTGGCACAGAAAAGACAAAAAAAACTAGTTTCAACTACTAGATTTAATGAAGTATGGGTCATTTTCTTTGCTTTGCGATGTAAATACATTAAAATATGAGCTTTTGCATTGAGCCCATCAAAAAATGAAGAATTAAATCAAATTTTTAAAGGTAGTTGGAACAAATCCCACGTTTTTTCCTCTCTTTTCATGTTTCTTCTATAAAATGTAAATAGATGCACATTTTTCAAGGGTTTTTCATTTTTATTCTCTTCCTCTCCCTTCTTTTCTTTCCCATGGTTGAAATGGAGTTCAAACCTCTTCCCATGCTTTGTAAATGGATTTTTTTTCCTCTTTCTCATGAATGATTTTCTGTGCAAATGTACAAAGTAATTAAACGTGTTTTTGTGATGCACTTGTCCATCGTTTTCTTGTTTTTATTGCATATTCTTGCTTCTCTTCATTTTCAGGGTATCTGTGTATCTTTTGAATGTTTATTTGTAGATATGAGAGTTGTGTTCATGGAGTTTGGAACTTTTTCTGTGTGAAATCCATCTCTTGTATGTGATGCACTTATCCATCCTTTCCATTCCTCACCTCTCCTTGTTCCATGGCAGTTTTGGTAGATGATCAACACTTTCCTTCTCCGGTGTATCACCATTTTAGTGTAGGCTCTAATTTTCTTGTTTTATTTCTCTCCTTGTCTCCTTGGAAGTTAGATTAGGATTAGATTACATGCACTGTAATAGATTGTGGTAGGTAGATTAGGAAGAGGAACCAACCTTCTCTGGAGTATCATTCCCATTTGCACGTCCCACAGCTTGGGGAATGATCCAATGTTATGCAAATCACACCAAATGACCTTGCCTTAGAAGAGAAGACCTTATAACTCATTTAGGGGTGCTGTGATTTTGTACTAACAAATATATTTTATGGTTTGAACTTCAGTTTTCAAATCCTTTGATCACGTGATGGTTTTCCCTTCTTACACTCACTTGGTTACTCTAACTTTTTAGGCTAGTGAAACCTTCCTCCTAAAAGGATTGATTTACCTTTTTTTGTTTCGCATCTATGATTGTAACTAGTATGTTTTGGGCTTCTCTAATATTTTAGTGATGGATGGATCGACTATTAGATTTCAATCATGTAATCTATAGGATTACATGATTGAAATCCCAATACTCTTGACTTTTTTTCCTAACTTATAAAGTCTACGGTCTTTCCTTGGATAGTTGAAATATTGTTCTTAACTAGAATATTTGGTTTCCTTCTTGGTGGCTGTGAAAATTTTTATCTCGTGTGAAGAATTTTGATTAGTGGTTTGTGTTTTCTTCCATTTCTTTAAATTATAACGTTCTTTTCATGATATTGTTAAATGTTAACATACTATTTCAATGTGTAGCCAAATCATGCTCAGTTCTCGTGAACTAAATTAAGTTAATTCTTGTGAAGATGTATTTTGCAAGTAAATAAAAAGGAAATATTGATAAAGGTTTGATCGGTTTGATTTATGAAGTCCCTTGTACGGATGTTTAATGTACTGTAAATCTTGGACTGGTGCTTGTAGAGGAGTTTGGAAGGATTCTTGCCTTGGTTTTTCAATTTTTATGATGAAAAGTTCTTTGACCATTTGTAAAAAAACTTGAAAAAATTATTGTGAGGAATAAAATTTGATCACCACCTTGCTATAAGTATTTTATTTGGGATATTATATCAATCAAAAAAATAGTGTAGCATGGCTTGACCAATTTTGTTACTTTCTTGTTCTTAGTCAAATTTCAATCGAATCTTTTGACACCTTTGGTTTGTGTGCCATGTTGAATAGAAATGTTATACCCGTGTATATTTTTCTCGATAAGTAATGGTAAATTATTCTTTCGAGTCCTAAAATTTCTTCTATAATAACTCTCCATGGTGTTGGCATCAGTGCAATTCTAGGTATATTTTAGTGGGTTGGTAATCCTTTTCAAAAGTTAATCAAAAATAAAATAAAATGAATACATAGATGAAAAAATAAATAAGATAATAATGAAGTTGTGATTTTGTAGATAACATTAAGATTATTTAATTGGAAAGAAGGGAATTATCTACTGGTGTAAAAGAATCTACCCTTGTTAACCTTAAGCTAAGAATTAAACTTTATCCTCATTGTTGTGAAACATTAATTAATTTTAAAAGTAATATCATTGTTGGCTTTTGGGGATATAGTTAGATCTTAGTTAGTAGGGGAGTTTGAATAAGAACACATTAAGTCTTATGCTTCCATTTTGGGAACCCCATGTGTATTATTTGACGAAATTAATCAAGAGAATGTTAAGTGAAGCTTTTACCCTATCCATTTGAACTTATAGGTCTCATTAATAGACTGGTTAATAAATAATAAGATCTTGATGATGAAATAAATTTTACCTTATCACTCTAACCTTTGCCATAGTACCTTGTAATCTTCTCTTATGCTTCGAACCCCATGTGTATCCTCTGATGAAATTAATCAAGAGAATGCTAAATGAAGCTTTTACCCAATCCATTTGAACTCATAAGTCTCATTAAAATACTGGTTAATAACTAATAAGATCATGATGATGAAATAAAATCGACCTTATCACTCTAACCTTTAACATAGTACATTGTAATCTTCTCTTAAGTGTGGTTAATTGTTGATCATTACACAACAAGGTTGTAGTTCTGAACCTTAATGGCACTCCACTTCAGTTAGAGTTTATGCTTATTTCCTTGTGCAATGGAGGTCTGAATCAAGATTTGGTAGCTTGGGGATGAATAAGTGACCTTGTGAGAGATACAAGGTGTCCCTTTTGATCAAGTGAATTAAGCTAGTTTTTCTTGTCTTTAGATGATCCCCATTCAAAAAAAATTATCTTTAGCTAATTAGTTAGTATTATAAAAGAAATAAGTACATCTTTGTAAGGAGAATTGCTCGAATCAAAACATGAATCTCCTTGATCGTAAAGTGAGGTCTCGAAAGAGGTTTATGGTAAATGCATAACCTTACAAGATTTTACACAGTGGGATGTGTTGAACTGTAACTATGTATTTGTGGTTGGTATTTTATGTTGTGCCTTGTTGAAGAGAAAATTGAATTGTCCTTGATGGGTGTTAGATGTTTCCTTGTTGCCTATTTGGTCATTGATGTGTGAAGATTTTTGAAGAGTTAGTTGTAGCTATTGTGACGACCTATAGTGTCGTTCTATACTTCGAACAAGTAAAAAAAAAAATCATGTATTTTAATATGTTGTATTGTGTGCTTCGTTTTTGGTCATTACACTTGGTATCAGAGCGGAGGTTCATGCGCTCGAACCTCTGAAATAGATTGGAGTTGTGATGGTGTTATCGGATGGTGTTGCATGTTGGTGGTGGATATTGGAAGAGTAATGTGATTTAAGCGTGATTATTATATTGTTAGCGCACATATTGTGTATGCCACTTAGTGCGTAACTGATGGCATGTTGATGTGTTAAAGATGAGAATATTCTCTCTCCTTTTCAAGAATTCTATGTGAATTTGAGTGTGAAGAATTATTTTGTTTTGTGTGTGGAAGAAATGTGGTTGTTTATTTCAGAGTGTTGGATCCTTTTAGCATTTGCGATGTGTGGGTGTTCTGATATGTTGTGTGACCAGGTTGGTTGTAGTGAACTGGATTCTTAATTATGTCATTATCATTTGTGTAGAAATGTGTGTATTTTGATGTTATTAGGAAGTGGATTGTATGTTTTAATTGTGCTCATCTTAATTATAATAAATGTAATATCTAATGATTCATGCCGTGAATTCAGGGACATATGGTGGGTATATGATCCATATCATATAAGGATGGCAATTTGGGTGCAACATGTGGTGATGTAGTGTGTTATAAACCAAAAATGTAATGTATGTGATATACCCTATATTAGTGCCATGCGTAAGACACTATGTTAATGTGCGTGAACCACCATTGTGTTAGTGATGTAGTTGCATGTTATGTTGTGAACCTTATGATAACCGACCTTGAGGGAAATCGGTAAAAGTGTATGTTTGGAGTGAGGGAACGTGTACCATGGGCCAGTAACTCAAGTTGACCTTAGGCTCAATAGATGATGACATGTGTTCCTCTTTCTCTCTCTCCTTGTGGTTGTTGTATGGATGCAACCTCAGTGTAACTAAGAATGTGTTTAGCCTTGTCAAAGTGGTGGTGGGATTATTCTGATATAGATAATGATAGTTGTATTTTGGATATGTTATTTTATGAGTTGATGCTCAATGTTCTGAGTGCTAGCAACTCATTGAGTACCCCCTTGGTGGCCAGATAAGGCCACATATTCATCCTAATGTGTTATTCTTATATGTGCATTTTATTCATAAATTGAATTTTATTTTATTTTGTAAGGACCAGCAGTTTACTTGATTGCAATGTTTTATATTTTTGGGCATTTCCCATGTTTATGGTACTAACATGCAGATTTTATCACTAAGCATGGCTATTTGGCCATTTCTTTGCTTGAATTTGGATCTTCTTTAAAAAATTTAAGATTTTACTGTTGTGCCCAAGGCTTGTACTTTGCCACTTGGCATTTGAATCAGATTGCTATGCTGGTTCTACTGTCGTGATGTGTGGAATAGGGTCATGGGATGCACCATGGAATGGTTGGACCTATGGACCCACTTTATTGCATGTGGGTACGCCCCAAGGAGTTATAAAAAACTAGTGGGTTGCTAAACCATGAGTTATTATGTCACTTGGGTTAGGGGTGCCTGGAATCTATGTCTAGGGCCATAGGGAGACCGGCCCCTTTGGGGAGTGAAAAGGAAATTTATTTTATTATTACTACTTGAGGGAGGCATAAGAGATTGTGGGAGGCATAAGAGACTTGAGGGAGGCATAAGAGACTTGAGGGAGGTATAAGAGACCTGAGGGAGGCATAATTTTTTTTTTGTGTGTGTGTGATTGATGCTTTAGGAGGTATGTAGAGTTGTTATGATGTTTCAGTTGAGGTGTTATGATGTATGTGTTACTCATGTAAGTTTGGTATGTTTTATTGATGTTGTGTATATTGCTTGATGCCCTTTTTGACACTATGTATCTGCAACTATTGTTTTGAGTTATGTGAAATCTTCATCTGTGGAATCATGGGAATTTTTTGTTGTCATAGTACACTTTTGTTTAGGTAATATATGTCGGTTGTAGATGTGTGACAAGTACTAGGATATGTGGACCGTGCCTGCTCTCTTCCATAATTTGGTTAAGATCTTGTGGTGTGATACTATCATGGTTGTATGTAAAATTGTGGCTTGTGAATCCTTATTGTTGATAGTGGTCTTTTTTGGGCATCCAAAAGAATGAATAAACTAAAAATTTACAACAATGAAATTGTAAGAAATTAAATTGGGAATAATGAAAAAATGAAAAAGAGATAAATTAAATAATGAAGTAAGAAAAAAGTGCCAATCTTCACAAAACATGAAAGTTGAATAATCTACCAAATTTTCTAAAGTCTACCCTGTGGTTGTGCTATAACCACAATTTTTTTTCCATAAGAATAATCCTTGTCCTTATCTGTTATTTATTTCTTATCCTCTTTTGCTTCTTTTGTGTTGTGTTACATCGGGGACAATGCTCTTTTAAGGGGAGACATAAATTCCCCATGCCCCACTATTGGTGTTGAAAGAGTATTTTCCTTGTTTCACATTGAAATTTTTGCATTCAACTTATCCAAAGAAGAATCAGTCCTCCCTCTGAATGGTATGTTTTTACCCCTGTTGTTGAGTTTTCAAAGCTGCAACGTCATTATGAATCCAATGTAAAAGGAAATCAGGTTCTAGGTGTCGAACTTTTGGCACTATAGGAAAGTTACCGTAATAACCAACTTCGTTAATCATACCATAGTCCTTGTTGTTATTGTGTTGAAAATCATGCCTTGGATTAATTTTAGTGATCCAAGGCATAACTCATATCCTTTAGTTCTTGTGATCCTTGTTGTGAAGTAAAGTTTACTCCTTTCCTTCCGTTATAACACTTTGTTCTATTGCTAATGCATGTACTTTTCTTGACGGAATTTTGTAACACCTTTTGAGGAATTTCATACTTTTGATTATTGTGGTTTTATTTTCGGTTTCTTAATAACATTTGCTAAAGTTTCAAATGGAATTGTTACTTTTAGGCATTTTTTTGCAAACAAAAAAAATTGTTTAACTAAGTCTAACTAAATAGTTTGTTCTTTAAAAAAAAAGCTTAGTATGATCACATGCATGGAAGTGAAGGGAGGTTTGTGGTGGCACATGTTTTGAAGGGGCCATGAATTAATGCCAAATTTAACCCTTTCACCTACCACCCCTCACCATTTTAGCAGTTTCCTGGTCCTTGTTGCGTGGCCTTCTTCAAACATGTTTTACCTCTACTAGTCATTATATTTTCCTTGCTTCACCTTGCTAAGAATTTAAATTTTAGTTGGTAGTTGAGTGGAACTCTGGCCTCTCCTTAATTGTTTTTCAATGAGTATGGGGGGATAGTGTTTGTCACATTTTTTGGGACGTGTTATTGGGTTTTTTTGATGTTCAATGAGCTGCTCTATTTTATTCCGCCCTGTTTTGACTTGCATACACCATGATCTGACTGCTACTGCATCGGTTGGAGGATATTCAGGTGAAAAGGGGCATGAATCTTTGAGCAGCTTCATTTCAGGAGTTTTGAAATGCCTTTTCTGGCCACATGTTCCTTTGAAAAAAAATTGCGGGATGGGGAAATTTTGGAAGCTCCAATCAGGCATGTTAAGTCTAACCCTTGTAATGTTTTGCTACCTTTTTATAATTACGCGAAATGAATGGTTCTCGTTCTTGAAATGGATTCTAGAAATGGGATTATATGGTTGTTTATAAATTTTCTTGAGTTATTTGTTTGTCTCTCTATTTCTTCTTTTGAATCGCTTGTTTTAGATGACTGGCTTGCAAAAAGGGGAACTACACATTTTTACTCTTTTACATTTATTTGGTTGTGAGCAGTATTATACAAATGCATATTGTTACACTAACCTTCCCACAGGGTGAGCTGGTAATGGGTAGTAATATATTTCCTTCCGTATTGTAGTTGCAAATATTTTTCTTCATGCCCATAGTATATTTATAATGATACTTCTATTTGATAATGTTAAACATCCATTACTTAGGGTGTCGAATGGTATGATACTCATATTTGTTTGATTGAATCTCTAGATTCAAGAATGGGTAACCTGGTTCTGGACACCCCCCATTCACTGTCATACATTTGTGACTTTCTTTGAATCCTCTGTGTTTGGCATGTCATGTTTATTTGAAAAATGTTAAACCACAAAGACCTAGCTATTGATGATGTATTACCTAACAAATGTATCGAATCCCTCAGTTTCAAACTAAAATAACATATATTATTATACTTATTTTCTAAATATTATTGTATTGTGACTTCATTTATCATAATTAGATTTCAGATGAATATGATATTGTAAGTTTTTGATTTCGTACCCAGATCTCTATTATGATACTTTTATTGAGGATATTTATGGACCCTTATCTCTACCCTGGAGATAGTTACTACTATCTAAACCCAAAATCATTTGGGAAGATCTGTCAATATGTTTATTCTTTTGAGGTTTTCATTTCATATGTTTGCATACCTAAATCTTTGAACTAGCTAGAGGAACATTAGAATTTACATCATATAACCTATATGACCTTGTGGCCTCTATGCTCGGTTAATATTTTCATTTTGGAAATTTTCTAAGTTTCTGATCTTGATAGTAATGATATATTTATTTTTGGTAACCATGACTGGATCGTCCTAGGGTTTTCTATGCATTGAGTGGTCTCCTCTGTTAGAGTGGAATTATGTATTCGGAAGGGGATCTTTGTAACCCTATCCCTATTGTAATTACTCTTACCTTAACTTGGTCGATTTATTGCTTGCTGAGAGGTTATTGATAATATGTGGATCGATAGTCAAGATATTATTAATGGTCATAAGGTTATGACCAAACCTCTATGTTGGATTTAGGATTCAAAATGTGCTTTTGATGACTGTAGTCATTATTGAAATAGGAATCTTGTTAACTCATGAAATTTGATGATACGTTATGAGGATAGTTATGCGGTTACGAATGGAATATATTTATATAAATAAATTGTTGGCCTATGTAGGAAATTTGTTAAAATTATTAATGACATTTGGGGGTACTATTCCCTTATATTATTTAGATACGTTGATGATTATGATGGGGTTTGTCATTAGAATAATGGCCTTTTGTGAATCTTTTAAATGCATTTCAAGAGTGGTTTCGATTATGTTAACAAGTATTACTTTTAAAAGATCTTGTAAGGAGGTGGTAAAATTCTTGTTTAGACTGAAACCATAGATTGTTTTTAAGGAGGGTTATGAACCCATAACGCTATGAAACCCAAAAATATTTTTTAATGCTAATCTTAGTTTAAATGGACTTTAAAGTTAGGAGGCTTTCCGCTATCTCCTGATTTGTTTATCAAGTAACTTGGTTGTTCAGTAATACCCATTTTGGGTTTTGTTAGCTACCATTCTTCTCTTATCATTACCTTGTGGAGTATCTTTTCAATGAGAGAATATAGTTTGTGGGTTGAACTTCAGTTTTCAACTCCTTTGATCACGTGATGGTTTTCCCTTCTTACACTCACTTGGTTGCTCTATCTTTTACACCAGTGAAGCCTCCCTCCTAGAAAGATTGATTTACCTTTTTTTCTATTACGTCTATGATTGTAACTAGTATGTTTTGGGATTCTTGAAGATTTTAGTGATGGATGAATCAATTATTAGATTTCAATCACATAATCTATAGGATTGCATGATTGAAATCCCAATACTCCTGACTTTTGTTCCTAAATTATAAAGTCTACGGTATTGCCTTGGATAGTTGAAATATTGTTCTTAACTAGAATATTTTGCTTCCTTGTTGTTGGCTTGTGAAATTTTTTATCTCGTGTGAAGAATTTTGATTAATGGTTTGTGTTTTGTTCCATTTCTTTAAATTAGAACGGTCCTTTCATGATATTGTTAAATCTTAGCATATTATTTCAATGTGTGTGATCAGGAGATCACTTTCAAAACTTACCTAAACATCCCTAAATGGTTTCAGTGCAGAAGATCATCTTGAGAGCTTTCCAACGACTATGAGAACGTGACAAACAGACATCGGGAGCTCTAGATATGTTCGGTCAAAGTTCAGACAGCAGGAAAGTCAACTCTGGTCAACTGGTCAATATTGGACCAATCGCACTGTGACACGTGGCTTGCCACCACTGGTCGAATTCACTCAATTTGCCTATCAGGAGATGAAAAGTGGACTACATGATGACCGAGTTAATTAATTTCGATACCGCATGGTATGGGTCGAAATTTTATTTATTTGGTAAGTCCACTTACACACCATTCCAAATGCCAAACCAATATATATTAATGTTTATACATTAGTATTAAAACTTCACTTACCCACATAAACCAACCGACCACACATAACAGCCAACATGTTAGGTTATGTCCACGTGGTAAAGGCATGTAATGTCATGTGTGGAAGATTCCACGTGAGGAGATCATCTCGGATCTTTCCAACGACTGTGAGGTGAAGTGGTGTTGTGGGAGGCAAATACCATACGAGGAAGCTTCCATGTGGAGAAGGAGGATGAAGCGGTTAATTGTTTCTATACCACATTGGGGGCTTAAAGCCACATGCGTGGATTTTTCCACGTGAAGGATGGAGACTTGCCATGTGGATAAGGGTTAAGTTAAGGGCTAAGCTTACCCACGTGAATATATGCTGCCTTACCAAATTTGGCGATTGGGATCATCCCATTTAAAACCAATGCCCCCTCTCCTTAGCCGCTAAAATGGATATTTATCCCATTCAAAATGCTAAGCACCCATTTTAGAATATTTTATCCCTTATCAACATACTACGGGCTAAAGATAGCCTAAGGGATAATATGGCAATGCATTATTTGAGGGCCCTAAAAATGTATAAATAGGGTACCTATTTCATTGTAAAGAGATCCCAAGCTTATTATTTGTTAAGCTTATTGTGGGAAAACACACACAAAATACAGAGAAGCTCATTCCTAGAGTGCTGGAGGTGAAGTCCGAGCCAAGAGGAGAATGAGAAATTGTTGTTGTGTGAAGACCTAAATTATTTTAGGCATTATTATTTTGATTATTATTGACCTATTATTTGTTAGGCAATAATAAATTAAATATTTGTGGCTAGGAGTTATTCAAACTACCTAGTCGGCCCATAGCGCCACAATAAATTATTGTGAAGCCTGGTATATCGACCAGAGAGCCATAGGGCATTGTATTAGCATCTGGAAGGCCGATTGAGAACCGAAGGTTTCCGAATAGTGGAGCTGGAGCCATCAACCTTGCCGAATACACCAAGAAGGTGGAAATCGGGTGCTATTTTTCACCCTTGTCGTCTGAAGGTCTGGTTATTCTTCTAAGCAAGTTTAAATAGTTTGCATTAAGTTTTCTTGTGAAAGTAATATTGTAACTTACAAGTTTTGACTAGTGGAACGGTTCGACCACGAACCCGGAGATGTAGGCAATTGCCGAACTCCGTAATCAATCTTTGTGTAATTGTCTTATTGTCTTGCATTAATTTTTAAATTGATTACTTAAAAGGAGAAAATCATTGGAAAATATTTAAAGCCTACAAGGGTCTGAGATCAGGTAGTAATAACTTGATTATTTTCAGATCATGTTTGGTATCAGAGCTGGTTTAGCTCCTTAAAGTAAATCTAATTAACAGAGTGATTGCTTCAAGTTGGTGCAGTTGGTTCAGTTTGTGTGAACATGGTACAAGTGCACTATGGGCAAGATGTCTAAACAGGCGAAGCTCGAGGAAATTGAAGCTTATAATCACTAGATCCAGGAAGAGAACTCTCTCCTGCGATCAATGTATTACTCCCTGGAAGAGGAGAATGCTCGTTTGAAATTGGAACTGAAAACCAAGGATGAGCTCTTGGTAAGGTTGTAATGTGGTGATCAGAGGAAGGAAATACCTTCAACTTCAGATGCAGTGACCATGGCAGATGACTACACTGTAAGTTGTTCACCACTGGAATCTTCTTCTTCCTCCCATTCGGTTTCAGATTCAGGTAATGAAGTCTTTGGTTTGTTTGAAAAGCATACTAGAGGCATTGGATCCAAATTACTAGATAAAATGGGATTTGATGGAAGAGGCCTTGGTAAAAATGGCCAAGGCATTTCTAACCCAATACAGGTCGAGGATCGTCCTCGTTTTGCAGGTTTGGGTTATCCTAGTGTGGGAATGGAAATTGGAGAATGCTCCAAGAATGCTGACGGGAGACAAGCTTCCGAAAGCAAAGTGATTACCCCACTAGTCCTGCAAGAAGATTCTGAGCAGGAAAGTTGTGCTTCGTCGTCACAGGCAAGATGTGGTAAGAGAAATCAGTGAAGAGGTAATGAGATTCCACCTCCAGTTTCTTACCATAATCATAAGCACAATAAAACTTCTGATCCACTTTTTCAGCTTAAGAAGTATGGTTATGATTTTCAGAAGATGTGGAATTCTTTTCCATGTAATTTTTGTGGATTGCATAATCATTCAGTGGCCAGATGCTTGAAGAGAAGGACACTGATGAAGAAGTTGATGCCGTTCGTCAGGAACAAGGCAAATAAGAAAGACCAATCTCGTCATGCAGAGTCGAGAAATGGCAAAAAGAGTTCCTCATCCCAGAAGAAGGAGATTAAGAGGAATTTTTGTGCTCATTGCCAGAGGAATGGGCATCGGGTGGAAAATTGTTGGAAACTGCATCCATCTCGCCATCAGAGTAATGGCAAGCCAAAGATGGAATGAAGGCCTATTGCAAAGGCAAAGAAGTTTCTACTCCACCACCAGTTGACAATTCAACCCAGGACCAGGTAATACCTGAAAGTGAAAGTCCTTTAAAATGGGTAAGTCAACAAATTTTCAATTATATATTGCATAATTGAGATTGATGGATCATATGCAGTATTAAGTTTGGAGATCAGATTTTGTGAGAAAATGCTGAGAGAAAGGTTTACAATACTCAATGGATTTTCTTACTTAGAAAATTTGATTAATGCTCCAAACATATCTCCTAATCAGCTTGTGAGTACCTGTTACAGCTTGGATACAGGATTTAACTCATATAAAGCTTGGAGATTGATCTGCCATTTGTGCAGACAGTAGAGTTCACAGAGATCAGCTCGGAACTTCATTCTGTGTAGAGGCATTGTGACCGTGCAGCAGAATGGTAGTTGAATCACCATTGGCATTGACGTCGGGTCAGAACTTCATTCTGTGTAGAGGCATTGTGACCGTGCAATAGAATGGTACCTGATATTGTATGTCAACAAGAGGAGCTCTAAAAGGATCAGCTCAGAACATCATTCGGTGTCAAGGCATTGCGACCACACATACGAATGGTAGCTGATCAACAGAATTAGCATCATGCATTGGAGGCTCGAGGTCTTAAAAGAGGCTTAGCATCATGCATCGGAGGCGTTGAGGTCTATAGAGACTTAGCATCATGCATTGGAGGCTTGAGGTCTTACAAGAGGCTTAGCATCATGCATCGGAGGGTCGTTGAGGTCTATAAAATCAGGCTTAACATCATGCATCGGAGGTGTTGAGGTCTATAATCGACTTAGCATCAAGCATCGGAGGCTCGAGGTCTTGAAAGAGGCTTAGCATCATGCATTGTAGGCGTTGAGGTCTGAAAAGGGACAAGCCATTGTCCATAATTGACATCAGATTAATCAAAGCTCTACATAACATGGAGTTCCTCTAAACCAGTTTGGATTATGTGGAATCAACTCGGAGCCAGGAGCTGTGTTATAGAGTAAAAGAAGATCCTTGTTGTCAGATATCAAGAAGCTTAGCACCGCACAAAAGGAGTGTTGAGGTTTCATTCAGAAACTTAGCACCATAAAGCGGAGGCGTGGAGGTCTTCTTCGGATATCAGAGTGGCGCAGCGGAAGTGTCGTGGGCCCATAACCCACAGGTCCCAGGATCGGAGTAGAGTTGTCAAAGTGAGAAGGTTGGAGGAGAAGACCCAAGGGTCTACTACAACAGCACTTCCGAGGTGGCAGTAGAGTTTTTCAGATTCAGTTAAGTATGGAAGCTTTTTGGGACAAAAAGATTTTCTTAGTGGGGAGGTGTGATCAGGGGATCATTTTCAAAAGTTACCTAAACATCCCTAAATGGTGTCAGTGTAGAAGATCATCTCGAGAGCTTTCCAATGACTGTGAGAACGTGACAAACAGACATCAGGAGCTCTAGATATGTTCGGTCAAAGTTCAAACAACGGTAAAGTCAACTATGGTCAACTGGTCAATATTGGACCAATCGCACTGTGACACGTGGCTTGCCACCACTCGTCGAATTCGCTCGATTTTCCTATCGGGAGATGACAAGTGGACTACATGATGACCGAGTTAATTAATTTCGATACCCCATGGTATGGGTCGAAATTTTATTTATTTGGTAAGTCCACTTACACACCATTCCAAATGCCAAACCACTATATATTAATGTTTATACATTAGTATTAAAACTTCACTTACCCACATAAACCAACCGACCACACATAACAACCAACATGTTAGGTTATGTCCACGTGGTAAAGGCATGTAATGTCATGTGTGGAAGATTCCACGTGAGGAGAGGGAGGTGAAGCGGTGTTGTGGGAGGCAAATGCCAGATGTGGAAGCTTCCATGTGGAGAAGGAGGATGAAGCAGTTGTTGGGGGCTTAAAGCCATGCGTGGATTTTTTCACATGAAGGATGGAGACTTGAGTGGATAAGGGTTATTAAGGGCCTTTGACCACAAATGTATGCACTCCATTTGGCTATTTCATCCCATTAAAAACATTTAAAACCGCTCCCCCTCTCCTTAGCCGCTAAAATGGGATATTTAACCCATTTAAAATGCTAAGCACCCATTTTAGAATATTTTATCCCTTATCAACATACTACGGGCTAAAGATAGCCTAAGGGATAATATGACAATGCATTATTTGAGGGCCCTAAAATTGTATAAATAGGGTACCTAGTTCATTGTATTGAGATCCCAAGCTTATTATTTGTTAAGCTTATTGTGGGAACACACACACAAAATATAGAGAAACTCATTCCTAGAGCACTGGAGGTGAAGTCCAAGCCAAGAGGAGAATGAGAAATTGTTGTTGTGTGAAGACCTAAATTATTTTAGGCATTATTATTTTGATTATTATTGACCTATTATTTGTTAGGCAATAATAAATTAAATATTTGTGGCTAGGAGTTATTCAAACTACCTAGTTGGCCCATAGCGCCACAGTAAATTATTGTGAATCTTGGTATATCAATCGGAGAGCCATAGGGCATTGTATTAGCATCTGGAAGGCCGATCGAGAACCGAAGGTTTCCAAAAAGTGGAGTTGGAGCCATCAAGCTTGCCGAATACACCAGGAAGGTGGGAGTCGGGTGCTATTTTTCACCCTTGTCGTCCGAAGGTCTGGTTATTCTTCTAAGCAAGTTTAAATAGTTTCCATTAGGTTTTCTTGTGAAAGTACTATTGTAACTTACAAGTTTTGACTAGTGGAACGGTTCAACCATGAACCCGGAGACGTAGGCAATTGCCGAACTCCGTAATCAATCTTTGTGCAATTGTCTTATTATCTTGCATTATTTTAAATTGATTACTTAAAAGGAGAAAATCATTGGAAAATATTTAAAGCCTACAAGGGCCTGAGATCAGGTAGTAATAACTTGATTATTTTCGGATCAGTGTGGTATTATCATTCTCAGTTCTTGAAAACTGACTCAAGTTAATACTTGTGCAGATGGATTTTGCAAGTAGATAAAAAGGAAAGATTGATAAATGTTGTATCAGTTTGATTTATGAAGTCCCTTGTATGGATGTTTATTGTACTGTAAATCATGGACTGGTTCTTGTATAGGAGTTTGGAAGGTCTCTTGCCTTAGGTTTTCTATTTTTATGATGAAAGGTTGTGTGATCATTTATCACAAAACTTGAAAACATTATTGTGAGGAATAAAATTCAATCACCACCTTGTTATGAGTATTTTTTTGTGATATTATATCAATCAAAGAAACAAGTGTAGCAGGCTTGACCAATTTGGTTACTTTCTTGTTCTCAGTTAAAGTTTAATCAAATCTTTTGACACATTTTGTTTTTTTCTGTGTTGAATAGAAATGTTATACCCATGTATATTTTTCTCGATACATAATGCTAAATTATTCTTTTGAGTCATAAAAATTCTTATATAATAACCCTCCATGGTCTTGACATCAATACAATTCTAGGTATATTTTAGTGGGTTGGCAATCCTTTTTGAAAAGTTAATAGGGGATCCCACATAAGATAAAATGAATACATATATGAATAAAAAAATAAGATAATAGGGAAGTTGTGATTTTGTAGATAAAATTAAGAGTATTTAATTGGAAAGAATGGAGTTATCTACCAGTGTAAAATAATCTACCCTTGTTCATCTTAAGCTACGAATTAAACTTTATCCTCATTGTTGTGAAACGTTAATTAATTTTAAAATTAATATCATTGTTGGATTTTGGGGATATAGTTAGATCTTAGTTAGTATGGGAGTTTGAATAAGAACACATTAAGTCTTATGCTTTTATTTTGGGAACCCCATGTGTATCCTTTGACAAAATTAATCAAGAGAATGCTAAATGAAGCTTTTACCCAATCAATTTGAATTCATAAGTCTCATTAAAAGATTGGTTAATAACTAATAAGATCACGATGATGAAATAAATTTGACCTTCTCAATCTAACCTTTTCCATAGTACATTGTAATCTTCTCTTAAGCATGGTTAATTGTTGATCCTTAGACAAGGAGGTTGTAGTTTTGAACCTTAATGGCACTCCACTTCAGTTACAGCTTACGCTTATCACCTTGTGAAATGGAGGTCTGAATCAAGATTCAGTAGCTTGGGTATGAATAAGCGACCTTGTGAGAGATGGAAGGTGTCCCTTTTCATCAAGTGAATTAAGCTAGTTTTTCTAATATTTAGATGATCCTCATTTAGAAAACTTGATCTTAATCTAATTAGTTAACAATATAAAATAAATAAGTCCACCTTTGTAAGGATAATTGCTCGAATCAAAACATGAATCTCCTTGATCATAAAGTTAGGTCTTGAAAGAGGTTTATGGTAGATGCATAGCCTTAAAAAAAATTTACACCATGGGATTTCCTGAACTATAACTATGTATTTGTGGATGGTATTTTATGTTGTGCCTTGTTGAAGAGAAAATTAATTGTCCTTGATGGGTTTTGGATGTTTCCTTGTTGCCTATGTGGTCATTGTTTTGTGACAATTTTCAAAGTGTTAGTTGTAGCCATTATGACCACCTGTAGTGTCATTCTATACTTTGAACAAGTCTAAAAAAAATTCCTGTATTTTACTATGTTGTCCTATGTGCTTGGTTTTTGGTCGTTACATGTGTGACCATGTAAAACTCTTAGATCCTCGTAATAGTAACAAATCCTTGTGAACATTGTTATCTCATGAAACATCGAGTATCATAAATTTGAACACATATTGCAATATTGGGTATATAACTATTCCAAGTAATTATGGTGTAGAGACACAATCTATGCACTTGGGTAAATTTTTACATCTTAAAAACATGCAAGAAAAATAGTAATTGATAACTCCCTTTATCCTGTTGTTTCCACTTATGTATTTTTCACTATTGCTGGCATATAACTTATTTTTCTTTCTATGTGTTAGGAAAATAATAATAGTGCTCACATTAATTAGTGAGAAAATGTATTTGTTAATGTATTAAGTTAATACTGTAATTTGTTAATAAAAATTATGTAGGAGGTTAGAGAGATAATAGGGGATTTGTTTTTGTTTGAATTGGTTGAATAACTCGTATAAGAATAGGTGTGAGTGTTTTAGGGATATTCTTAAGGAATCCTTAACAATGCGATATATTTTCCCTCTATATATGTATTTTTTGGATGTATGAATATTATAGAGTTGCATATTATCCATTCCACTAGCATTATTTATGATAATACTATTGTTGCTCTCTCATTTGGAACTAGAGCAATTTTAGGAATGAAATTTTAATATATCTTAGGGGAAATTATAATTCTTCATTGCCTTGGAATAATGTTTACAAGTTCTGATTTATTTCTATCCTACTATCACGTCCTTGATTGTTGTAAGGTTGTCAGAGGAAATTATCATAGTTATATCTCCATGGAGTAATTTATGATTTATGAATTTTATAGATATGAGAGGTGTCCTTATATTCCACCTATCTGGTCATCTCTCGTCCACACCATCTCCAAACTGATTTTGGGAGTCAACAAAGTCTATGGTTTTCACCCATTGAAACCCATGACATGTAAAAAAGCTACCAAATCAAGCTATACTAGTCAGAATTGCATAGGTCCACCTAATGCATGGTTACTTATTGGCTCACATTTCTTAAGTTGTGTCACCATCTTCGTGATACTTCCATCGACACATGTGTGTTGTAGTCTCTCCAGTACATATTGTACAATGTTTTTTATCCTGTTTTGGATTTTTATATATCGACGTCAATTAGATCAAATAGCTTGTGTAAATGGGTATCCGCTAAGTATTCAAATCAATTTTGATGATGCTCAATTTATACATTTGACGATAACAACTTCTTTAAGCATCAACACCACTTTCATACAATATAAAATGAGGATAGATCTACGATTCCCTTGTGTAAAATCAATCTAAGTGGCTTACCATTAAATGGATGAAAATTCTTCCACTAATCGTATGATCAATAATGTTTCAGTCCCCTCAGTCAATAAATAATTGGACTTAGTTAGTTTGTCGATATTTGTATTAATGGATCTGGTCCATAATCATATGTAACATATCTTTTATTCTTTAGGTTGGATGTCAGTTTCTATTTAGTCATTCTCTAAGAGTATTACATTGTTGTGAAGGTATTTCCATAGCTCTGATAGTCACACCTCATAAAGCATTAGGAGTCAATTGTTCTACCCATTACCATATAAAGTAATCATTAGGTGTCAATTTTAATGGTATTTGTCTAAATTATTATCACATGTCACTTGTCAAATAAATGAATTATCATTTTTTTTCAATCCTTATACATCAATATAGTCACCCATGATCATATTCTGTGATATTGTAATAGATATTCTCAATGCCCTTTTAGAGAAAACCTTCTTCCATGAAAATGCTAAAAAAATTGCCTTACCTCATGTTTATTTTTGGTGATATCCGACATCATTGACAACCATTGATCCTCAAAATCCAAATTCATTGAGCTAGCATCATTATTCACTACTGATGGACGGAGGCTAACTGGAGGATGGAGGGTGATCAATGCCTCTTATCAGTCACCCATGACGAGGCCACATTTTGGTATGACCCTGGCATCTTGTTTTCAGTTATGTAGTGTGTGCAAAATAAAATGGTGTGTGGTTTCCTTATCCTGTTATGATTAAAATTAGGAGAATGTGCATTTTGGAATTTGAGAACAATTGCAAAGGAGGGCATCTGAACTATAGTGATTCCTTTGACTATGATGATTCATTGTGACTATTGGCTACACGTTCTGTTACATCAATTAGGCCGGTGAAAGAGTGTTCACTGGAAGTGAAAGCAAGTAATATTGATTTGCATATGAGCTAGGTGTATTGGTGGAACTATGATCATCTGGTAAGGGATTCATTATGGTGAATTAGATGGTCATGTATATAAATATCCAAACAATAAGATCCAAGCAAGCAGTATTTAGACCTAAAAGTATGAAAAGGCATACTATTTTGTTTACAGATATTGAGATGTTCTTTCTTTCCATGTTCATATTTCTAAGGGTGGAATGTTAGGAAAATAATAATAGTGCATACATTAATTAGCGATAAAATGTATTTGTTAATGTATTAACTTAATATTTCAAGTTGTTGATAAAACTTATGTAGGAGGTTGGAGAGATAATAGGGGATTTGTTTCTGGTTGAGTTGGTTGAACTCTTATTAGAATAGGTGTGAGTGGTTTTGGGAGATTATTAAGGAATCCTTTACAATAGGATATAATATCCACATATATATATATATATATAGCATATATATATATATATATATATATATATATATATATATATGTAGGTATTTTATGGATGTATGAATATTATAGAGTTGCATATTTTCAATTCCTATAATATTATTTATGTAACACTATTGATATACTCTCACTATGTCTTTGGATACTAGAAGCTAGTCTAGACAACAATGTAAGGCACTCCTATCCTCTTGGGCACTGTTTTCCCTCTTTCTCCTTTTCTTATTTTTGTAGAACCCTTTCTCTTCTTAATTAATTTTGTACCACTTTGGGTTGGCCTTTCAGTTGAAAATTACAAAAATTAAAAAAGGGAATCAAATAAATACATAAGTATGTTTTCAAAATGAGAGACCGAGTATTAAGCATTACATACTACCACTTAAGTTTTCACTCAAAGAAAAGTTAATTTTAGGGGCGAATATTCATGAATAGGTGTATATTAGGAATTTTGAATTTTGAGTTTGATGAATTTTTTACCACTATACGATACCGCGTTCGATAAAATTTAACGGGTCCTAAGTAAATTTGCATATAATTTCACCTTAGTGTTTCCAGTAAGAGCCGACCAATGTTAGTATATTCACCTTCATTGTATAATATACTATTATATAAGATTAATTCATCATAATATAGTAAATAAATTAAGTTTCAAAATTCGTTAATAAGCCTGTGAAAAACCTGAAAGTATAAACCAAAAATCCAAAGGAATAAGTGAAAGAGGTAAGCGAAAATTTGAACTGTCTATCTGTCAAGTTTTTTTTTCAGAATATTACAAAATTTGATGAAGGTAAATATTTTTTGTATCTCTTGACATTTTCAGAGACATTATTTACTTTATGTGGTATTTTTCTAATGATCAAGTAAAAAAATGATGAAGATATTTGAAACATTATTCTTCTGAGGTCAAAGAGCGTTTTAAAAATAGTGATCTTCTTGAGGATATGGGAGCTATAAATCCCATTTTCTCGACTCTGATTATTAGTGAAGACCCAAGAGTAACAAACTTTAGGAAATCAATGACTACACTTATGGAGTAGTTTTACAAATCTTCAGATGTTGATGGAAGGGAATTGAATGGTATATTCGATAAAAAATTACTCATATCATAGTCAGAACATACTGCATTTACAATGACTAATCAATGTTAGACTCTTGATTAACCAACATAAATGGGAGCTATCACACTATTGTGGAGAAATTTGTATTAGAATAGATTTCTGAGAGAAATTAGTAGTGAATACTTCAAACTATATGAACTCATACAGACAACGATTCTTGGATGTGCTAAAGATGGAAGCGTATTTAGTGCACTAACATTTGTGAAATCAAAACTTTGCAACATATTTGAAAATATTTTGGATTTTTTTTTGAGACTCTATGTTTCAAAATATGGAGTGGACACATTTCCATATGAAAAAGCCCTAGCTATATGGACATCCCTTATAGAGCATAGAGTGATTAATAAAATAGTAAACAATGGAGTATTTAATTATGATGAAGTTTACTTGGGCTCTGTCAGACCATAAATTGCAATAGATAAAATAAGTGATGAAGGACCATTTATGATAGGGTTGTTTTAGCTACCAGAAAGTTAAAAGTATTCATTTTCTGAAATATATATTGTGACTCTATATTTTTTTTCATTTACATATATTACGTATATAACTTTTGTAAAATTTTAAATCTCTTCTATGTTTATTATAATGTTTAGAAATAACATATGGTAGATAGTTGTGCAGTCTACAAACTGGATGATGTAAGAAAATAAAAGCTCATTACTAGGAACTTATGTTCAATATTTGATTTCTCACTATAAATTCCATAGGCACACATGATCGCAAAAAATTATAAGCCATATATCCCATCATGATTATTAGGATTAATAAAAATCATAGTATTCTATATCCCATCATTATTATTGGAGATAATCTTTACATGATGAATCAACTATCAAGATTCGATAGCAACATGCACATCCAAGTTTTAAATATTTAGTGCATACATGTTTGAAACTAAATTGAACAATGTAAATCCTGATTTTAGAATCCATGTATACTATTCTTCAACAGTACAATCTTGATAAAAAAGATTTTATTCGACAATAGGAATGAGAGAATTAAAAAGATTGACAATTTCACATAAAGATAATGTTTTCAAATTTCTTTAGTCAAATAAAATGATTTACATCAATATTTTTAATTCAATTTCATTATGAACGTTATCCTTGAATAGATTTTATAACATCGACAACATTTGAACTATATTTTATTACACTAGACTCTACTAATTATTTTGTAGTTGCATTATCATTTTCTAAATTTCGTTTATCTTCATTATTTGCATCTCTTGTTGAAAGAGAGAAGGATCTTGATCAGCTTTTTATTCAAAATAATATCTAGATCCAGTCCATTCTCCTTTATAATCATCTGCAAAGTATTGTTATGCTTGTTTAGTAGAACAAGTTTTTCTTTAAAATTAATTCCTCTGTGTTCACTCTCTCTCACTTTTTTCAGGTGTTCATTAACACTTGTACCTCCATCTTCAAAGTCTAGTATTATTACTTCAATTAAAAATCCCATAATTAAAATTTAAAAGAAGATAAATGATAACAATATATATAATAATCTACAAAAAATCAAAACTTACCAAGGCTAAGTCTTTCTCATCATTAGCAATAGTGACAAGTTTATTTTCTCTATTAGTATTACTATAGTAAGAATGTACCTCGACATTCAAATTAGCCAATATATTAGGAATTATAGTCAAAACATTGTTAGTATTCAAAATATTACTTGTGACTGCATTACTAGATTGTACTTGAGCAAGTAAAGCATCTATCATCGCCGGTTCATTTTTAATCAATGAAAAAAGTTTTTCTCTATATTCAAAATTATGATATCTTTCATTAATTTATTTTATCATAGTTTTCTCTTTGATCTCCCAAATATTCATCTCCTTAATTTCAATAATAACATATTCCATCATAAGGATGCCTACTATAATTTGGTCTTTGTATATCATCCAAATTATCTTCCCAAATTGGGGAAGGAGGATCTTAACAGGATGGTTGTTTTGGTACTTTCTCTTGCTTACGTAAAGATTGAGTGAGATCTTTGGTATGATTCCCTACTACTGTAATGTCATAAATTCTCTAAAAAATGAGATACTCCTTGTCCATATAGATATTCTTTAAAACAAAACTTCCTCTGGAACTCTACACACCACTGATTAAAAAATTGGGGAACTCTGAACTTGTAAAACTCTACACCCCCATGCTCATTCTAGGAACACAATCATCTTTCCCCTACCATAAGACAAAATGGGAGGTCATACGGATGTAAAATTTAAGTAATGAGCTAGAGAAATGGGGTTGGTCATAGCTGCGGGTTGATTTTGAGATTGAAGTTACAAGAGATATGTGAGCATCAATACTTTAACAATATCATATTCAGTATGTTGAATTTATGAAGACAAATAAGTGAATAGTAAGAAATTCAAATTAATAAGAATGAAATCAATCAAGATTTCTTACACTATGAATTTTGCTTTCTAGAATCCCTAGAATATGGCACTGGGTGGATGGGGGTGGTGGCTCTACAAAACTTGAATTTAGCGAAAATGATTTAAAAGGAATGATACATTCCTAAAAGAAAGACTAATATAAATAAAATTTAATTCACTATTTATTAATACCATAACTTGAAGGGTGATGAATGAATGTAGACTCAATATCTTCTTCCTTAGGTATGTGTGTAAGGTCTACACCAGTAGACACCATGTGTCTCGGAGTCAATGTTTTTGGATAAGGATGCACATTAGGATAATGAAATATATCAATGTCAAGAATAAAATTATCATTACTCTAGATACAAATTTAATCAAAATTAAAACGATTGTGCATTATGGATAAATTAATACCTAGATTTACCATAGAGTGCATTTTGTCCCAGATGTCGGAGGAATCCATACAATCACGCATCCATTTGGCCCCAGTTCTACCTCTATGTTTCTAGTTACTAGTGACATCTAGAGAGTCATCATTCCAGGTGACATCTATTGGATTGTTATTACTAGACCCCACAGGACCAACATGGTTATGTGATAGAACTCCCCTGTTATGTTGAGGCATTGTTTCTCTTGATTTGACCTATTAAAAATAGAGTTATTGATTAAATATATTTTTAAGAATTGATTTCAAATTTTTATTTTTTTGAAAAGGATCAAGATAGAATTCTTGTAAAATAAAATTGTCACCAACTGTCGATCTAGTGGCATTACATATTGTTTATCCATATTCTCATGTAGATAAGTTATAACAATTATTAATTTGAGTCCGTAAAACCCCTCATAATATAAATTAAAGAACTAGGAAGAGGAAATAACTGTAAAAGGATTCACTGTGGCTCTATCAAGGTTAGAATGAATCCTTGATGAAAGAAATGTGCACCAATTGAATCTAACACCAGAAATAGTTTGCATAAGATAGTATAGTTCACACTGAGGAATGTTAGTGTATCTACTCTGTAACACTATGTAGGGCTAGAAAAATTCCAACATGGCTAGGAGAAAGGGGTCTTTGATAGATTGTGTATTAATCCCTCTTTTTGAGGGATTATTAACCTCAACCTCAAAATAAATATCATAATGAAACTCTAAAAAATTCTTATTCTCATCAGATTGAATGAAGTTTTGGGATACAGGAAAATGTGTTATGACGTCGTAGGCTTGTTAGACAATGAATATCATCAGGTGTTATTCTGGTGAAAAATTTATGGAATGCTAATGCAATAATGAAAGTTCCATCAAAACTATTATAAAGTTTCATTAAATTATTTAAAAAATTGTGTTCTGTCTGATATTGAGGCATGTAAATAATCCCATTGAAGACTAAGCTACTAATGTAATCAGATTGAATGATTATTTGAGGGTCTTCTAGCAGTTGTAGTAATTATGGATATGATATGTTTTGGTAAACATAGGAAGTTGTTTTAATGTAATTTTTTATTGGTTCCTTTATTCTTGTATCTTGAATCCTTGATTGTTTGCAAATGGCATATACATGTATACAAGGATTGTAGAAAACATTGTGTGGCTACTATATAATATTGAAACTGGACAAGAAACATAGAAAAATCCATTTGTAATAGGGGTGGAAGGATGGATCTCTCTACAAAAATCTATCTCAAAGAAACTTGGACATGAAAATGGGACAAAATGAATGGGGATGTGTATATATATAGGCAAGGAAAGGTTCATGGGCTATGGCTCGTAGATTGAGGCTGCAAGACACATGTCATGGGGAATAGGTCAAAACATCTAGTAATGTCATAAGGTAAGTGAAAAGTGTCACAAGATTCCATCATTAAATCGTGGTTAAATGGTAACAAAATTATGTGACCCATTGAAATTTGGTAATAAAATAGTAATGTTGAATGGTAACAAAAAATATGTTCCTTGATTACAATACTTAGCTAGCAAGATACCTTTCGGGAATAGTGGAAAACATTGGAAATTTGTTACAAGATGAAAAAATAAGTTACCGTCTGAGAATGTTATGTGAACAACAAAAATTTGCTACCGTCCAGGAATAAGAATTATGTTATCAGCTGGCAACAAGTGAATATGTTCCTGGATGACAAGAATCTAAAAATTTTCTATGTTACCCTCCAAGAACAAATGAATTCAGTTCTTAGTCGGTAACACATGAATATGTTCTTAGATGAAAATAATCAACAATTTTTTAATGTTAAGGAATAAGTGAATTATGTTACCAGCCAATAACAAATAAATCTTGACATGCATCGACTAGTTTTTTATCATCATTCATTAATATTCCATACATTTTCTTGGGTAATATTACGTACTTGTTTTCAAAAAACAAAAAAAAAAGGGTACCACCACCAGTGACTTAATCAAATACCTCCATTCGTCGTTGTCTCCAAACCCTCCTTTCCTACATTTTCCAACAATGCGAATTTCATTTTCATCAGACTTGTCACCAATTCTATAGAATTTTTTTTTAGAGGGGGTCTTAAAATGAACCCTAATTCAAAGGAATAAGAGAATCAAAGGAATCCATCTATCATCCATTCAAGGTAAATTACTACATACTTTTGCATACACATCATAGGAAGGGGAAGTTTATTCTATTTCATCCACACATACCATACATATTCCACATTCTAGATCTATCCCACTATCATTGGTTTAACTAGCACATGTGAATATGAGGGAATCATTTCTACACACAAACACACACACACACACACACACACACACACACACACACACACACACACACACACACACACACACACACACACACACACACACACACACACACACACACACACACACAAGAACTACACAGAGTCTTACATGCAGTGAATTTCTCAATGGTAGGTTCATTCTTCGGGTGACTGTTGGGGTCATTCTAAATCCATATTATGTAATTTCCTTTTTATGTTTGATGTGGTTTGTGGGTATGTGCAGGAGAACCTTATTTCTTGTAGGTTACAGACATGGTTTTAGATCAAAAAACTAACTTAAAGGAACAAATAGGGATCAACAACAAAACTTATTTGATAATGAAATATCAAAATCCACAACATCTACCTAGACACTAGTTCCCAGATCTAGAAACTAGAGCTTGGGCATTTCTTCCCTCCTATGGGAACATCTCTTGTGTGATGTTTCAAAATTCACAACCTCCAATGAGCCTCTGTGACACTTTTCTTAGTTTCTTTCAGTGTTTCATTATCCTAGATCACCTCATATTCTCTCAAAAATAAGCTAAGTCTTCCTATCTCTCCTTCTTACTTAAGGTTTCATATTGCACGTGCTTTATTGTTTGTTTCTCATTGTATAATAGAATTTGTACATCATTAGGTATAATAGTTACTCTAAAAATAATATTTACATTAACTCAGTTGGTGTAATTTTTTTTTGATTTTTGAAATCCTTCAATTCTTGATCCCTAAGAACATGGAATACTTCCATCTATCTCTCATTATGATAATGACACGTATCATTTTTATATTAGCACCACCTAATACCCTATCTCGAGAAAACACATGAATGTTTGATCATTCGAGGTCCATCATTGGCCCAATTTTGTGAATACTTCATTCGTTGCACTTGTAATCTCATGATCTTGGGAAGATTGGTATCCCCTCAGTAAGCATTGAAACATATCTTCCTATTGTGTAAGCCCCCAAGAATTATAAAATCCTTTTGATTGGATGGTGAGTTGATACATGATTATTTAAGGATTAGGACCCCTTTATTGGTCCACATACTCATTTTATGGTCAATGGTCACCTAACCTACCATTAAAATATCTATGTTATCTCTGTGGCACCCACATACAATCTCCATGTTAGATTGGTGGTATATTTTCTTATAGAACATTACGTTTCTTATTACCTTATCAATGTCGGATTAAAGCCATAAAAATGTTACCAATATTGTCTCCACAAAACTTTCTTACTCCTACTTCTATAGTGATCCATGTTCTTCAAATTTTATCGATATGTAACACATCATCTCAAATTAAAAAAATCCTACTTGTCTAAATCAGAAATTATAACACACTTAGGAATTTGGTTCATCATATGGTCCATTGGGATATGTTAAGAACTTATATGGTTTAACCTTGATCTGCTGGCAAGGTACCTGAATGAAATCACCATCATAATTAATGAATCGTATCCAACTATATACACTCTGTTTTATTAAATTACAAGGATAAAAATAAAAAATAAATATTTTGCAGAGATATATCTACTCACACTTTAGTATAATTTATCATTTCTATTTACACATCACATGGAGATACAACATCTAGTTCTGATAGCTTGTGATGGGATTTATATCATAAAACCTAACATATATATTCACTTCATATAATTTATTATGTTAATATTTTTGCAACAAAAAAAACATATTGGAGAAATGAAACATAGAAAAATTTACATCAAAGTGTTTGGACATTATTTACCATAAATATACGTATCTTAATTATAAAGAAACCAAATCAAGGAACCTAAGGTAACATCTTTCAAATAAGTAATGATATTGATTTAATTTAAATGGAATTAAATATTAAGTTTAGAGTAACTTACTATAACTAATTATATACAAATAATAATATACAGTAATGGAAAAACAAAAGTATTCAAAGGTATGAAACCCTAAGCGAATGAGAGGGGGAGATGACTTAGCTCATTATGTGTAATCTGGAGATGATTTAGACTAAGTAACTACTGGAATAGGCTACAAATAGCATCGTAAAGGCTTGACAAAGATTCATAAGTACATAAATATGAAATAAAATAACTCTCACATGAGGATAGTAGCACCTTGGGCGCCAGTGTCCAATCTGGGCTCTAGTTTCTCTTTAGATGCTCAAGTTCTGAATATTTCTATGTCATAAGGTATTCACTATAATATTTCTTTCTGTCACTCTAAATTATCTCTTATGGTTCCAATCCAGCCTATAACCTAAAAAAAATGTATACCTACACATTTCCACAAACCACATCAAATCTAATAACAAAATATGCATAATGTGAATTTTTTACTAACCCCGGTGGTCACTCAATGAGTTTACTTAATACTGAGTCTTACACTACATTTCATAATCTATTTAGTTTTGTGAATGTGTGTGTAATGATGCCCTAGGTTTACCTTGTGAAAGTTTCAAAATGATCGCCTGCTAGATCTAGAATATAACATGTGTATAGAATATGTGTGATGGAATAGAATAGACTTCCCATCCTAGGTAATGTATGCTTAGTGATGCAGCTCTTTCCTCTTGTATAATCGTGCTAAATGAATGCTTTGTAATGCTCTTATGGTGTTGGATGCAAACTTAGGTGATAATAGATAATGCTAGTGCTTGGCCCCTTATTTGAGAGATATAACTTTGTATATATATGACTCCCTTGTTTAAATTTCATAATTGAAAACTGGAAGGCCAACCCAAAAGTGTAAAAGATTCCCAAGAAGTCAAAGAGACCCAATATAATGTGAAAAGGATAGTGAGGGTCAAGAGCACATAGGAGGGATAGGAGCACCTAGGTGCTAGTTTCCTAACTACGCATTAGTGTTTGAGACCATAAAATATAAATAAGTCAAATACCGACATGGATGTAAGGAGTGTAAGGTAAATAAAAGTATAACAATAACAAAAACTACATAAAAGACATTGTCAATTACTAGTTTTTTCTTAGGAATCATGTTTACATAAATATGCTCTAGGACTTAGAAATGTACCCAAGTGGATAGATTTTTTTTATAAATTTTTCCCCCACCTTATGTTGTTGAGTGAATACTCCATAGCATAAAGTAGATAGAAGATGCGTACCTTATGATCATGTAAAAAAGAGTATTGTCGATAGCATACTGAGTTGACAAGTGAAACATGAAGTGATTGCAATGTGAAGCATGGAGACTAGGAAATGGAATTATACCCTAGGGGTGAGTGTATGTGTAGTAGAATGTTATTGGAGTTTGTGTTTGATAATGTGAGCTACTTATTATTGAGTATTAAGGGCAGACCTGCAAAAGGAGATTGAGAAAGTAGTCAAAGTTCTGTATATGAAAAATCAAAGTAATACATGTATAAGCAATTAGAGAGTGTAAAATTTAGTAAAAGGAAAGTGTCCACATGATATGTAAGAGAGTATGAGATAGAAAAGTGTCCTATTTTCTTAGAGTTTGTGGATTTGAATGTTGATGGTGAGGTTTTATAGTGATCTTACACCAAGAGTGATTTTTTTGGGTGATTTCATGACGAGAGTGAGGTTTTTGGGTGATTTCATTCCTATAGCCTATTTTTTAGGTGATCGCATACCAAGAGCAAGTTGTTTTGGGCGATCTCACACCAAGAGCAAGTTTTTTGGGTGATTTCACACCAAGAGGGATTTTTTTGATGATGTCATGCCAAGAGTGAATTTTTTGGGAGTTATCATGCCAAAGAAGAGTGTTAGGGAGAGAGGTCTAACGTTTCTCTCCTTCCATGATGCTTCTCAATAATCACCACTTGAAATGGTATGTACTTGATTTTTTTTTTTTTTTTTGATTGTGACTGAAGTGTAACTAATAGATTTAAATCTATAAATAAAGGGAATTTCCTACTACTAGAGAATTGATATGAAAAATTCTTTAAATTGTGTTGAACTCATAAATTGATTATTTTTTCCCCTAGGAAACTAGCGCCCATGGGGAACACAAGTGCCCACCACTAATGTCTAAGTATGGGCGCTAGTGTCTTATTTGTGGTTTGAAAAAAATTCTTATTCTAAGCCATTCTATAACTATGTTCCTATGTCATTTCTGTATTGTATTGTGATGTACTGGAGCTATGAGGTGCTCTAGGGGTGATCTGTTCACCCAATATGTGCCCCCTCTCATTTGGGGTACATGCGATGATTGTAGGAGAATGTGGTTCAAAGTAGAGGAGTTGATACTAATATGCATATCTGAAAGTGGATACCTATAGGGGGTAGGGGATGTGCATGCATGGTAGACACCTAGGCACATGCAAACAAGATAAGCTAGTAACAAGTGTTAGTAGTAAAAGTAATTAGCATGTGAGAGAAGACAATGTACCAAGAAACTAGGAAGACATGATGGACGTCAAAAAGTGGGTTTCGAACATGGGACATCACTCATTATGTCATAAGATAGTCAAGGATGAAGTGGCTAAAAGCATACAGTGATAAAAAAATACATATGACATAGCTCACAAATAATAGAAAACAATAGGAAATAAGAAGTGATAGATAGCCATGGTTATATTGATCCTGTAAGGAAAATGCTTCACATGAAGCACCTGTTAGCATTTTAGAAAGATAAATAGTATGTAAAAACATGAATATAGCACTGAAAACTTAGTGATAGTAAAGTAAATGTTGTAACAATAGAACCTATGATGTGTGGAGTGTGATAATAATAAACGTAAATTCCCTTAGGCGCCTAAGTGGGATTGGTAAAGAGTTATTTTGAGCAACACACATTGTGTATGCATCTGTGAAAGTTCATAGATTAACTTGAAGATACCAAGTCAACTCCCATGTGTATATAAAAAAATATTACGACATATTAATAATTTTTGTAGCATAGTAAACAAAGTGCAATATGTAAGTAGTATAGGCTAACAAGAGTAAATGCAACAAAGATATGCAAATGTTGTATGAGTGTGATGGTGTGTTGAAATATGCATGATATGAAGATAGTAGGAGCCATATTTCCCCAATGGATGCATATGTGATGAGGGTCATTTAGAAATGACCCTCAACAGTCAAGAATGAACCATAGAACAAGAGTGCATCATGGAAAAATGAAGGTGTTGTATGCGATTGAGTGTAGATGCTAGAAAATATGTATCATGAAGCTCTAATGCATGAAGCATAGATGATGTGAGGTTCATTTATGAATTTTTACCTCAGCATTCAAGTGTGAACCATAACTCTAGAGTGTTTCATTGGGAAATGAGTTTGTTTTGTGAGAGTAGATGCAATAAAATTTTTATCATGAAGCACTAAATGTGAAGTGTAGATGATGTGTAGTTCATTTAAGAATTGGAACCTCAATAGTCTAGTATGATACTTGGAACTAGAGAGCATCATAGGGTACTGAAGGTAAGGTATGTGAACTAGAGATGTCGTGATGCTCAAAAATATACACATGAAGCAAAGAGCATGAGTGGAAAAGATGCAGCAAGTGAGGTTCACGGAGAAATTGCACCCTCAATAGTCAAGTATGAACCATAGAACAAGAGTGTGTTATTGGGTAATGAAGGAAAAGTATGTGTACTAAAGATGTGGTGATTATCATAAAGGAATACATGAATCATGGAGCATGAGTGGCCAAGATGTGACAAGTAAGGTTTATGGAGTATTTTCACCCTCAACAGTTAAGCATGAACCATATAAAAAGAGGACATTAATGGGTAATGAAATATGTGTTGCATGTGTTACATATTTTATGCTAGGAAAGATTTATTGTGAAGCACGGAGTGTGAAGTGTAGCAAAGGATCTAAGAGAAGACAATATAGACTTCAAATAGTGATGAGGAGGGGGGATAAAGTGTGAATCCCCCAAGTGTGTATATTAGGATATTCTAGTAAATAGATGTGATCATGGTGAGAAAGAATATCCAGAGTGTGTATAGTGCACGAAATGATTTATACCATATTTAGAGAGTAGAATGTGTAGCATGAATAGAAGGATCAACACATAACTATAAGGAATAAAGCATGTGTGGCGTGAGATAGGAGTAAAAATATAATATATAATCATATATAGATATAACGAGGTGTGCTCATAGTGCAGGTCAGAGAAACTGCTTGCTAGAAAGAATTGCATGAATTGTGAAAAAAGAGTAGCGTATAGTTGTGTATGTGAGTATTATGGATAAACAACTGTTGATTAAAAAATGTGCCTGTGGGGGAAGTTGGATGCCCCACTATTGTTCAAGAGATGAAGATCTATGTGATGATGCATGAGAGACCATTCCATGGTGGCAGAATTAGGATGCCCCCAAATGTGGATGACAAGATGATTTATGTAATGAGAGTAGTAGGAAAGATCTGATGATATGATAAAGAAGATGAATATATGTCATGTGAAAGTGCATGTATCATAGCATGTGGATTAGTATTGTGTCATGCATGTGGTAAAACTAGAATATGTAGAGCATTGGTAAACACAAGAGATGCTTAATAATAATGCCAACTTGGTGAGGTAAAAACATGATATAGTTAAATATCCCAATTAGATGAATAAGAATTGTATAGTAAATAAGAATGTACCCATTAAGAGAAAATAAAATAGATCTAGCATTGTGCATGTTGGAAATATCATAAAAAATAAGTGAAAACATAAGGATTAATAAACGAGTCAAAATATGTGTAACATATGTAATTCTAGGAGGTTTATCAATTTGAATGTCAAGAAATGGAGGTAGGGAAACAACAATCACCATGAACAATAGGTGTAATTTGGGAAGATAATATCGAATAAAGTAGTATGAATTAGCCCACATGACCATAGACAGAAAGGTGGCAAGAGGGGATTTGAACTCCCCCATGGATGTAACAAGATAATGTGAAACCATAGTAAATGAATTATGTATAGGATCTTGGAAAGTATGGTGATCAGGAATCATCATAGAATCATCATACAATGCTCTAACTTGTGATGAGGAAGGTTCAGAGAGATATGTAACATTGGAAGCAATAAACACATGATCAATAGAAGTGTATTGAGAGTGACACATGATGAGAGAATTATCATGGGTAAAAATAAAGAATTGATCGTGTCAATTAGTAGCATCATGTATGAGGGGAATATCATTAGGAGTAGTGATATGAGGTGTTTAATATACCATAGTAGTATCCATGGAAGAAGGTGTAGCAAGGGCATTGTCTGTTATGACAGGGGTAGAAAGAAGCATATGCATAGTATGTAACCAAACATGGTGTAGAAGGATAGTATAAGAAACATCTTAAGGCATAACGTAACATAAAACACTAAGAGTTTAGCATCCCATAGTAAAGCGGAGAAATATTTTTCCCAATACTTGTTTAGGTATAGCATCAAAGCTATAAATAAAAAGAGTACATGGATTGAGATGAGTAGAACAAATTCCTATTTGATGGAGAAAGGACATAGTGCATATGTTAAGACTAGATTAAGGATCAACTAGGACATAATTAACAAGGAGATTATGATGTTGAACCTAGAAATACAATGAGGAAGCATTGGAATCAAAGGGATGAGAATTCATGAAATATATGATAATGGAAATGTAAGGAACAAGTTCACTAAAGAAATTATTTGATTTAAATTGAATTAAATCTTAATTTTAGAGTAACTTACTATAAGCAATGACAAAATAATAATAATATAAATTAATGGACAAGAAACAAGCATTCAAAGGTATGAAACCATAAGAAAATGAAAGGGGAAGATGGAATAGCTGATTATGTGCAATCTAGAGAAGATCTGGAATGAGTAACTGCTGGAATAAGTTATAAATAGTGTTGTAAATGCTCGATAAAGGTTCATAAGTAAAAAAATATGACGGAAAAAAATGCTCACAAGAGGAAAATAGTGCCCCGACAATTAGTGTTTGGTTTGGGTGTTAATGTCTGCTTAGATGCTCAAGTTCTAAATTTTTCTAGGTTAGAAGGTCTTCGCTCCAATATTCATTTTTTCATTCCAAATTCATTGTTAGGGTTCCATACACACCTATAACTTGCAAAATAAATTCGTACCTTAGCATGTCCATAAATCACATCAAATATAATAAAAATAGATGTAGAAATTGGATTCAAACTAACCTTGGAGGTCACATGAAGAGTGAACTTAGTATTAAGCGCTACACTACATTTCAGACTCCATGTAGTTCTTTGTGAATCTATTTATAATTATTCCCTTGTTTCCCTTGTGCAAATTACACAATGATATTGAGATAGATATAGAATATAACAAATGTATAGAATGTGTTCGATGGAATATATTAGACTTCCCCTCCTTTATTGTGTATGTGGAGTGATGCATCCCTTTCCCCATCTACGAATGTGCTAGATTAATTCTTTGTAATTATCTTGTGCCCTTGGATGTAAACTTAGGTGATAGAAGATTATACTAGTTCTTGCCCCCTTATTTGAGAGCTATAATTATGTATATATATGATTCCCTTATTTTAATTTCATTATTGAAAACTAGAAGGCCACCCCAAAAGTTTAAAAGATGCCCAAAAAGTAAAAGACACCAAAAAGAGTGAGAAATTGATATAGAGGTTTAGGAGCACACATGAGAGACAAGAGTGCTTTGGCACTATTTTATTAACTAGGCACTAGTTTCCGAGCCCATAAACTATAAATACATCAAATAAGGATTACGCTATAGGGTGTGTAAGGTCAATAAAAGTGTAAGAGACAAAGAAAATGGCCCAAAAGACATTTTTCAATCAGTAGTTTTCTTTCTTAGTAATCATGTATATATTAGTATCCTCTATGACCTAGAAATGTACCCAAGTGCATACATTTTGTGTCTACATATACAAAACGTTTCCAGGCATGGTCTCCTTTACCTTAACCTTTCATAATTTTCATACTTTTGGTTCTTCATTTGTAATGAAATAAAAATATAAATCCATATGTTATTATACCATTAATTATTGATGAGCAAATTGGGATTTCCAAACAATAAAACTTCACCTCTTGACTTACGCAAATCTAAACTACGCTTGGTTTATCAACCATAGTCTTTAACCCTCCTTTTGAGATGCTTTGTAAACTTTGTAATGGAATTGGATAGCTGAAACCCCTCTTATTGACTAGTTGAGTTTGATTTCACATTTAAACCTAGCTAACATCCCTTGGTAAAAGTAGCAAAAATGTAATTTCTAGAAATGTACAAAACCACACTTTAAACTCCGTAAAATAGATGTCAAGAATCATATGTTTTCCTTGTTATGTAGAGATCCACATTAAACATTATCTTGACCTCATTTGACCATTTGTGCTCTCTTAGCCACTCCTTTAGGAGCCCTATTACTCTATTTTGCACTTTTAGGAACCTCCTAATAATAAAAATTTGGGTTTCATTTCGGCTGGTTGTTTGAACCTGGAGCAATGAAATTATTGACCACTTTTGCAAACATATAATATTTTTACTAGAAAATTTTCTGGAACCATCAGTTTGGGGAAAACACTCTTCTTGATAGTTTGGAAAAGGCATTTTGTAGGCCTTCAGTCATAGTTTGACTAGGTCAAATTGGACCAATTACGACCGGTGGCTCTGGAAAACCATTCCCATTTGAAGCTATTTTTCCAGTTCTCGGTCCCATTGACTCTAGTGAATTCTCCATAAATAGGGGATCTTGTAGGAAATTTATCGTTGCATGTTTGTCCATATGGTGTTAGTTTTGGATGTGGTTTTCTAAGCCTTGAAGCTAAATTTTGTTCATTTGCAACTAGGCTAATTATGAATGATGGCCTCAAAAAAATGGCCACCAATCGTAAAATGTTCCTCAATTCTTATTCCTATCAGTTCCTGAGAAATATTTCTATATAGGTGGACATGTAGGAATTCTCCCATCGTGAATTTTCTTATCGGGAGAAAATTTTTGAACGCACTTTCTTAGCCTCTAAGCCTAAATTCAACATTTTTGCAACTAGTAGGGAAAAAGTAAAAGAAAGTTTTAGGACCTAAGTGAAGTCAGCAAACCATCATGGAAACTTATGAACACTTGTAAATAAATGTTTGAAACTCTATCATGTGACTTGTAGTATGAAATTGAACTTTTGGAAAAATAGTGTTTCTCCCTTTTCCCTATTACTTTCTCTCTCCTTGGTTGTGAAACAAAGTGAAATGAATACATGTATATAACCCTTTTCCTTTCAACTACAATAATTATTATGATGTAAATGGAAAACTGAAAATGTTAAATATGCTAGTATCTGGTGGATGACATGTTAGTGATTTATTGTTGATTTCGTGCTCACATGGTCTTGTAAGATACAAATAAGATGGCAAAACGACATGGTTGTGATTCACTATACATGGATGGAATTTATGTATGTTGATGGAAATAATATTATATGTATTGGTTTGTAACATTTTAAATATGCTAGTGTTCAGGGACATGTTCATTTATGCATGTGTGTTATTTTATTTCCAGAGTTTGTACTGTAAAAGTTGGATAACTGTGTTAAAATAAATTAAAATTTATAGCTTATAGTGCAATTCCAGTATGTAATTGATAATTAAATAAATTGTGTGTTGTGTTATTACCTTGAAATGTAATAAAGAAATGTAAACAAAATAGTCAACCCTAGCACAAAATTCGTGTATAACTACATCTTCCTATGTGATTCCTCATAGCATAGAAAAGTAAGACCTTAGAATGAACTTAATATTTTCTCTCAATGGCGCCTTCTAGCTTAGGTAAATAAGAGCTTCAAGTATGAGTTGTCGTCATAGACTATTTGCTTGGTGACGTCGTTGTAAACCCAACAATTAGGAATGCCATGGTCAAAATTTATCTTGAGTAAGTAGAATTAACACCTTCTTAGTATCCTAGTGGACTACCAAGTCTCAAGGAGTTAGATCTATAAATTAACTTCATCATTGAATGAATTCATCGTGGGATGTAGACGACACAAATGGAGCTGGTGAAATAGTTGTAAATTATGACTTAAACTCTTTGTTAATGATCTCCTTGGTTCCTCACAGCTAAATGTGTCATCTTGGCTAGTGACAATTTAGCACCGTGGTCCTTTGAGAGGCTCTATAGGGTAAATTTATTTTCACACCTTAATCTTATCTATAATAGGGCGTATAGCCCTGAATGCATATTGGAACTAAACTAAACCTTAGTTGATAAGGAGGTTAACTTGTGGGTAGAAAATTATAAGTAACTCTTTGCAAACGAAATTGATTGGAAACATGCTGACTTACGAGAAACCAGGAAACTAAAAAACTTGTTCCCGTAATCCCTTGATATGCCCTTTTATGATATTAAGAATAAAATAAATTCCGCATGCAGAATCATGAAATGTGGAAACGTGGGATCTTACATTGAAAAAAAATCACTTGTGGTTCATGTGTGATTACAATGCTTCCAATCACATACTTCTTCAAGATGTTAGACAAGTACTATCATAACTCTTTTCAATATAAAGTGACGCCAATGAGAGAGCTAAGAAACAATGTAAACAAGATGAAAAACAAGAGTATATGTGATAATGGTTTAGGAACAAAATTTCTCTTGAATCCCTTATGGTTGATTTAAGCATTGAATTTTGTTAAGAATGGATATAAATTTTTCTTTGTGGGACTAGGCATTTGAGCCAATATAGAGTCCAATAAAAATATAATTAAATAAAAAAACAATTATGACTTGTAGTTTCTAAATTGACTCAAACTAAATTTAGAACTAAAACAACCTTAGTATGTGAACATATGTGCGTCTAATGGAAGGAATTTTATAGGTAAGGGCAACTCAAACCTTCACCTCCTTTGATTCGTAATAGTTTCCCCTATCAACTTTAGGTTGGTTCCCTTCCATAATAATGGAAAAATTAAACATCAACTAAACAAATTTTGAGAATAAACCTTTAACGTAAGAATAAGTTATTGGGAGACTCATAGTTGCCTTAAAATTGACTTTAATTAACAAATGATCTATGGATAATTAATGGGATTCGACAAAGGAATCAATTGTGCATTCTCCTTTAATAATGTTGCCCTGCAAAGTAAAGTAATTGAAGATTTCAAAGTAGGAAATTTTAAACCTTATGTATTCAATTCTCCTAAAAACTATAAAGTCATACAATGGAAACCTAAATGTAATGAATATGTAAACCATAAGAAATCCATGTCGTGGAGTATGGCTACGCAATGGTGTTCCTTATTGTAATTGGGTCATTGTCCTGGTTTATGTTGTTTGAGTATGACATTGATGGGTACCCTATATTATCCTATTATATGTGTGGTTTCATGTTTATGTAAGTGTCTTATGCAGTTGTTGATTTTCTCTACTTGGAACCCTTTTGGTGTTGTGTTGTGAGCAATGTAAGTCAAAAAAAAAAAAAATCTGATATTTTTACTATTATATTTGTGTATGTAAAGTATGGGCATTACATTTTTGGTATCAAAGCAGAGGTTCATGCTCTCAAACCTCTAGGACGTATTGAAGTTGTGATTATTATGGATGGTGATGGTGGAGATTGCAAGAGTAATGTGATATATGTTTCTATGTGACCAATGTTGTAATTATGATATTATGAATGCACATGTGGTGCATGTCACTTAGTGTGTGTGTTTTACCATGTTGATGTGCTTGTGATGAGAGTATTCGCTCTCCTTTTTCGTGGATTCAACGAGGATTCCACGTGTGATGTGTTGTTTTTCTATGTGTGATAATAATGTTTTTATGGATGGTGGTTTATTGGAGCATCTTATAATTTTGTGATATGTAGGTGTGTTGATGTGTTATATGATAAATATTTGTGTATAATGGATTAGATTGTATAGTAATTTTGCCACCATGTAGTGATGAATTGTGTGTCACCATGTTGTCCTGCAATTGATTCTATGTTGTAATGTTATTCACTTTGTTCATTGTGTGTATAATTTGTGTAATATGAGATGATTCATGTCATGAATTAGGGTCATATGGGGATTGTATGACCCCTATTGTGCAATACTTGCACCTTCGGTGCATTATGTTGAAACGTGATGTATCGTAACTTATGAAAGTAATAATTGTGGTGTACCCTATATATATACCATGTGTAAGATGTTATAGTTGATTTGCGTGAATCATCATTGTGTTAGTGATCTAGTTATGTATTATGTTGTGAACCTTACACTAGATGACCCTAAGGGGAAATCATTGAGAGTGTATGTCTAGAGAGAGGAGACGTGGACAAGTTTTTCATAATCTTGAGCCGAGTACGACAAAGGAAGTGGAATCTTATATAGACTGATAAGCCACTTCTATATGTTTAGTATAATTAAAGCTTGCTCAGTATATTATTGCATTCGCACCAACTTAGGCTCAACTTATGCAAACAAGCGTCCCCTTCCCTCTCCTATTGGGTTGTCCATTGAACAATCCTATGTGATTTTGACTATGTTAAGCCTTGTGGGAGTATGGAGTGATGATTTAGACAGAGATGATAACAGTTTTATTATTTGATATGTTATTTCACTAGTTGAGGCTCAATGTCCGAGTGCCAGGAAATCGTTGAGTACCCTTTTGGTGGCCGTATATGGCCACATAGTTATTGTGATGTGTTATTTCTCTATACGTATTTTATTCGTAAATTGAACATTTTCCTTTTTCTTGCTAGAACCAACATTTTGCTTGATTGATATGTTCTTATATTTTGGGCATTTTATTTGGTTGTTGCACTAATATGTGGATTTTTCACTAATTATGGCTATTTGGCCATTTTTTTTTTACTTAGATTTAAACTTTATTTTCATGTTTAAAGGTTTTATAGCCTAGCCCAATGCTTTGGAATTTTTCCACTTGGCGTTTGAAATCGGATTTTTATGTTGGTTCTAATGTCGTAATGTGTGGAATAGGATCATGGGATTCACCATGGAGTGGTGGAACCTACGGACCCACTTCGTTGTATGGGGGTATGCCCCAAGGATTTAAAGATAACTACTGGGTTGTTGAACCACAAGTTATTATGTCACTTGGGTTAGGGGTGTCTGGAATCTATGTGTCTAGGGACATAGGGTGACCAACCCCTTTGAGGGCGGCATAATAGACTTAAGGGAGACATAAGAGACTTATATGTATGTGATTAGTGCACTTGGATTTTTTATTTTTATGTTTTTGATCTGCTTTGGGGTGCATATTTAGTTGTAGATGATTCTTTGGGAGGTATATAGATTTTTTTTGTGATGTTTTGGGAGGTATATGGTGTTGGTGTTGGTGTTGGTGTTGGTGTTACTTTTTATGTGTACTCTTGTTTAGTCCGATTGTGTTTTTTGATGTTGAGGATTAATGTTCTGCATTGTTTGTATGATTTTGTTTCCATCTTGATGCTCTATAGCTATAGTTATGGTTTTGAGTTGCGTGAAAACCTTCGTATGTGCACTGTTGGGAATTCCATGTTGTTACAGTCTGCTTATCTTGCAAGTAATTTTGTGTGAGGGACGGGTATGTGATAAGTACTATGTTGTGAGGGTTATGTATGTTATTTTCATGATCCATTTGAGTTCTTGTGATGTGATATAGTCCTAAAGGTACATATCAATATGTCTTGTGGACCATTAGTGTTGTGTTTGGCCTTGGTGTGGTATTGTGATGTCAATTTCTATTGGACACCCACAAGAATAAATCGATAAAAATCTTAACGAATGAAATATTAAGAGCTTGAGATTAATAAAAAATGTTAAGGGAAAATATTAATTAGATAATAATGTAAAATGAAAAAGATGCCAATCTTCCCAAAACATTAAGAAACTATCAAAATTTTCCATCTTCTGTGTGGTTGCACTTTGTAATTAGTATCTTCTTCGCTAGTGATATAAGTCGTGGATTGTTCATCCCTTCCTCATAAGTACCTCTTCTAACCTTGGCTTGTGTTGCATCGAGGACGATTCTTTTATAAGGGGAGGGAGATGTAATGCCCCTTCTGATTCCTTATATTAAAATATAATAAATGAAATAACAAATGAATAAAACAAAATACAGGAAATAGTATATTAAAAGTAAAATTAATAATAATGTTTATTAAGGAATGCGTTGATTTTTTTGGGTGGAATTGGTGAAAAGAGAAATGGGAAAGTGTAAGGGAAGCAACGTGTAGCATGATTTTTTTTTTTCCAGATTATGTGTAACTATCAACAAGAAAATATTTTTGTGAGATGTTTTAGTTTGCAAAGGTAATCGTCAAGTGTCAATTAATACTCACCAACCACTCCCTTCATATTCTTAGCTTCAAGTGCAGATAATAGCAATTTTTTTATTTTTGCTTTTGGTTAGAGCCTAATTCAACACCAAAATAGGAGAAAAAGGAGAATCTCCTTATGTCCATCAGTTCTTCAAAGAATACAACAAAATCTATATAAAAATTGTTTGATATGGGTTTGTATAAGTATATGAAGCAAGTTCAATTGTCCATGAGGGG
This sequence comes from Taxus chinensis, assembly GCA_019776745.2. Taxonomy (NCBI): domain Eukaryota; kingdom Viridiplantae; phylum Streptophyta; class Pinopsida; order Cupressales; family Taxaceae; genus Taxus; species Taxus chinensis. The sequence continues at coordinate 168,241,975 of CM034148.1, read as the reverse complement.
AAATGGAACATGTTGAAAGGGGAGGGTGAAACCTGCACATAGTTCTATGATAATATAGAGAGTGGGAGATTGTATACAATCTCAAAGGGGGTATCAATTTCAGAGAAGGTCATAGTTGTGGGTATGCACAAAACTATTTTTGTTGAAACGGCCTTGTAAAATCCAAAGTGACACATTTTTTAGGGGATAAATACATTTCCACAACCACTAATCAAAATTCTCCCTACTAATGTTCTAATGTGAGATTCAAACATATGAGGGGAACACATAAGAGACACATGGATAATATTGTTTTTCCATGTGAAGCAAGGTCCTTGAGAATTCGGGTGTAATAATAGTTTTTATCACAAGTCCAACCACTCAGATCATCGCCAAAAAATGGGATTTTAATTGGTTAATCAAATTGACAAGTGGCTTTAAGAGGCATCCTCGAACTATTTGATAATATGATGGTAAAACTTGGCCTCATGGACTACAATACATGTAGATCTTCTCAAGCTAGAGTTATTGAAAATGCTTTAGAAACTTTCAACCAAATGCATTCAACTGGTAAAAAAAAAACTAGTTTACATTTTTCAGCGCGCTCCTTAGTTATGCCAAACAGAAGCATTGAAATAATCCCCATCTATGTAAGATTCTTGTGTTTTTTATATACAACCATGCATATCTAAGGATGAGGGATGCAAGTAATTTAATGGAACAAGTGACATTTATTGTCGTGTTCGTATAATGGATAATACACATGGATGAACTTATTTTTAGTGTTGAATAGCTTGAGAAGGTGTAAATTTAATTATTAAAATGACAATAAAACTTACAAAAAGCTAGGGACAATAAGAGCCCAAGGGGAACATGTAAATGTTGAAAATGCCCCAGGTGATGTATGGAAAGAGTGGTAGAATACTTGAGGAACATGAACTATTTTACTAAATGCTAAAAGAGAGTTGGAGACTTGTACCATGCATGTGAGGCCATGTAATTCCTTTCTCCTTTGCTCCTAATTGTTGAGGTGTAGGTACCACCTTTGCACCTGGCCCTTAGTACACTTGAGAGCATAGTTCACCTTTGCCTCAAACAACTTGTAGGGGATCTAATCCCGTATGTATTTTATGTAAGTATTATGAGATGACTCTATATCCTTTAAGGTTACACGTTATTTCTCAGTTTTTTTACACAACCTAAGTAGGGAAAACAATATCTCTCTGGGTGTCAAATTTCCTCTATGAATTAGCAAAATTTATCTCCCATATCTGGTTTGGTTGGATAGTAATCACAGTAGCATTCTTGTACTTGTTTATAATACATAAATTATATAAAGTAAGATATTGTTTGAAACTAACACGATAATAATAATGGTGGTAATAATAACATTTGAATATAATAAAATATTTTAAAGATAAATGGATTAACCTAAACAAATGTAAAATAAAGATGATCAACAATTTTTCTTTTAAAAGAGAGAGAAAAATTTAAAAAAATATAATAGAACAAAACAATAAATTAATTAGATGGGGCATTTAATGGAGTTGGCAAAGTGGTTTGGTGAAATTTAATGAAATGAGGATTAATTTAATGGGAGACATGGAATGTTGGGATATAAATTTCCTATGAAATTATTCGTGCCTTGTTTTACATGACACCAGCTTGGAGGGAGAATGGGTGTTGGAAAAGTAAATAAAGCATTAAATTCATTAATGGCCTTAGAATTTGGATAACGACTCCACAAATCTGCATTTTATGTGGAGTGTTTTAGTTTTTCCATTTTCATTTCTATGTTCTTATTGTTCTTGGTATTGGATAACTTGGAATTCTTTTTGTAAAAGGATTGGAAGAGAGAGTAGAAAAGGGATCGCAAATGAATTCCTAGGCATAGATATCCACCCTTTACTTTGTTTATATTCATCTGTAGCAAGTTCTATTATGCATTTTACTATTATGGTTGGAATTATAGACATTTGAATGCATGTTTTCCCCCTTCTCTGTCTTGCTTACAGGGATAATTTTAGTGGCGAATATTCGTAATATGACGAATATTCCATTTTTAAAATTTTTGAAAAGGTGAATTTTCTAGCACGGGTCAGTGCCCTGTTCGCCTCAAAATTACAGTTTACTTTTTTTAAGGGGTCAGCTTCGCCTACCCTTGAAACTATCCCCTATATAATCCTATATTATTCTCTAGGTAGAACACTATTAGCTCACTCATACCACCTGGGGGCATATGTATTATCAAGTAGAGTAAACATGTGACAGGAGGGTGGAGGCTGTACATGCACGAAAAAGAGTTTGTTGACACGTGATAGGGAGAGTTTGTTGACGCAAGACAGGGAGAGTTTGTTGATGCGTGACAGGAGTGTGGAGGAAGTAGATGTGTGATAGAGAGTTTTTTGATGCGTGACACAGATTATTTTTTTTGCATGACCAGATGGTGGAGGTTGCAGACGTGCGATGGAGATTTGCTGACGCACGTCAACAAGGTGATTGACGCGTATCAATGATGTTTTTTAATGCACGTCAACCACCTTGTTAACATGTGTCAGAAAATCTCTATCGCACGTCTGAATCTTTCTGTCCCACCACTTAAAAATCATGCAAATTTTTTTTTGTCAAACCCCCAAAAAATTCGCCTTCCCGTGAAACCGTTTATGACGATATTCACCATGTATTTTCCACCTCCGATTTCGAAGAGGTATCTTAAAATGAAACCTACTTTCTTATTCAATATGAATGGATAAAACATTTTCTAGGTGGATTCAGTGACGATAGAATTTGTGTTTTTTCCGAAAATCCTTCTAACTAAAAGTAAAAACAAATTTGTTTTCCCCCTTTTGTGAGCATCATGTAAATGGATATTTAGGTGGTGTACCCTTAACACTCTGAGAATGATTACAGCCTAAATTTTGATGATTATTTCACTCAGAATAATTGTCTTCCTTATGGATCTTAGCTCTTAAATGTATGTTTGATTTTTTTTATCTGGAAAATGTTTCAATTTTGATCTGGGTAATGCTATGATTGGGTGTTCTATTGAATAATCTAATGATGGTATGACAGTGGCTTCTCACTCAGAAATTGGCCGTGTACACTAGTTTTAAAGCACAAATCTATTAACAATATGAGTTCTGGTTCTGGGTCAAAAAAAATTCCCCGTTCCTAGGAAGTCTCATTTCATTAAATACTGCTCTAAATAATGAAAAAAATAACAAACCCCCCACCCCCCCGTGAGCATTGAACTTAAGACTAGGATATTTTCTTTTCCATGATAAGAAACCATGTTGACTATGTGATGAGCAAGCACTGCCCTAATAAAATGAGGTGTTTCCTAAAATGAACCCGTCTAAGCTTTAGATGTATCATGGGTGTGAAGTTCTTACTGGGAGTTGAATGGTCAAAATAATAAGTCTGGGATTAAACCCATAACTTTTTTGTCACTAAACCTTTTTGGAGAGCAAGTTCATGTTAAATCTTGCATGATTTTAAGCCTCAAACAAAATTGGATCTTGATGTAAAATAAGTTGAAAAAAAAGATATCCTGCCAATTAGTTTTGAACTCGTTAATTATTTATGTTTAAATGATGATGAATCATGAAGGCCATGGATTCTGGTACTCGCATCTTAAATTTTTAATTAAACGCAAGTTATGAGATGACAATTTCAAAAATGTGCACCTCGGGCGAGTAATTATGTCAATTTGTTTTTATCATAGAAGAGTGGGATGAACTACTGGTTTCGAGGAATGGATGAGGGACAACGTTGAATGAATTTAGCCCTGGAATTTCAAATTATCCGTGCCTGTAAACTAAAATTTTGTTGATAGTTTAGCTCTTTTAGGTGGCTGTAATTATTTGTAATATATATATATATATAGGGTATTACATTTTTATATTTAAAAATTTTCAACATGTCTTTCTCTACAATTTTTGTTAATTTTTTCATCTATAATATACAGTTAAAATAAATAATAATAATAAAGCCTACACCCTGTCAATTTCGGGGCCTGTATGTAATCTATGAAGAAGTTCCAAAGTTATATTACTTTAAGGGTTTTGCACAATATACTGATTAAGGCCTTTTGCATGACCGTGACCATTCTTTTCTTTATTGGTGTCGAGTGAATGTTGATATACTATTGTTTTCCTTCATCATTAACAATCTCAGAGAGGTTAAAATTGTTGATATGTGAGCAAGATGGTTGCGCACTAAAGAATATATATATATATATATATATATATATATATATATATATATATATATTCTTATTACCTATATATAGCTTAAATCTTGACTATGTCCTTACATTTATGAGAAGGAAATAAGTGCAATAATATCATAGTTGATACGATTCCAGGTATGGATAGATGTTCATGGAAGATTACAGATGTTTTTTTATTATTTGGAAGGTAATTTGAGTTGTCTGAGTTAATAGATTATTTGATATTATTACTCTTCATTGACTGATGTAGCATAATGAGCGTTATGAACTTGAATGTAGTTGTATCAAAAAAAAAAAAAAATTCTTTACTGGTTTAGGAAGTAAATTGAGCTATGTTGATCACTATTCATTTTTCTGATATAACATGTTGAGAGTTATGCACTTGATTTCAGCTATAATGTGAACATAAAAAAAATTCATAGGAAGGATAGTAACTTGCATAATATTTCTTACTCCTGGCCACTACAATAAGAATAAGAGATGAAGATTCGTGCCAGTTTGCATGAAACTGGCCATTTTCTAATCAGGCAGGTGGAAAGATCATCAAGCTTGAAAAAAACAGATGATTGGATTGATTGGAATTGTCGTACAAACTTCATGAATGAAAATATTGTAACCTTAATTGAGCTAAGGAAAGATCTAATCTATACTTTATTTTTTACTCTAGAAATATTATTGTAAAATGCAAAGGCTTGTTTTACATAACAATCATCTTCTAATGCTTGGAAATTGTATTGACAATGTAAGATTTGTTTAGTTCATATTTGACCATGAAATTAAGGCCATGATATGTTTTTATATGAGGAGATCCTGGAGAAGTTTTTGCTGTTAAATTCAGTAATGTAATTAATGATAACATATAAATTATGTAATTAATGTTAAATTGAGATTATGATTTTTTGTAAAGTGTATGCTAAGGTTGGAACTGAAGTATAAATGTGAGTATACTCATATATATCATTCTATTTCAAAAAATGATTTAGATATTACATGAAATAATTTGGTTAATAAAAATAAATATAGTTATAAGATTCCTTGATGGAACTAGTTAGTGAAAAATAACATTCTTTTTAATATCAAAGAATTCATATGAGTTAAATATTAACAGGGTTATGTGCAAGAAATAATCTTGCTATTTTGGGTTATCCAAGTTGTACCCATGTTAAGCCTTTAAGAAAAGAGCACTTGTCACGAAACCAAATATTGCATGTATCTCCCTATCAGGATCTTATCCCAATCTTATGAATTGACGAATGTTGTTTTACAATATATTATGTTTAGACCACCATATTTGTTTAATACATGATAGGGAATATAGGATTTTGCATCATATTATTATTGTCGTAAAGTGAAGGACTGAAATCAGCTCTTAAACTTTAGGTCACCAAGTCCTGAACAAGAAGTTAAGTTCCGTAGTCTTCGGGAGATTAATGACTTGTGTAAGAGTATTGGAGCTAGTTCTTTATGTAATTTAGAAGTATGTAGGTGTGCTTGAGTTAATACTTTTTTATGACATTAAGAATAAAAGACAATTTCACATGTAGGATTGTGAAATGATGAAACATGGGATCTTACTTTGAACACAAATCACTTGTGGTTCATGTGTATAATTTATAATGCTTCCAATCTTATACTTCTTCAATATTTTAGAAAAATACTTCCATAAATCCTTTTGTTATAAAACAATGCTAATAATGACACCATAGTGCAATGTAAGAGTAAATCATTTAAGAGTAAAATGAGATTTGAGGTTAGGATCAATGACACTCCTGGAGTCCTTATAACTCAATTAAACATTTTCATTTGTTATAAAGATTATGAGTTTCCCTTAGTGAGATGAAATTTCAAGAAAACAAAGTATACATACATATATAAAATTTATTGATGTGCAAATGTCAAATGTATTCAACAAGACATTGAACTATAATAAATATGGTAGGGAAATAAATATACCGTGATCAAAGAATGATATGGGGAAAAAGGTAACTTGAAACTGAATCCCCCTTAGTCCTAAGATTTCTTGCTTGACATCATGTAAGATTCACTTTTGAAGTAAGGGTAAAATTTAAAAACATTGGATAAACATTTGGGAAGCATAACCTTAGCATAATAATGAGTGAATGAGGATATTTGTATGCATTTTGAAATATGGCAAGTACTTATGTAAATCACGAATATTGGCGTAAGGGATAAAGAGCTACCCTAAATGGTCAAACTGTAAGTTGATTGTGAAATGATATTTAGAACCGTTAGGTGGAAAAAGGAGAAAATTATCCTTACATAGTGATGTTCTTGGAATGTTAATCATAAATAAGATGTAATTATGGAAATGATGTGTGTGGCATTTCCATTCCTTGGGTTCCTTTTTCTTATGGTTGGGTCATTGCTAGCTTTTGTTCATTGGGGAAAGTCTTGCATCGATGTGTATATGGTGTTGTCATGTGTCTATGTGATTTGATGACTTATGTAAGTGTCTTATGTGTTGTTGAGTTTCTTTACTTAGAGACTTGTGGTGTTGTGTAGTGAGAAATGTTAGTAAAAAAATTATCCTAGTATTTGTACTGTTGTTTTTGTTTGTGTTAAAAGTGGGCATTACAGCCCACCTGGAGCACCTCGTAAACCATGGATGCTAATGTTTCTAGGCATGGTCTCCCTTCCCTTAAACTTTCATAATTTTCATACTTTTGGTTCTTCATTTGCAATGAAATAAAAATATAAACCCATATGTTATTATACCATTGGTTATTTATGAACAAACTTGGATTGCAAAACAATGAAACTTCACCTCTTGACTTACGCAAATCTGAACTACACTTTTTTTTACCAACTGTAGTCTTTAACCCTCCTTTTGAGACACTTTGGAAACTTCATAATTGAATTGGATAGCTAGAACCCCTCTTGTTGACTAGTTGAGTTTGATTTCTCCTTTACACCTAGCTAACCTCACTTGGTAAAAGTAACAAAAATGCAATTTCCATAAGCATACAAAATCACACTCTAAACCCCGTAAAGTAGATGTCAAGCATCATATGTGTTCCTTGTTATGTAGAGAGCTGCATCAAACATTAGCTCAACCTCATTTTACCATTTGCACTCTCTTCGTCTCTCCTTTATGAGCCATGTTACTCTGTTTTGCACTTTTAGGAAGCTGCTAAAACACCAAATTTGGGTTTTGTTTCTGCTTGATCTCCTTTGCAAATCTCTTGTATTTTTACTAGATAATGTCCTAGAAGCATCAGTTTGGGGAAATTTCTATTTTATAGTTTGGAAAAGTCATTTTGTAGGCCTCCGGTCACAGTTTGGCTAGGTCAAACTAGACCAATTACGACTAGAGGTTTCGAAAAAACTTTCTTCGTTTGAAGCTAGTATTCAAGTTCTGAGTCGTGTTGACTCTAGTGAATTCTCAATATATAGGGGAACTTGTAGGAAATTTCTCGTTACACTTTCTTCCATCTGTAATGCCCTGTTCGGCATCGACCTTCGCTGTTACGCCCTTGTCTTTTTTTTGCGTGTCATGTGTATACTTCCAAAATTTACATGCATGTTCGCCAAGACACTTGCAAATGCAACATATGACGAAAATCCCATCTCCATTATGGTTTTGATGGATGCCCATAGGCTATTCCAAACATCCCATTTTGGCACGAAATTTGCTCCTTGTGGCATTTTTGCTTTGCACCTACCAATATTGGTCATTTTTTTGGACTTGGATAACAATGTACGTAGCATGCTTTATCTCCTTCTTGGCGTGGAGGGTGGAGTCAGTAAAGTCTAGGCGTGTTGGTCTTTCCTTTGGTTTGAATGCCAAGTGGGGAGGCAGTTGGCCGCCTGTCTCTTCCAGCTACCTTTCAACCACTTCAGACCTGTATTTCTTTATGACCTGCTCTACCTTCTTTGACTTCCTGATTTCCTTGTCTGCCGCGTCTTGGGGAAAGGAAACCCCTATTTTGGGGAGTCTTTTGTTTGGTTTCAGTCTGGTTTTGTTTGAGCATCCTTCCCTGGTCGCGTGGGCTCATCTGAAGACTGGCCGCTACAATTTAATGGAGTTTCCTTGCAAGTCTGCCCTTTTGACATGCGCTGGGAGGATGTTGGCTAGGTTGTGGAGTCTGGGTGTGCTCCAACTGCAAGCTAGTGAAGCAGACGTGTTGCCTCCATTGTTCTTTGAGTGCTGCGAGGTATGTTCTTGTCTGGGATCCACAGCAGTGACCCGTAGCAACGGAGATAGCCAAGCGGTAGACAGGTCACAGTGAGGCAGAAGCCGTTTTGAGTGCTTCCAACGAGTAGGCTGTCCAACTACATTGTTATATGTTCAGTATCAATGCATCCTCAGATTCAGATTTCTCCTTCAAAGTATGTTATCAAAATCGATTAAGTGATAGTGTGAGTGTTACCAGGAGACCCGATGAAATTTATTACAGAGATTCTCTATTGAGACCTTACTTGCTTTACGATGTAACTCATGGGAGAGAATCTCATAGGCGTGGATCTGCACTATATCAGAATATTCATGAAGCACATTTTGCTTTGCAATTTTATGAGCTTCTTCAGCGAGTCACTAAGCTGGCAGGCATAAGGGTTTCTGTTGGATTTTTCACACCTTACAAGCTGCAGCTGTAATGTTTACACCGAGAGTTTGATGTTATCCTCGAATCTGATGACACCTAAAAAAATCAGCACCTCCAAACACTATTACAGTGGCCTTGCATTTGCAGAAGTTCACAAATTAACCACACCCAATGTGGTCATCACCAGATATGTCTACTGGACAGAGTATTGCACAGTGGGAACATATGAATCTGTGCCAGGACAATGGCTGCCCTGTGATTTCAAAGCCACAATCCCCTATCTCAGACCATATGCTCTGCAGGGCTATTCATGGGCTTCTGTATCCAATGCCTATGCTTTTCTTGATTGCCATGTCACAGATAATTATAACAATTCTTCTCATATTGATTTTCTTGATGTGATGGCTTCGGATCGTGGACTGATTGAGACCAAGAAGCGGTGTTCTCATTCTAATTTTGAAACCCCAATGGAGAAAACCGGGTTTGTGGATTGCCTCTGTGGCCATTTCATCTGCTCAGTCATGACAATGGTGTTTGGAATGGTCTTGCACCAGGTGAGTATCTCACATCTCCGGACCAAAGAATAAGGCTAGAAATGGAAAGAGGTTGTAATCTCATATTGACTGATACACAGTATAGCTGAATGCTGTGGCACAGTAATACTACAGGAGATGTAGACCAACTGTGTTTTTTGCGCCTTCATCCAGATGGGAAACTTGGCTATATATGATTCTAGTTCTAATTCTACACCTGTGTGGAGCAAGCTTTTCTATTGAGATAGTATCAGCTCAATTTGAGGAGGATTAGGGCTTGAGCGGCAGGTAGGCTGCGGGTATTTAATATCAAGAGCTCTTGCAACTACTTCATCGTCTGACAAATATCCTTTCCAATATTGGGCAATGTTGCTTCACGTCGTTGGAGTAGATTACGCGCAAACTGATTGACAAAATGCTTCAAAGAAATTTTTCTTAGCATGGAGGATAAAAGTGATGTTAATCGAAGCAAGCTAATGTGTGAGACTTCCAATGGTAAGCATGAATCAAATTTGATTTTAGTTTCTGGAATGTTTTCTTTGCGCACAAATTGATGGGTAAACTAATGTAATAGGTGCGTCCTAATGGCTTTAAAAAAACTAATTTACAATGCCTTAAATAGGAAAGCAATTCATGAGTTGTTTGAATAGTTGAACGCAAGACTTTCCGATCTTGTTCTAGAACCTAGACTCAAGAGTAAAAGCATATTGCAAGGACATGCAAAACCCTGTTAATTATTCCAAATTTCTGTTGTTGTTTCGTGGATTTACATACTGGGAATTGGGGTTAACTGCTCTAGAATGAATTTTCTCCTTCTGCCTGTGTCTATGCAGTTTACCGGAATGGTTAATGTTTCTTTTGCGTGGTATTCGGGACACCGTGTGGGTGAGAAGCGTGAGTTTGGTGGAGAAATAATTTTGGGACTGCGGGGAGAAGGGGTTTGCACATGCGTGGCCATGAGATTTAGCGTTTAAAACAGGCATGTTAAATCTACTCCTTGTAATAGTTTTCTACCTTCTTTCAGTATCTTGAAATGAATTTTCTTTCCTCTTGAATGGCACCTAGACAAATGTTTTCGTGGTTGTTTATATCGCTGCTTGATTGTGTTGGTTGTCCCTTTAAATCTCAATCCAATTTCACTGATTTTGCTTGGAATGTTCTTTCCTCTCTTATAGCTTACTCTATTTCATACTTGTCTAAAAGGGTTACTGCAATTTTGAGTAATGCAGTCTAGTTCGTAGGGAAGGAAACATTATAGGGTTTTGTTGCTTATATGACTCTCTTTTAAAGAACTCTGTGATGGTAATTATAATTGAAGGCTTACTATATGGAAGGTTAAGCCTTCATATCTCTATTTGGGTTGAATATATACGTATTTCCTGTCTAGGGCTCTCCTGTTTTGCTAAATGGTACATTAATAGTGACGTTGTGTTCTAAAACTTGTTTAATCCTGTGGGCATTCCTTACTTTTTGTTTGATTAGAAAATGACATTAGGGTTTTGCTTTAGAACTGTACATGGTTGACTTTTGTACCCAGTTCTAGAGGATGAATAACCCGACATCTATTTTGGCCTCTACGTGTGAGAAAATTACTATACCTACTACCTGGTTCAAACTCTTGTTTGATTAAAGTAAGGGGGAAACATTGTAAGTTTTATTGAATGAAATCTCTACAAATTTTATTAAGGGTTGCAAGCAAGTTATTAATAGCTGGACTGAAACAAAAGTTGTAGGTGAATCCATGGTATTGGACTCGTGAACTCGTTTCCTGTTAGATGACAGCTGATTACAGTGATAATATAATAGGTGGTTATTATGCTCATCTGTTTGATATTTGCTAGACATGTCCTTGATAAGCCCACATGGATCGGGTAAAATTTCCATCTTCTATACCATTGGCCAGGAGCTCATAGAACTTCTAGGCCTGACTACACTGCGTAACCTTCCTGATGGATATGTGTGTTGGTTCCTATTTTTTTGTGCTTGCACTCGTGGTAGGGTCTTTTGAGTCTGGGGCATCGTTGGTGTTTTACCCTCTGCGTATCGAATCCCCTTTGTTTTCGGACTCGAATATCGTATTCTTCGAACTTGGTTACTAAAAGTCTCATTTTGTGGCTTTGTTAAGGAAATCAATTTTTATTTTTATTTTAAAATACTTTTGGCATTGTCGGAAATATATAAAAAAATTATTAACAACTTTTGGATTTAGCCTCCCCTTATATTATGTAGAGAAGTTGATGTTTAGGATAAGGTTTGTTGGTAGAATAATGGCCCTTTTTGTATCTCCCTTGTACGCTTTTGGAAGAGTGGTTTTGTATTGTTAACTAGTCCTACGTTTAAGAAATCCTATAAGAAGGTAGTGGTAAAACTCCTTGGTTAAAACTAAAACTATAGTTGTTTTTCTTTTAAGGGCGTCGAACCCTAATTATTGCTATGAAGCCTCCCCCTGGGAGATTTGGATAACGTCGTTTTGTTTCGCGCCTACGATCATAATTAGTATGTTGTGTCTTCTCTTGGACCCCTTTAGTTGGATGGAGTAAGTTTTGGATTCCAATCACGTAATCCATAGGATTACATGAAGGAGATATCAACACTCTTGACTTTCTTGTTCCTAACCCATAAGGTCTTGCCTTGTTTTATGTGATTTTGTTCTTACTGGTATTTTGACTTTCTCCTTGTTGGATGGTTTAGATTTCTTTCTCATGCGAATAATTTTAGAGTTGTGGGTTGTTTTTTAATCCATTTTTGAATTAGAACATCCCTTTCTTGATATTGTTAAATGTTAGCTTACTGTTGCAATGTGTAGCCTTAACATGCTCAGTTCTCGCGAACTGATTCTAGTTAGTATTTGTGCAGATGGATTATGCGAGTAGATTAAAGGAAAGAGTTGTAAAGGTTTCATCAGTGCAATTTATGAAGTTCCTTGTAAGAATGTCCAATGTAAGGTAAATTTTGTAATAGTGCTTGCAAAGGAGTTTAGAAGACCTCTTCCCTTGGGTTGTTTTGAAATTGCGTGCTGATGTTGTCTTGTTCTTCTGTAGGTAAACTGGTAACTTATCCTGTTGAGAAATGGTATTCAATCTTTACATTGATATGAGTATTGTAAAACTTTGATCTTGAGAATAAATTGTTAAGTTGAATCTTTCTAAGACTTAGTGACAATATTTTATAAGTAAAATGGGTCAGTTAACCCTTAAGAAGATAAACAAATAATAATTTTATATTCAACAAATAAATGTAGAGGTGATCTACTTGAAATCAAATAATTCCATGAGTGATCAAAATGAAACCATCCTTTGTGAAGTAAAAATTTTATAACTTGATATCCCTAGCTACACTAGCGAACATTATCCTTTTTGTATGGTGAATTCTTAGAATGATCCTAAGGTGAAACAAATTGTTAGTTGATATAAGTTAACAAGATTTAATAAGTAGGAGGGATCGGTTTCGAAACCACGCAATCTGTCCCTCAACCATTTGAAAGGTAAATTGTTTTCTTTTGTAAAATCATCCAGCGAAGCCTAAGTAAAATAATTAATAATTACGTATAAAACCTCAAGCTCCAATTAAACCTCAGTAAGAACTAATGATGTCTCAAGGATGAACTCAATTCACCTTCTTTCTTTAACTTTATCCAAGGTACCTTGTAATTTTCTCTTAAGTTGTTGAACGTGAACCCATGTTGTCATATGGGCATGAACAAGTTCTAGTAGCGTAAGTGTTAATAGATGGCCTTGTGAAATTAAATTACCCCTTTCTCTAAATAAACGAATTAAGCAAATGAATGTCATAATAGATAAGATTAAAAATGATTACTCGGTGTAAAAAGAATAAACTTAGCTTGGTAAGATGAATTATATGAATCATACCTTGAGCATCCTTGAAAACGTAAACTAAGAATTGCAAGATGTATTTTTAAAATAAATAATCCTCAAGAATATCTCATTGTGGATGGCCCTAACTGTTAGTGTGTTCTGTGGATGGACCTCTATGTTGTCATGTCAAAAAAAAGTGTATTGTCCTTTTGGGTGTGAACGTTTCCATGCTGACCTTGTGGTCATCCCCGTAACAAGTTGTTCTCAGTGTTAGTTGTATCCTTGGTGACAACATGTTGCGTCATGCTACGTGTCAAGCAAGTTCAAAAAAAAAAAATCCTTTCTTTTACTGTGTTGTTCATGTGTGTGAATTTGTGGGTCGTTACACTTGGTATCAGAGCATAGGTTCATGCTCTCGAACCTATGGGCCGGATTGGTGTTGTATGGTGATGTTACATGATGTTGATGGTGTTACATGATGATACTGCATGATGATGATGATGTTACATGATGGTGGTAGATATTGGAAGAGTAATGTGCTTTAAACGTGATGTGATTATTGTCGTAATTGTGATATTGTGAACACACATGATAGGTATGTCACCTTGTGCATGTTTGTGATCATGTTGATGTGTTGGGGATGGGAGTATTCTCTCTCCTTCTTGTGGATTCTATGAAGAGTTCACGTGTGAATTGTTGTTTGTGATGTGTGAAAAGAATTCTAATATGGATGACATAGTGTTGGAGCATTGTGGCATATTGTGATATGTAGGTGTATCAATGTGTTGTATGACTAGATTGATGTTGAAAGAGATGAGTTGTATCATGATGTTTTTACCATGTTTTGAAGAAATGCGTGTATCACCTTGTTATGGAGCAATTAATGTTATGTTTTGATGTTATTATGTTCATCGTATATATGAGTTGTGTAATATGTAATGCTTCATGTTGTGATTTTGGGTCATACGGTGAGTGTATGAACCCTATCGTATGGTGCTTGCACTTTGGGTGCAGAATGTGGTAAAGTGATGTGTTACACTTAGTGAATGTATGATCGTGATCTACCCTGTATATGTACCATATGTAAGACGTTATGGTAGTTATGTGTGTGCCACCGTTATGTTAGTGATGTTGTTGTATGTTATGTTGTGAACCTTACACTAACCGATCCTGAGGGAAATCGGTAGAAGTGTATGTTGAGAGTGAGGAATGGTGTACCATGGGTCAATAACTCGAGCCAAAACTCGGTTTAGTAGACAACCTGTGATCCTTCCTCTCTCCCTATGTGGTTGTATGTATGCAACCTTAGTGTATCTATGACTATGTTTAGCCTTGTCGAAGTGGTGGTGGGATGATTCAGATGGAGGTGATGACAGTTGTATTATTGATATGTATTTTATGAGCTGAGGCTCGATGTTCTGAGTGCTAGCAACTCGTTGAGTACCCCTTTGGTGGCTAGATAAGGCCACACAGTTATCGTAATGTGACATTATTATAAGTGGATTTTATTCGTAAATTGAGCTTTTTACTTTATTTTGTAAGGACCAACAGCTTTTCTTGATTGCCATGCTTTACAATTTTGGGCATTTCCTTGGTTTGTGGCACTAACATGGGGATTTTGATACTAACTATGGCTATTTGGCCATTTATTTTGCTTGAAATTGGGTCTTCTTTTTAAATTTGGAATTTTTACCGCCTTGCCCAAGGCTTGTACTTTTCCACTTGGCACTTTGATTGGATTGTTGTGCTGGTTCTATTGTCGTGATGTGTGGAATAGGGTCATGGGATGCACCATGAAATGGTTGGACCTATGGACCCGCTTCGTTGTATAGGGGTACGCCCCAAGGAGTACAGATAACTAGCGGGTTGTTGAACCACGCGTTATTATGTCACTTGGGTTAGGAGTGTTCGAACTCTATGTGTCTTGGACCATAGGGTCAACCGGCCTCCTTGAGGGAGGCATAAGAGTTTGAGGGAGGCACGAGAGACTTGAGGGAGGCATAAGAGTTTGAGGGAGGCATAAGAGACTTGAGGGAGGCTTATGATATTTGTCTGTATGGTTGATGTTTCAGGATATATATTGAGTTATTGTGATGTTTTGGTTGTGGTATTTCGATGTATGTGTTACTCATGTTAGATGGATATGTGTTGTGATGTTGTGGATATGTCATTGATTCCCTTGTGAACACTATGTACCTGTAGCATGGTTTGGTGTTATGTGAATTTTTCATTGATGCAAATTGAGGAAATGTCTGGTGGATTGTAGTACTCTTTTGTTTGAGTATTTGGTATGTCAGTCATTGATGTGTGTCGAGTACTATGTTATGGGGACTGTGCCTATTCCACCCCATATTTGAGTAACCTTTTGTGGTGTAATACAATCATGAAGTATATACTTGGGTGTTGTGAATCTGTAATGTCTTGTCTGATCCCGTTAGGGTGTTGTGTTAGCAGTTCTTGATTGGGCACCCACAATAAGGAATAAACTAAAACTCTTCAATGATGAAATTTCAAAACAAATTAAACTAAGAATAATGCTAATGGAAGGGAACTAATGAAATGATGAACAAGAAAGAACTTCCAATCACCTTCGCTGTTACGCCCTTGTCTTTTTTTTGTGTGTCATGTGTATACTTCCAAAATTTACATGCATGTTCGCCAGGACACTTGCAAATACAACATATGACGAAAATCCCGTCTCCATTATGGTTTTGATGGATGCCCATACGCTGTTCCAAACATCCCATTTTGGCATGAAATTTGCTCCTTGGGGTGTTTTTTTCTTTGCACCTACCAATATTGGTCATTGTTTTGGACTTGGATAACAATGTACGCAGCATGCTTTATCTCCTTCTTGGCGTGGAGGGTGGAGTCAGTAAAGTCTAGGCGTGTTGGTCTTTCCTTTGGTTTGAATGCCAAGTGGGGGGGGGCAGTTGGCCGCCTGTCTCTTCCAGCTACCTTTCAACCACTTCAGACCTGTATTTCTTTATGACCTGCTCTACCTTCTTTGACTTCCTGATGTCCTTGTCTGCCGCATCTTGGGGGAAGGAAACCCCTGTTTTGGGGAGTATTTTGTTTGGTTTCAGTATGGTTTTGTTCGAGCATCCTTCCCTGGTCACGTGGGCTCCTCTGAAGACTAGCCACTGCAATTTAATGGAGTTTCCTTGCAAGTCTGCCCTTTTGACACGCGCTGGGAGGATGTTGGCTAGGTTGTGGAGTCTGGGTGTGCTCCAACTGCAAGCTAGTGAAGCAGACGTGTTGCCTCCATTGTTCTTTGAGTGCTGCGAGGTATGTTCTTGTCTGGGATCTACAGCAGCGACCCGCAGCAGGAGATAGCCAGGCGGTAGACAGGTCACAGTGAGGCAGAAGCCGTTTTGAGTGCTTCCAACGAGCAGGCTGTCCAACTACATTGTTATCTGTTCAGTATCAATGCATCCTCAGATTCGGATTTCTCCTTCAAAGTATGTTATCAAAATCGATTAAGTGACAGTGTGAGTGTTACCAGGAGACCCGATGAAATTTATTACCTCTATTGGAGACCTCGATGAAATTTATTACACATTTTGCTTTGCAGATTCTCTATTGAGACCTTACTTTTTTACGATGTAACTTTGGGAGAGAATCTCATAGGCGTGGATCTGCACTATATCAGAATATTCATGAAGCACATTTTGCTTTGCAATTTTATGAGCTTCTTCAGCGAGTCACTAAGCTGGCAGGCATAAGGGTTTCTGTTGGATTTTTCACACCTTACAAGCTGCAGCTGTAATGTTTGCACCGAGAGTTTGATGCTGTCCTCGAATCTGATGACACCTAACAAAATCAGCACCTCCAAACGCTATTACAGCGGCCTTGCATTTGCAGAAGTTCACAAATTAACCACACCCAATGTGGTCATCACCAGATATGTCTGCTGGACAGAGTATTGCACAGTGGGAACATATGAATCTGTGCCAGGACAATGGCTGCCCCGTGATTTCAAAGCCACAATCCCCTATCTCAGACCATATGCTCTGCAGGGCTATTCATGGGCTTCTGTATCCAACGCCTATGCTTTTCTTGATTGCTATGTCACGGATAATTATAACAATTCTTCTCATATTGATTTTCTTGATGTGATGGCTTCGGATCGTGGACTGATTGAGACCAGGAAGCGGTGTTCTCATTCTAATTTTGAAACCCCAATGGAGAAAACCGGGTTTGTGGATTGCCTCTGTGGCCATTTCATCTGCTCAGTCATGACAATGGTGTTTGGAATGGTCTTGCACCAGGTGAGTATCTCACATCTCCGGACCAGAGAATAAGGCTGGAAATGGAAAGAGGTTGTAATCTTGTATTGACTGATACACAGTATAGCCGAATGCTGTGGCACAGTAATACTACAGGAGATGTAGACCAGCTGTGTTTTCTGCGCCTTCAGCCAGATGGGAAACTTGGCTATATATGATTCTAGTTCTAATTCTACACCTGTGTGGAGCAAGCTTTTCTATTGAGATAGTATCAGCTCAATTTGAGGAGGATTAGGGCTTGAGCGGTAGGTAGGCTGCGGGTATTTAATATCAAGAGCTCTTGCAACTACTTCATCATCTGACAAATATCCTTTCCAATATTGGGCAATGTTGCTTCACGTCGTTGGAGTAGATTACGCGCAAACTGATTGACAAAATGCTTCAAAGAAATTTTGCTTAGCGTGGAGGATAAAAGTGATGTTAATTGAAGCAAGCTAATGTGTGAGACTTCCAATGGTAAGCATGAATCAACTTTGATTTTAGTTTCTGGAATGTTTTCTTTGCGCACAAATTGATGGGTAAACTAATGTAATAGGTGCGTCCTAATGGCTTTAAAAAAACTAATTTACAATGCCTTAAATAGGAAAGCAATTCATGAGTTGTTTGAATAGTTGAACGCAAGACTTTCCGATCTTGTTCTAGAACCTAGACTCAAGAGTAAAAGCATATTGCAAGGACATGCAAAACCCTGTTAATTATTCCAAATTTCTGTTGTTGTTTCGTGGATTTACATACTGGGAATTGGGGTTAACTGCTCTAGAATGAATTTTCTCCTTCTGCCTGTGTCTATGCAGTTTACCGGAATGGTTAATGTTTCTTTTGCGTGGTATTTGGGACACCGTGTGGGTGAGAAGCGTGAGTTTGGTGGAGAAATAATTTTGGGACTGCGGGGAGAAGGGGTCTGCACATGCGTGGCCATGAGATTTAGCGTTTAAAACAGGCATGTTAAATCTACTCCTTGTAATAGTTTTCTACCTTCTTTCAGTATCTTGAAATGAATTTTCTTTCCTCTTGAATGGCGCCTAGACAAATGTTTTCGTGGTTGTTTATATCGCTGCTTGATTGTGTTGGTTGTCCCTTTAAATCTCGATCCAATTTCACTGATTTTGCTTGGAATGTTCTTTCCTCTCTTATAGCTTACTCTATTTCATACTTGTCTAAAAGGGTTACTGCAATTTTGAGTAATGCAGTCTAGTTCGTAGGGAAGGAAACATTATAGGGTTTCGTTGCTTATATGACTCTCTTTTAAAGAACTCTGTGATGGTAATTATAATTGAAGGCTTACTATATGGAAGGTTAAGCCTTCATATCTCTATTTGGGTTGAATATATACGTATTTCCTGTCTAGGGCTCTCCTGTTTTGCTAAATGGTACATTAATAGTGACGTTGTGTTCTAAAACTTGTTTAAGCCTGTGGGCATTCCTTACTTTTTGTTTGATTAGAAAATGACATTAGGGTTTTGCTTTAGAACTGTACATGGTTGACTTTTGTACCCAGTTCTAGAGGATGAATAACCCGACATCTATTTTGGCCTCTACGTGTTGAGAAAATTACTATACCTACTACCTGGTTCAAACTCTTGTTTGATTAAAGTAAGGGGGAAACATTGTAAGTTTTATTGAATGAAATCTCTACAAATTTTATTAAGGGTCGCAAGCAAGTTATTAATAGCTGGACCGAAACAAAAGTTGTAGGTGAATCCATGGTATTGGACTCGTGAACTCGTTTCCTGTTAGATGACAGCTGATTACAGTGATAATATAATAGGTGGTTATTATGCTCATCTGTTTGATATTTGCTAGACATGTCCTTGATAAGCCCACATGGATCGGGTAAAATTTCCATCTTCTATACCATTGGCCAGGAGCTCATAGAACTTCTAGGCCTGACTGCACTGCGTAACCTTCCTGATGGATATGTGTGTTGGTTCCTATTTTTTTGTGCTTGCACTCGTGGTAGGGTCTTTTGAGTCTGGGGCATCGTTGGTGTTTTACCCTCTGCGTATCGAATCCCCTTTGTTTTCGGACTCGAATATCGTATTCTTCGAACTTGGTTACTAAAAGTCTCATTTTGTGGCTTTGTTAAGGAAATCAATTTTTATTTTTATTTTAAAATACTTTTGGCATTGTCGGAAATATATAAAAAAATTATTAACGACTTTCGGATTTAGCCTCCCCTTATATTATGTAGAGAAGTTGATGTTTAGGATAAGGTTTGTTGGTAGAATAATGGCCCTTTTTGTATCTCCCTTGTACGCTTTTGGAAGAGTGGTTTTGTATTGTTAACTAGTCCTACGTTTAAGAAATCCTATAAGAAGGTAGTGGTAAAACTCCTTGGTTAAAACTGAAACTATAGTTGTTTTTCTTTTAAGGGCGTCGAACCCTAATTATTGCTATGAAGCCTCCCCCTGGGAGATTTGGATAACGTCGTTTTGTTTCGCGCCTACGATCATAATTAGTATGTTGTGTCTTCTCTTGGACCCCTTTAGTTGGATGGAGTAAGTTTTGGATTCCAATCACGTAATCCATAGGATTACATGAAGGAGATATCAACACTCTTGACTTTCTTGTTCCTAACCCATAAGGTCTTGCCTTGTTTTATGTGATTTTGTTCTTACTGGTATTTTGACTTTCTCCTTGTTGGATGGTTTAGATTTCTTTCTCATGCGAATAATTTTAGAGTTGTGGGTTGTGTTTTAATCCATTTTTGAATTAGAACATCCCTTTCTTGATATTGTTAAATGTTAGCTTACTGTTGCAATGTGTAGCCTTAACATGCTCAGTTCTCGCGAACTGATTCTAGTTAGTATTTGTGCAGATGGATTATGCGAGTAGATTAAAGGAAAGAGTTGTAAAGGTTTCATCAGTGCAATTTATGAAGTTCCTTGTAAGAATGTCCAATGTGAGGTAAATTTTGTAATAGTGCTTGCAAAGGAGTTTAGAAGACCTCTTGCCTTGGGTTGTTCTGAAATTGCGTGATGATGTTGTCTTGTCCTTCTGTAGGTAAACTGGTAACTTATCCTTGTGAGAAATGGTATTCAATCTTTACATTGATATGAGTATTGTAAAACTTTGATCTTGAGAATAAATTGTTAAGTTAAATCTTTCTAAGACTTAGTGACAATATTTTATAAGTAAAGTAAAATGGGTCGGTTAACCCTTAAGAAGCTAAACAAATAATAATTTTATATTCAACAAATAAATGTAGAGGTGATCTACTTGAAATCAAATAATTCCATGAGTGATCAAAATGAAACCATCCTTTGTGAAGTAAAAATTTTATAACTTGATATCCCTAGCTACACTAGCGAACATTATCCTTTTTGTATGGTGAATTCTTAGAATGATCCTAAGGTGAAACAAATTGTTAGTTGATATAAGTTAACAAGATTTAATAAGTAGGAGGGATCGGTTTCGAAACCACGCAATCTGTCCCTCAACCATTTGAAAGGTAAATTGTTTTCTTTTGTAAAATCATCCAGCGAAGCCTAAGTAAAATAATTAATAATTACGTATAAAACCTCAAGCTCCAATTAAACCTCAGTAAGAACTAATGATGTCTCAAGGATGAACTCAATTGACCTTCTTCCTTTAACTTTATCCAAGGTACCTCGTAATTTTCTCTTAAGTTGTTGAACGTGAACCCATGTTGTCATATGGGCATGAACAAGTTCTAGTAGCGTAAGTGTTAATAGATGGCCTTGTGAAATTAAATTACCCCTTTCTCTAAACAAACGAATTAAGCAAATGAATGTCATAATAGAGAAGATTAAAAATGATTACTCAGTGTAAAAAGAATAAACTTAGCTTGGTAAGATGAATTATATGAATCATACCTTGAGCATCCTTGAAAACGTAAACTAAGAATTGCAAGATGTATTTTTAAAATAAATAATCCTCAAGAATATCTCATTGTGGATGGCCCTAACTGTTAGTGTGTTCTGTGGATGGACCTCTATGTTGTCATGTCAAAAAAAAAGTGTATTGTCCTTTTGGGTGTGAATGTTTCCGTGCTGACCTTGTGGTCATCCCCGTAACAAGTTGTTCTCAGTGTTAGTTGTATCCTTGGTGACGACATGTTGCGTCATGCTACGTGTCAAGCAAGTTCAAAAAAAAAAAATTATCCTGTCTTTTACTGTGTTGTTCGTGTGTGTGAATTTGTGGGTCGTTACAGAATTCACTCGTCGTGAATTTTATTATCGGAAGAAATTTTTTGAATGCACTTTCTTAGCCTTTGAGCCTAAATTGAACATTTTTGAAACTAGAAGTGAAAATATAAAACAAAGTTCTAGGACCCCAATCAATTCAAAAAACAATCATGGAAACTTATTAAAACTTGTAAATAATATTTTGAAACTCTATCTTGTGACTTGTTTTGTGAAATTCAACTTTTGGAAAAATAGTGTTTCTTTCTCTTCCATATCTCTTTCTCTCTCCTTGGTTGTGAAATGAAGTGAAATGAAATGAAATTAGTACATGTCTCTAACCCTTTTTATTTTGAATGAAAATACTTATTATTATTATGTAAATGGGAAACTGAAAACATTCATTATGCTAGAATAGGGTTGATGCCATGTGAACGATTTATCGTTGATTTCATGCTCACATGTTCTTGCAAGATACACGTAAGACGGTAAAATGTCATTGTAGTGATTCATTTTATATGGTTTGAATTTATGTATGTTGATGGAAATAAATTTATATGTATTGTTATGTTCTAGTGAAGACTCAGTATTAAAATTTTGCAATATGAATGAGATGCTAGTTTTAGGGGAGATTTTGGGAATTGTGAATATAAATATAGGTGTTATTTTTGTTCAAAATTAATGGTAAAAAGGGGGTTAGATATATATGTTAAGTAAAACTGTAGAGGATAGTTCTACTTTGGTTGAAGTATTGAAATGTTTATTAATTAAATTTTGTAACATTTTAAAGATGCTAGCGTTAAGGGACAGATTCATCTATGTATGTGTGTTATTTTGTTTCCAAAATTTGTATGGTAAAAGTTGGATAAATTTGTTAAATAAAATTGAAATTAAGAGCTAATAGTGTAATTCCAGTCTGAAATTGATAATAAAATAATTGGTGTGTTGTGTTCTTACCTTGAAACATAATAAAGAGATCTAAACAAAATAGTCAACCCTGGTATAAATTTTTTGTATAACTACTCTTCATATGTTATTCCTCTTAGCATAGAAAAGTAAGACCTTAGAATGAAATTAATCTTTTACCTCAATGGAACCTTCTAGCTTAGGTAAATAATATCTCAAGTATGAGTTGTCGTCATATAATTTTTTCTTAGTGACGCCATTGTAAACCCGACAGATAGGAACGACATGCTCAAAATTTATCTTAAGTAAGTAGAACTAAAACTTCCTTAGTATCCTAGTGGAATACCAAGTCTCAAGAAATTAGATCTATAAATTAACTTCATCATTGAAAGAATTCCTCACAGGATGTAGATGACACAAACGGATTTGGTGAAATATTTGTACTATGACTTAAACTCTTATTAATGATAGTCTTGGTTCTTTATGGCTAAATGTGTCACCTTGTCTAGTGACACTTTAGTGTTGTGGTCCTTTTAGAGGCTGTATAGGGTAAATATGTTTTCACACCTTAATTTGATCTATAATAGGGCGTAGAGCCCTAAGTGCATATTGGAATTAAACTAAACTATAGTTAATTAGGAGGTTAACTTGTGGGTAGAAAAATTTATGTAAATATTTACAAATAAAATTGATTGGAAAGATGTTGACTTAAGAGAAACTAGGAAAATAAAAACTTACTCCCATAATCCCTTGATATTCCCTTTTATGACAATAATAATAAAATAAATTTTGCATGCAGAATCATGAAATGCAGAAACATGAGATCTTACCTTGAAAACAAATCACTTGCAGTTCATATGTGATTATAATGCTTCCAATCACGTACTTCTTCAAGATGTTAGACAAGTCCTATTGTAACTCTTTTGTTATAAAGTGATGCCAATAAGAGAGCTAAGAAACAATGTAAATAAGATGAAAAACAAGAGTATATGTTATAATGGTTAGGAACATAATTTCTCTTGAAGCCCTTATTGTTGATTTAAGAATTTAATTATGTTAATAATGGATTCCAATTGTTCTTGGTGGGACTCTGCATTTAAGACAATATATAGTCCACTAAAAATATAATTAAATAAAAAAAATTATGACGTGTAATTGCTAAATTGACTCAAACTAGATTTGGAACTATAGCAACCTTAGTATGTGAAAAAATGTGCGTCTAATGGAAGGAATTTTATAGGAAAGGCCAACTCAAACCTTCACCTCCTTTGATTCGTAATATTTTCCCTTGTAAACTGTAGGTTGGTTCCCTTGCATAATAATGGAAAAATTAAACGTCAACTAAACATATTTTGAGAACAAAACTTTAACATAAGAAAGAGTTATTGTGAGACTCATAGTTTCCTAAAAATTGATTTTAATTAGCAATTGATTTATGGATAATTATTAGGATTCGAGAAAGGAATCAATCGTGCATTCTACTTTAAGACTATTGCCTTGCAAAGTAAAAAAATTGAAGATTGCAAAGTAGGAAGTTTTAAACCTTATGTGTTCAATTCTCCTAAAAACAATAAGGTCATACAATAGAAACCTAAATGTTGTGAATATGTAAACCATAAGAAGTCCATGTCGTGGAGTATGGCTACCTAATGTTTCGTACTATAATTGGGTCATTTTCTGGGGTTATGTCGTTTGAGTATGACATTGATGGGTACCCTATGTTATCTTTTTGCAAGAGTGGGTTCATGTTTATTTAAGTGTCTTATGAGTTGTTGAGTTTCTCTACTTGGAACCCTTTTGGTGTTGTGTAATGACCAATGTAAGTCAAAAAAAAAAAAAATAGCCCGGTAGTTTTACCGTTGTATTTGTGGTTGTAAAGTATGGGGGTTACACATGGATTTTGAGATAGAAAAGTGATACAAATTTGAGTCATCACAAATATAGCACCATACTATTAAATAATGTATTTCACTTTAAAATTTGAATAATTTATGTGTTCTAATTCAAACAAATAACACAAATTAGTATTAGGTAAATAATTCAATGCACTTTCATTAGAGCTGTTATTTATTGTGGTTTCTAAAATAATTGAGTCACTTTGCATCACTTTTGTGTTAGAAAAATGTGACTCAAATGATAATGTAAATTAGTGTTATAAATTATAAAATGTAAAAAAATGTGGAAAAATCATCAAAATTTACTGCTGATTGATGGTTGTACGATGTATGTGCCACACATTCATCTTGAAATATGTCTCACAAAGGGATATTTGAATATGCTGGAAGCTAGAAAGTAATGTTTCTAGAAAAATATATGAAGACTAAATATTTCACACCATTGTATTTCTTCATGAAAACAATTTCCAATACTTCAAATGAGATCCAAAATAGAGTCTCAATGTGAAATATATAACTAAATGTGTATTTGAAGTGCTAGTAGAACCTATACATGCATTACTACGATGTCAGGGCCAATATTATTCCCTCTTTCTATTCCCTTGAAATTTGGTCTCTAAGGACTATATATTTGACATTATTGGATCGTTCAATGAAATAACTTTATACTGATTTGAAGGAAAGTAGAAGTAGAGTAAAATTATGAAAGATACGAAAAAAAAAATCAAGTTATTTTCCTTTATATTTTGTCACATTTTTGAGTTGGCACCACCCAATTTCCTTATCACACCTAGGTGTCATTTTTGGCTTATTGCAAAAGTGTGCTTTTCACTTCTCCTCTAAAATGGAAATTTCAAAAATACATGCAGAAGGACATCAATGAAACTTTGTAAAAAAAAGATTTAACTTTTATGACATGAAAGACCAAAATTACAAAGTAAAAGAAATATGTTTGGCATACACTTTTTGTACCATCAGAATGTCATTTCTCCATTTTTTTTTATGAAAATGATCTTATATTATATTAAGAGAAACATGATACAAGATATTTTCCAAAAATAAGGGTGGTATGAAAGCATGCCCAACATCCAAGAGACATCTAGGCCACACCTAAGAATACAAAAAAAACAAGTTAAGAAAGACCAAAGTCAAACAACTAGAGGAAAAAGACAAATAAAGGGGGGGGGGGTGGGGGGTCAAGATCATCTGGCCATCCAGGACAAAGGAAGTCTTCTCCAATGTTAGAAACATACCAATTAGAGCTCGGGGGCATTCTTAATCATTGTCAGTACCAATTGGCTTGGGAGAAATAGAAAGAGCCATTCGGGGGAACCTATCTGATGGAAACAGAGACAGAGGTGGAAGGCTCCACCCATCATAAGTGCATGGTTCAAGAGCCACATGAGATACCTAACTGAGCTGACGCGAAGGTTAAAGGGAACCGTAACCATGATGGCGAGCTCATGGATATCAGCGAGCATTGATGAAAGAGTATCATTGGGAGCGGCTCTGACATCCTTCTTAGGGGCAACCGCTACAGAGTAGAGAGTATCGAGAGGGAGAAGGTGGCTCCTGATCAACATTACAAGGGGCCTCGCCCCAATATCATGGAGATTATGAAGGTGTTCCACCTCAAGTGCCACCTTGTTAGCTTGTATTTGAATCTGTAAAAATACATTATAAATGACCAGTGATTTATTATGCATAAAGAATTGTTGATCAAATTAAGTATTTGATACTAAAAATAATTCCATTCTTTCCATAACCAAAATTAAAATTCCCATCTTAAAGCCTGCCAAATTTGGGAAACATATGAGGTAATATGGGGCTATACCTTAAAATAATATGTTTCCAGGTGAAACACTCTGGCTGGAGGGGGAAAATAATGAATGAATCCAATTTCAAGCCCACTAGAATTTGGAGAAAAACAAAAACAAGTGCGGTAAGATTTCCATTGGGAGACAAAACATCAATTTGAACCAATCGGTTTCCAATCAGGAGACCTTGCTGTAAAATACACCACAAAATTATGTTATTTTAGGCTCCACACAGGATGAGCAGACTGTGTCAAACCTCCTTCTCTAACAGGAAGGATAAGAATGAAACCCACACCGAGTGTTGTGTTTTTCAACCATGTGAAGATGTGGTGACAGCCAATGATATCCATTATTGGTTGAGTAATTTCGGAATGGGGTATCCACAAACCAATTTTGGTTTGTTCACCAAGGATGGGAGGGACACACAAAGATCTTATTCATCATATAATCAAGAATTGAATCAATTATGTTAGTGATACTAGTATAATCCTTGGTGGAAAGTTTGTATATGAATTTTATCTCATTCTAAGGACACCAATATTTTGTGTGCTTGTAATAAATATCTTTAATGGAATGAATTCCACGCTTGAAAATACTTAGTGCGGGAATTCCATGGAACTCTGTAAGCCACCAATCCTTAAATTGAATGGAAAACAACTAACACAAAGAGTGCTAGTTGATGGAAAGGCTAGTGTGAAAGTCATTGCCTTTCCATTGAATTCGTGGTTTGATAAGCATTAAATTTTTGAAAACTTTGATGGGCACCAAAGAAATGAGGAGATTCGAAAACCCTAAACCTTTCCAGGTTGGGTGGCCATAAAGGAAACCCTCCTCAATGTCATGGCACAGAAGGACTTTCCAAGCTTATTGAACTTCAATGGAACAAATTATCCATTTGGAACAAAGTACCTTCCTCTATCATAAAATATCAATAAGACCCATTCTACCAGATTCATGGGGAAGGCAACAGGTCTCCCACGGAACTTTGTGAAACCCTTTGCTAGAAGAGACATTGGCCCAGAGGAAATCTTTGAGGAGATTTTCCAGTTTTTGTTTAGAGTTTTTGGATGGTACAAAATATGACAAATAATAGACACTAGTGGATTCAAGGACTTTATAACAAATCATGAATTTCCTCACTAAGGATAGTGGTTTGGTGATCCAGTAGTCCAGCTTTTGGCCACCCGTTGAACCACATATTTCCAAATATCCATAGGAGATGATTGAAATGCAAAATAAATGCCAAGAAATGTAAACATCTCACCATGGCCTAATATTTTGTAGTCATAAGAATCCAACCAAGTGGGCGTAGGGAGGAAGGATTATCTGTAACACTATGTTTTTTGCCAACGAATGGAAGAACCTGATTCCAGATAGAAAATATCAAGATAATGCATAACATTGCAAATATTGTTTTCTTCCTCAATTAAGGTAAGGAATGAGTCATCTACAAAGTGACCATAAGTAATTGGGAGCTATCCCCAGTAGGAAACATAATCCCTTGGGATTTGGCTTGGAAAAAAAAAACCAAAACCTTCACCCGCAAGAACATAAAGAGAAGGCACTAATGGGAAACCTAGTTGAATAGAGTGAAAAAGACCTAAGGGAGTTAAGGTGTTGCCATCAATGGTGATTTGTGCCAAGGCAGTGGCAAAAATCATTTGGACATATTAGACGAAGATGGGGCTAAATCCCCAGGTTTGAAGAATAGCAATAATGAACGGCCATTCTATCATGTCATAAGATTTCTCAAAGTCAGTTTTGATGAACATAATAGACTGGTTGGATCTACGAGCCAATTCCATGCCCTCGTAGATGGCAATTATATTGTCAAGAATGTAGTGTCCCTGAATAAGGCCATTTTTCTTCTACTAAATGATTACGGGAAGAATATAATGCAACCAAATCGTAAGGACCTTGACAATAATCATGTAAGATACATTGAGAAAGGTGATAGGACACCAGCTGGTAATTTTATTGGGGACTCTTGGCTTTGGAATTAACTTTATATTCCCTTTATTTATGTGTGTGTGTGTGTGTGTGTGTGTGTGTGTGTGTGTGTGTGTGTGTGTGTGTGTGTGTGTGTTAAGCGACTAGTTTTGAAATCCTTCAAGATAGACCTGATGAAGTTCTGGGACAGCAATATCCCATGACGTTTTATAGAATTCACAAGGGAAGCCATCACACTTGAAAGCTTTATAATTAACCATTTACATGGCCACTTCCAATAGGTTATCAAGGGTAAGCATACGGTGGCAGGAAACATTTTGGGCTGATGAGAGCTTCTAAGGCATGGAAGATAGACATTAATTAAGCACTTTTTGTCACTTGTCTGAGGGAGCTTGAGCTTGAAAAACCAACTTATAATGTTTGAAAACGGCCTGAAGCATGAGATGGGGTTCTGTAACCAGAGTTCCACCATCAAGAATGACACAAATTTACTGAGAAGGATTCTTGGCTTTGAGAGAAAGAGAAAAAAATTTCGATACCCGATCTCCCATTTTAAGCCAGTGTAGATGGAAATGAATTTGAGCTCCTCGAACATTGTAATTGCTTGCAATTCAAATTTTCTAAAGAAGCTCTACCAACTAAAGTTGTAGAGTTTCAGAGAAAGGAATTCCTTCAAAGACCACCACCACTTAACTAAAAGGAGAGGTGATAGTAGATTATGAGTGGCGTAAAATTTTATTCAATTGCTGAATATAGATTTTGAGGAATCTGGTCTTCCTAGTTATAACATCCTCTCACTATTGGGTCCATGTAACATGCATATGTGGATGATATTTCTTGAAATGAAATGGCGGAGGGGATAGGTTCCAAACCTGCTTGATGTGGTTGACAGTGGGCCCATGTTCCATTAAGGCAGTATTGAGGAAAAAAATGACCTTTATGACAAAAAGGTCACCTATCTTGCAAAGTGATATGAAATCAAATGGGCGAGTGGTCTAAAAGGATGAAATATGGCATAAATTCAATATGCAAGGAAGAAATACTATCAAAATCAAAAAAATATTGAGTTGACAACATAGCTTTGTTGAGTTGTTTGAAGACCCGATTTGATCCTCCTTACAAATTGGACCAAGTGCGTCAAGCTTCAAAGGTGGGAGTGCGAGAGGCGTTAAGGTCATAAAACCCAAATTTATTGCACATATAAAACCACACCTCGCTTTTTCTAGTTGTCCATCACATAGACAGGTGCCCGTACTTATCAATGAGCAGCTCTACCATATTAAAATTGCCGCATATAACCCAATATGCATCAGGAATTACATTATCTATCCATTGCCAAATATTGGACCTTTTTGTAGCATCCTTAGACGTTTAAATGTTAATGAGGCTAAAAGAGAATCCGTCAATATTAAATAAGAGAAAAATGGCATTATTGGTGGGGTTGACACCATGATCCGTTAAAAAGAGTTGCCATTTAGGAGAAGAAATGGAAATAAAACCTAGTCACTCCTATCATGATTATAGTAGAATGCCAGGCTATCCGACCAAATGGATTTACAAACCATATCTAACTGAAAACTTTTAACTTTCACTTCTTGCAAAAACAACACATGGAATTTTTTTGACAATCATCCCAAACAATATAATTTTTATTAGATTTTGTAACACATAGCACATTCCATGATATGCAATTAATGGTAAACGATGGTCGAGGGCCATACCATCTACATCCAATCCATCCAAGCTATCAAACTGATTATGCAGGAATTGAGCATTGTTATTCTTTAAGAAATCCTGCAACTCAATTTTCCTTTTGCCGACATATTCTATATTATATTCCTCACCTGCAAGAATCCACTATGTGAGCTGCGCTATGATACTAGGAGTGGCGAGGAGGACTTCAAGACCTTTTGGACTGGCCCTGTGAACAACTTGTCAGGAACAAATGCGAATGCAAAAGGGTTGAGAAACTACGTATGGAATTCATCTGGTGCATGAGAACTGAGGATGCCTTGGGAATGGTGGATAATTTAAGTAACAAGACAAGAAATTTGGTAGAAACTACTGGCTCCTTGGGACATTGGCCGCATGGTCTTTCCTTAATAGTTGGCTCACCCAAGCCATTTGAGCAAGGGGCCTTGGGTTAGGTTTTCTTGTTCTTATTATTTTGTCCTCTAATTGTTTTCCACCGTTCCTCCTGAGAGGGTTTGACCACTTCAGAAACCACCTTAGTCACTAGGCAGTTGTGCAGGACATAAAGAGGTTAATCCTTGACCTTGTGATCAGTGGCTTGGCATTGGAAGCAAGTGTTAGGTAGGTTAATGTATAAGATACACCTCGAGTAACAAATTACTCCCATTTTAATTGCCACGAACTCTTTCAGTTCTTGAGAGAGGTCCACTTCAATGTAGACACTCTTCTACAGACGTGTTATAAAATCATCAAGGTTCCATACAAACCACCCGCCCTATAGAAGAGGTGATCTGATGCAAAAAATTAACACATGGCAAGGGAAGGTCAAGAAATTCTACCCAAACTGAAACTTTGAGGGCCTCATAATTAGAGATCACAAAATCTTTGGTCTATGGAGAAAGGACAAAGAGAGAGTTGCGAACATACGAATTGGCTGAACTGGTTAGAATGGTCAGGCATGCAATGGGTCAAAGAACCAGAAAATGAAAAATCCTTTGGTCATGTTCTGAACACTCTCGAGTTGGATGCCATGAGCAGCCCAGGCCAAGTTAACCCATGATTTTAGTATGCTTTTAGAGGGGATGTAACCCACAAAATATCCAATGAAGTAGAACTACTCTAACCATTGGTATGCACCATTAAACTCAGGAATAGGTAAAATAAAATCAGGGGGAGATTCATTACCTCGTGGAATCCCTTCGAGACAAACTTCTGGGGGAGTTTCGGTGGTGGTACGATTGTTTGAGACTCCACAAGCTTCAACCATAGTTTCGACAACCGAGCTCAAAGTGGAAGAGGCCATTATATAGTTGCGCCCAGAGGGCAAGAAACCCTAAAAAAACTGTACATGTATTTTCCCACAACGGCCAAGAAACCATGGTATGACATGCACGTGGAGGAAACCCTAATAGAGCCGACTCACCACTCTTAGTCAGCAAGTTTCATTTGAGAAAAAAACAATTATATTTCTCCCTCTTTGACTTCCTACCAAAATTTGTATTTAAGAGCCATATATTTCATTGCATTGAATAACTCATTCAAAGAGCTTTCCAATTTTTCAAATAAAAGCCAAAACAAAATTTAGATGTAAAAGATATAACAAAACGCACGTTTGAGGTGTTGATGGTACCATGTTGGACATGCATTTGAAATTTTGATGACACGATTAAGTTCCATTTTTCGAACCTTTCCTCGAAATAAAAATTTATTTCGAGAGTAGGTAACAAGGAATCTAGTTTTTAAAAGGAAAACCAACGTTTGTGATTTGGTTAACATAAAACCGCGAGGCCCGGAGAGTCATTCCTGTCTCTAAATATCCTTACCAAATTTGGCTTTTAAGAATTGAATATTTCACATGGTTCAATTGTTTATTGATTGCTTAGGAGACTTTCTTGGCTCGAGTGCTTTGGACAGTTTCATGGAAACAAAAGACAGATCACCTCTTCTTATTATTAAGATTCCTTATACTGACACGATGGTCTACGAATAGCCTTAATTGAAACATTAACTACCAACATTTTTCCACTAACGCCACCATTATTAGTTTTTTTACAATTTATTATTTTTCTTCGAAACTTATCGTTTACTTTTAAAAAAATAAATAAAAAACTCATGCCTTTTAGGTTTTTCTGAAATAATTTGTAATTAATTAAAACTATATACAATAGAAGACAGATATTATTAGTTTGTTTACAATTTCTTTCTTTGAAACTTATTGTTTCATTCCTTTAATTATATATATATATATATAAAATAGAAGAAAGCCTCAATTATAATACTAGCATACCTATATTAGATAATCAAAAGTAATACCTAATCATAAAGAAGGCCATGGAATGGTATATCCTGTTAAAGCGATCGTGCGAATAGAGAGTTGGAACAAACTAAAGCATGTTTTTATTATTGGTTTATTTGTTACTTGTTGACTAGCAATTCTAAGATATTTATGAAAAAGAATGGTTGGAAAACTTGCGTAATAGTAGAACATGTGTATATGATTTGTTGCGTCTCATATAGCTTAAAGAGTATTATTGGAGTGAACAAGAATAGTATCTTTTGAATTAGTTTTACTACAATAATCTTAAACAAGCTTCAATCAAATGAAGACCACTTAAAACATAGAAACTAGTTCACATATTTATTGAAATATAATATATTATATAACTTATAATGTAGCCAATGAAATGTAAAAAATACTTTAAAAGTGCAGGATTTGATAAATGACTCATCTACAATTAATCATGCGAATGATAAAATGCCAATTGTAGGTTCGAAGCCAAATTTTCATAAAATTTTCAAGTAAACTGGCAAGTAGCTGTAGCTCAAGTAACAAATGTGGTTAATGTGTTTTGGGAATAGTGTTTACAAGTTTTCTTGTAATTATAACAATGTTGAATACGACTTCGATGAGAAAGTAATGCTCACTTTAAATACTTTAGAACAAAATAGTTACTAATTGTTTTAGAATAGAAGTTATGTTAGGAAATCCTATGTTAGTGCTCACGGTAATTAATGTTTTACCGTTGTAATTAGTAATTAGTAATTAGATATTATATTGTTATATAGTTATAATAATATAAATTGTTAGTTGTTGTTACCGGTACCTATCCAAGGTTATTAGATCATATTTTTTAGGATGTTGTTTTTCTATCTCTAGATTACTATATAATAGCCTTTGTAATGTTCTCATGACAAGCTGAATAAAATATCTTTCTGGTGTTTTGTCTATGCAAATTGTTCATACCTTTCATCTGGTATCAGAACAAACTCTAATATTTCTTTGATGAAAAGATAAATTGTTTTCCAACTGGGCCGTTTTGAATCTTTTTTAGCCCTGTTGATGTTGTGTCTTCTATAAGATCATTTTTTACATCCAAAAACCTGTCTGCATTGGACATCTACATCCACGTCGCCTTTATGTGCATCCATTATTGTTGCACATATCTTAGGAGGTTACAACCTTGATAAGTTGGATCTGTCTTAGCCCCATCTATCTTGCACAAATCTAGACAATTATTTGTCACCATTCATTTTTATGAGGTGATTGATCTGATGTAGTAACTTGCACACAAATAATTATCCTACATAGTTGTTAGCTCTGTCATTAAATATTTTTGCTATCATTTCCATTCGTATTTTCCCTTGCTATCAAGAGTGTGCAAAACAATTTTTAACAAATACATTGGTATATATTCATTCTAATAAATAAATTTATTTGACGACATCTTGATGATACAGTAAAGGTTTGCTGCTGTTGTCAGATTTGACGCAGACTTGGATATTCAGATATCTATCAATTGCAAGAGTATTGTGTGTGTCTAGAAAAACATGCCAGTGCATTTGTTCATTCCATAGTGAATTCCAACAATGGATATTAAATCATTGCAATGATGGTTTTGGTCTTGGTGACAACTGCGAACCCTTTCCGCCAATCGATTATATCTACATCTTAACTCTTGTGCAAGTGCAGTTTCAATATTATTTGTTCAAGTTAATAAATAGTGTCATCTTCTTATTGTCAAACGATTATTTACTTTGTCAAGAGTAATATTTGTAATGGTCAACAGATTAGTAATAAGGTGTAATTTCTAATAGTAACCTCTTGTCAGTGGTGGATTTTAACGTTCAAGGTTACATGTCACCAAAAAAAATAGGCGAAGGTCCCAAAAAAAAAAATGTGAATGTGCACCTCAAAACAAATGTATAATAATTATTTTCAAATACATAGATTAATTTAAACTATATATTTGAGAGATTGACCAGTGACAAATAATTCATTTTATAATTTTTTGACATCCTACTAATGATCCATACATAGACAGATATCTATCCTAACAACTTTATGAACAACTTCATGAACAGCAATTAACATCCCATTATTAACCCAAAAAATGGTCTATTTAATCATTCTGACTCAAATACGTGGGATTCTCCAATTGATTTAATTTAAATGATTTTAACAAACTTAATGTTTATAAATCGTTGGGTCTTTGTCGTATAACTATAAACCAACAATTATAATGCTATATTAATAAATTTCATAGTTTATAGAGATACAATTATTTTTCAGAAATACCAATTATACACTAATCAAATGGATCTTCACCAATCAAATAAAATATCTATAAACACCATTAAAATTTGTGAGAGCATTAAAATACTACTTTAAATAACAATTAAAAAGTAAATAATAGTACAAAAATTGAAATAATAATATTTGTAATGGTCAATAGATTAGTTGTACAATGTAATTTATAATAGTAGCCTCTTGCTATAGAAAGTATAGCTGAAAGCTTAAGAGAAAGTTATAGTATATTTGTGTAAGAGTCATAAAATTGTAATGTCATTTTCCTTGTGTTAGTCAAGATCAAGCTATAATGTCAATTTAATTTTGAAAATAGTCAAAATTGTGTTGTTTAAATTCAAATCAAGTCATATAGGTGATTTTAGGTTTTTTTTTTAATAGTCATTTTGGAAGTTGTCGTCATGAGTCAAAGTAAAAATAATTTGTAAATAATAAAAAAATCCTCAAGGATGTATTATCGTTGGAACGCAACATCCAGTATGTAAAGTACCATGACAAAAGAATTCATGAAAATCTTGAAGCAAGATATGACGGAGATACTAAACTTGAAAAATCTTGACTACAAAAATGTCGATGTTTGACAACATGTGAATATATAAAATTCCTCAAAGCCAAATCAGGTTGAGTTAGCAGTATCACATTGGAGGACAGAGACATCAGAGGTTGGAGGTCGATCAATGACCACTCATCATTCACCAACGATGGGGCCACATTTGTCTGTGGTGACATTACTGTGGTGTGAGTATTTGTTTTCAGTTCTTGAAGTGTGTTTCTTTTCAGAGTTTTTGTTTTGTGTGGTTCTAGATGTTGCAAAAATAGTTGTGTTGGAGTGCAGATGACTGTCAATGATCCTCTGACTTACGTAATCCTCTTACTGTCGTATTTTTTTGGAAGACAGTCGACTTTTTATTACGTTCATTTACAATGGTGACCATGTGCTACAATATCTAACTAGCAAGATACAATCAGTAGTATATACTTTGATTCAATTTTATCCTCAATGTTTGTGTGTGGAAATTTCACATTATGGGGGGAACATGATACCAATATTCCATTTTATTTATGAGCCCAAAATGACTAAACGCAAGGATTCAACTTCCAGTGGTAGTGACGGTTTCCTATGTTATTCCAGATCGAGTGGCAACGATCGATACCAGTGGCTACAACTAAGAACATTACAATTCTTAGAGGAAGTAATGTCAAATATTTCCAGTATATGTTCTATTGTTCTAGTGTTGTGATAAGTGAGTTTTTTCCTATGTAATATCCTAAAGGAAGAATGTGATGAGTGATGATACTACTGCAACATCATGATATTGTGGTTATTATTAATCTAAAGAAAAAACTAACCAGAGGTTGTTGGTTGATTAACTAAAAGTGACTAATATAGAATAGTGTAAAGTAGTTAATCTAGTCCAGGAGAACAATATAACGAAGTAACAAATGTATTAGAGAATTATATATAAAGTATAATGAGCAATTAAACTAGATGAAACTAAAACCTTAGTGTATAATAACAAAGAAGAAATGACTTAGCTTATATCTGGAGACTGTCACAATGTGTCATAGGTCTGCATAAAAAATCAAGAATGAGGAATGACTGTACCGTAATGTTGAAAATGGTATATTTGGATGATGTGTCTGGAATTGGGGCATTTGGAATTGGACTGGGGCACCCATGGGCACTATGGTCTTCTATCTAGGCACCCTGATTTATGTAAAAGCTCTAAATCTAGTTTTTATAGGGCTAGAAGATAGTCTTGAACTATGCCTATCACACTAAATTTTGTGTGTTGCACCAAATGCTTTGAATATGCTAAGATGGATAAATGACCTGCAAAACCCCAAAACAAGCATCAAACACTAAAAAAGTAAAATGCATATGAAGGGGTCAGATTGTCCTCAACTACTGCAAAGGTAGACTTACTAATTGAGTGTTGCACTACATCTCAGAACCAACGTAGTTCTATGTGCAAGTGTATGTTAACATGCCCTAGGTTGCTCTTGTGTCAGTCACACATTGTGAAGTAGCGAGAAATAACTATCAGTAGAAAATGTAATTAAATGTGTGAATGGAATAGAGTAGAATCGCTCCCCCTATGCAGTGTGTATTGATATAGATCTCCTAGCTTGTGTCTTGATGATGATTGAGCTATGTGGATGCCAATGCAATAGATGGATGCAAACCTAGATGACGTGATAATAGATGGTGATGCTAGGTCCCCCATTATGGTCTCATAGTTTTTTATTTATAGGATTTTCTTGGTTCAATTTCATAATTAACCCCGAAATGACCAACCTCCTAAGATATAAGGATGAAAAATGACTAGAAAAGACCAAAGAAAAGGAGGGAAAGTGTAAAAGGGACCAGGGAGCTCATGGGTGCCCCAGTTAGGGCTAAGATGACACAGGATCTTTCGAAATGGCTAGATAGGTAGATGCAATTGGTCACAAAATATGAAATAAAGTAAATGAAATGACCAAGTGGATGGGGGTTAATTAGTGCTTTATTTCTTTGAGAACCTTCTAAATAGTAGTATGAGACCGGGATAAATAATTTCCTAAAGTGCATGATTTTGTGACTATATTTCGCCCCCACTTTATGTTGGTGAGCAGAAATATCAGTAACATAAAGTAGATAGAGATGTGTACCTAATGCCACTACACAGTGATGAAGAAGGCATGCCGAAGGACTAAATAATATTTGAAATGATAAAAAAAATGGAGGAGTGTGGAAAATATAGATGAAAAATGCACAAAAAAGTGATGATAGTGAACGTAGGGTGGAACACGTGTGTGTAGTTGCTACAATGTGTACCTGCATGGTCAGTAAAACATGTGGGTTGCCGCAGAATGTTATTGTTGCCCCCATTTGAGTGCTTGTTTCTCATACGACCAGACTTGCAGGAAAGAACACGCAAGTAGTCAAATATGTATGTATGTAAGTGTGAAAACGCTATGTAAAATACACATGTAAGTGTAAAATACACAAAGTGTAAATGGAAATGGAAATGTAAATAGAACATGCGCAACTGATCCATGTCGAGGAAGAGTGTAGAAGGATATCCTGTAATGCAAGTTTTTTGGGCTATCTCACACCACCATAGCTGAAGAAGTGTAGGGAGGAAATGCTCTATGTCCTCCAAGCTGTAACTACTTGCCACAAATGCTAAGGACATTGTGTCCTATAAAAGCCATTGATAGACTAGTCTAAAACCACTTGCTAAATATAACTAAACCGAACGAGTGTAGAATCACCGTGTTAGTATGTAGAAACTCCCAAATGATGCCCCTCCTGTTTGGGGGTGCATGTGATGTCATTGATAGGATACATGTGATACTAAAAGCGGGCTAACCACATGTACGTTGAAACCATGGAAAGCTCTTGGTAAAAACCAAGGCCCACACAAAGAAGAAGGCTAGCCAAAGACAAGTGTAAAAATGCATGTATAAAGAAAATAATGTGTAAGCTACAAAGACAGTGTATAAGCCACCAAGTGTAGACACAAAATTATGCATTTTACTCACAATTTAGTCTAGTTTTATACTACTGTTTAGAAGGTTCTCAAGTGGGTAAAGTACTAATAAATCCTACATTTTTCCATCTTTATTTTATATTTTCTTTCCTACTTCCCATGTATTTCCTAGCAAATACCCGACTATTTTGCAACTACCCCATAATTATAGCCTAAATTCAGGGTGCCCCAACATATACTGGGGTGCCCTGGGGCACTCTGGTCCCACTTTTGTGTGTCTCAGTCTACGCACATCATTTTCTCATTTTCTTTGTGGGATTTTATATCCTTTGTTAATGTTTATGTCTTTCTCATTCGGCCTTGTCAGGATTAATCATGAAATTAGACTTGATATCCCTATAAATAGAAAGATTATAAGACCATAATGAGGGCACTAGCATCATGACTATCTCTCACTCCATTAGAGTTGCATTCATTGCATCGATTGCATCCACATAGCACTGTACATCAAGGCTAGGAAGATCTGCATCACACACACTGCATAGGGGGAGGTATTCTATTTTATTTCATGCATGCATATTATTTACTTTCGTTATAGCTATTACTTCTTGCTATTTCACAAAGTGTGACTGGCATGAGAGCATCTAGGGCATGACATGCACATACACACCAGAACTACATTCGTGTCCGAAATGTAGTATAACGCTTAGTGATAAGATGACAAGTTTGGAGGATGAGGTCAGTCTGACCCATTCATATGCATATTTCATTTTATTAGGGTTTGATACTTTTCCTTTCTTTATAGGCCATTCTCTTGTTTATGAAACAGATCTAGCATGACAAACATGTAGGGTTTCAATAAAAGTTGTGACACTGGTGAACTCTAGATTTGAGCTTTATAAGTGTTCTGAGTGCCCCGATTACACACCAGGGCACCCTGAGTGCCTTAGTACACTACCAAACACCCCAGAAATTTCAGATGTGCCCTTCTCAGGGTATCTAAGTATTCATCTGCACTTTCAAATTCTCTCTTTAGACCTGCGACAACCTAGGATAGTCTTCTTCAATTAGCTATTCCACTTTCTCTGCCTTCTCTTGCATACTTAGGGTTTTATTTTACTTAGATTAATTAATTTCAATTATTTCATAATATTTTAGTTCATTTACACAGTGTTTTAGTCCTCCTGTTTATATTAGCATAAATACCTGTTATCCAAAATTCACTCCTCAAGGTAATTTTGATAACATGCATCAAATTCTTCAGTCCCAAGCAAGTAGATTGATTCAAGGCCCGAAATCATGTTTTTTGGGGCCCCTTCGGCTTCTCTCTAACTCTCTCATCCAAGAAAAAATCCCAATGAGTTAGAAAAAATGGAAAAAATTAAAAAAATAAGGTCGCAGAATTGTTTTAAAGCATTGCGGGTCTGAAGGGTATGGATCATACCAGTGCGGGTTGTACCGAGGTTCATCGTACCAAGTTCGCGGCCGAAATACAAAGAAAATCGGCTAAGTCAGGGATTTTTTTCCTAGGCAGTCCGCGGGACAGTTGGCACATCGGTACGCGCAGGATGCAAATCGGCCGATTTTCCGCAAGTCAATCAATTGCAGGCGGTGCAGAGATTTTCATCTGGGACAGCCGGGACGTCGGTACGCGTGGGATGCACAAACGCGAAAAGGTCACAAAAAGGGACAAGGAAGCCTGAATCGGCTGATGCGGAAGAATGTGTCTGGGACAGCTGGGACATGCGGACCCAATTTTGCCGCAATATCCGTAATTCAAAGGAAAAGTCAACGTTTGACTCCCGAAACTTAAAATGGCCTTAACTTTTGACTCCGAGCTCTGATTTTCACAAAATTGGACTTTATAGAACAAGCAAAACGTCCTTTGGAATTAGGGTATATATATTTAAATAAAAGAAACATATTCGGCTCCAGTCAGTTAATGCTCATTCCCATCAAATGACAGAAAACGCCTCCCAGACCCAAAATAGCTTCCAGCACTTAGAAGGCCATAACTTTTGCATTTCTCAACGAAATCGCACAAAATTGGTACCGTTGGAATCATGGCTCTGAGCCCAACGCACAGTATTCAAGAAATTCTAGATTTGATGAGAAATAGGTGGGTATTTTTCATAAAACGTTTCCAGGTTTGTAACAATGTTTTATTTGGTAGTTGGGAGTATAATTAAGAGGCATGGTCATCATTCTTTCTCTACTGCAAGACCTGGGACAGTATGCAGAGCCTTTTTCAAGTAATATACAATCATTTTACTACATTTAATGCCTCTTACAAGTGGTTGAAGGAAAGAGTTTCAGATTTCCATTTTTTTTTCTCTCTCTCTTCTCATTTTCCTATAAATTAAAGTGTTGGGCTCATTGTAAGCAGAGAGTTTTTTTTTTTTTTTTTTTTTTTTTTTTTGGTAGCAAAGCTCTGCCAAAATTTCTTTGTGAAGCCAATGTGCTGCAGGCCCTTGTTTTGGACTCCTTGCATGGTGATCCAGGCCTTTATCTTGTAACCGATTGAACTGTGCATATTAGGAGGCAATAAAATATAAGTTTGTGGATGTATCTTCCCCTGCTGTTTTTTCTTGCATTCTTCTTTCCCCTTCAACCTTGATTATAAGAATATTGTGTTTATTTTTATGTTCTTGCAGGGATCCATAATCATTGTGTATGTTTGAAATGTTGTTTTGAATGCATTTTACTAGATTATGGAGAACTGTCATCACCTCTTCTAGTGTGCACTTTGCTTCTGTATCTCACACATTGGAAGACTACTCTCACACCCTCCTTTTCTGGTGTATCACCGATTTAGTGTAGGATTTCATTTTATGCATTCTCTCTCCTTGGTCCCTTGGAAAGTTAGATTAGAACAGTTAGTTTACCTTGCAATAGAGTAGATTGTGACAGGTAGTTTAGGAGCAAGAACCAGCTTTCTCTGGAGGTCTATCTCAAGTAGCAAGTCCCACAACTTGGAGATAGTACCCATGTTATCCAATCACAACGTGAGTTAAAGGTTATGAACTTGTGAAAACATAGGGGTGATGTGATTTGGTGATAACAATACCCTAATACCTTTGCCTAGGTCAATTAGGTCCTATTTTAGCTAATCATTTTGGTGAACCTGACTTCCATTTTTATGCCGATTACTCATAGCGATCACTTTGGCACTCTATAGTACTGTGAGATTCGTTATTCTCTTTACCACACCTCTAGATCCATGGTTAATACTCCTACTTCCATAGGTGAAATCCTCTTAGACACCTCTACCCAGGTTCCCCTTCACGAAATCAAAAATGAGTTTAGCGAAAACTCCTGTGACGAGGATACTAATATTTATCAGGAACAACTTAACACTATCATAGATTTTCACCAAGCCCTTTGTGATAACCCCACTCATCTCCCTCATGCCTTGCATTCCCTACTCGCTATTAAGCGAGCTTGTGAAGCATCCGAAAATTTTTTCTCCAGCCCTATGGTATCTTATAATGAATGTTATCCATCCCACTCACTAGGGTGCCTCTAATGGTCTACTTGGTTACTCCTCTAATACCCCTAATTTTACATCATTACACCAAGATATTCAAAACCAAATCCACCGGTTACAAGTTTCTACCTCTAAAGGAATTTTTATCCAATTTCGCTACCCTGACAAAAATGGAAAATGGGCAGGCTTGCCATGTCATAAACAGTTAGAATGGACACTTGGTAAGAAATGGAAAATCCAATGTACAACCCCCAGACACCTTCATACATCCCACCAAGCCTTGGCACAATTGGAGAATTAAAGAAATAACATGAAATGTTCAAGTGAGTGTCTATAGTTCAAGGGAATAGTCTCCGACATTGGATGCAACTCAACGAGCTCACAAGTGAGCAACCTTCTAGCTTCAAGTTGTTTCCAATGTCCACTAAGCCATTCGAATGACATGTGAGGGATATGATATCAAGTTGCGGAATGCACTGATATATCAAGTTGGAACTCGACCCAAGAACTCAAGTACATGGTAAAATGAGCTTTGAGAAAAAGATGACTCACTTAGAATATAATAGGTTAAGTCAATTTTAACGGATGTAGACACTAAAATTATAGGTGAGCTCAAATGGCTATTGACTCAGAAAGTTGGAAGTCAAGCCATCGAGTGAGTCATAGACCCTTACAGAAAGTATGGAAGAAAACGACCTGGCTGACCAGAATTGGTATGGGACA
The DNA here is from genome assembly GCA_019776745.2 of Taxus chinensis. Taxonomy (NCBI): domain Eukaryota; kingdom Viridiplantae; phylum Streptophyta; class Pinopsida; order Cupressales; family Taxaceae; genus Taxus; species Taxus chinensis. Next base: position 168,199,887 of record CM034148.1, on the reverse strand, counting down.
TTTGTGTCTGCAAGACCCAAAATCGATGACATAGTAGGATGGCATGTTAAATGCAAAAAATTTGGACGTCAACAGACCTTGCGGTTGAGTCAAATGGAGGTCGGGAGCCCGAGTTATGGGAGATGCAAATGAAATATACCCGAGTGGCCCACGGGGCACATGTGCACCAAAATGCCGAACTTCCCACAGTATGAAAGTATGTTGCAAATAAGGTAGGGGTCAACGGCCCACGCGGTCCGGTTGACATAGGACATTTGGGCCCCAAAAATCTGCATTCACTGACTTAGGAAGCAGTGTAAACCATTATGGAAAAGGTGTAAAAAATTGGCTCATAGATCCTAAGGACTACTAGGCCCAAAATTCACAATTTCATCGAAACAAAAGCAAAGTGGATGGAACGAAGGTCAATGGCCCTCACATCCCGGTCAATGGCGGACACGTGAGGAGAGATTATCCCTAATCAAGTGAGGTGGAGAAAGAAGGCCTAGATGGTTCAAGTACCACAGGGACATGAGTTCCACAAAAACCTGCAATACCCACATGTCAAATAAAAAAGGAGTAAAAATCCAGTGTATTGCGGATTGTCAGAGCCCACATGGAACACCCTGACCCTGATCCTAAAATAGTCATAAATTTTGACTCAGAACTCTGAATTTCACAAAATTGGACTCTTTGGAAAGGGTAGGTATGTGGAAAGAAAGAAACATCATCAGCTCCAAGAAATTAAATTCTCAGTCCTATAAAATGCAAGAAATCCCTAACAAACTCAAAATAGCTGCTCACACTAATAAGGCCATAAATTTTGCAATTCTCAATGGATTTTCACAAAATTGGTCTTGTTGGAACTGTGAATCTGAGCCCAAAGAAAAAAAATCAAGAAATATAGAAATTGATGAATTTTTGAAGATGATTTACAGGAAAATGATCCAATTTATGTTTGGTGGTTGGAAGAGCATTCAATAAGCATGGGAAATCACTCTTTTCCTACTAGAAGTTATGGAGTATCTTGGGATTGCTTCTGCAGGTCAAGAATCACCAACCACATTGCTTTGTCATAAATTTTAATTTGTTGAAAAATGGATTTCGGGATTTATATCCCTTCTCTCTCTCTTCCAAAACTCTATAAATTGGAATAATGGGCTCATTGTAAGTAGGAAAGTTCTTCAGTAGCAAAATTCTGTCATTTTGTTTTTGTGAAGTGAATGTACTATAGGCCCTTGTAGTGGAATCCTTGCATGGTGATTCAAGCCTTTACTTCGTAATAGATTTAACTGTGCATATCAATGAAGCAATAAATTCAATTTTGTGGATATATCTTCCCGTCCTGTGTTTTTTTGCATTCTTCTTACCTCTTCAATATTATTGCAAATATATTGTGTCTATTTTATTCTCTTGCAAGGATTCATTATCATTGTGTGTGTATGAAATATTGTTTTGAATGCAGTTGCCAGACTAGGGAGATTTGTTATCACCCTCTCTAGTATGTATTTTGCTTCCATTTTTCACACATTGTAAAGCTATTCTCACTCCCTCCTTTTCCGGTGTATCACGATTGTTAGTATAGGCTTTACTTTCATGGACTCTCTCTCCTTGGTCCCTTGGAAAGTTAGATTAGGATTAGATAGTTTTTCTTGCATTACGATTAGATTGTGGTAGGTAATTTAGGAGAAAGAAAAAACTTTCTCTGGAGGTCTTTCTCAAGTAACATGTCCCATAAGTTGGAGATATTACCCATATTACCTAGTAACAATGTGATCTCAAGCACACACACTCGTGTAAATTGGAGGGTGCTGTGATTCGGTGATAACAAGATCTTTAATTCTCAACTCCACCCCCTTGTTACATTCTACCTTTGTGACATCCATCTCTTCGTACGCAATGCCACCTAACTTAGTCTCTCCCAAACTGCCCATTTTCAAAGGCCACAGTGAGCCACAAGAGCATCTCTGTACTTTCCACATTGCATATCTTGACTACACTGATGATCACACTATCCTTGCTAAGTTATTTCCATGTAGTCTACAGGACTATGCGATGTGCTGGTTTTATGACCTACCCATTCATTCGGTAATCTCCTTCACTCATCTATTTGATGCCTTTCTTACCCATTTTTCTATCAAATCGGTTCTACAATTTCTTATGCTCAACTAGCATAGCTCAAACAAGCACATAACAAACATTTATTTGACTGTGTTATACATTAAAAACACAACCTATTTAAGATAAATAATCCTCTTGCCCATTCTGAGATCCATGATATATTTATCCATGGTCTCTTACCTCCTCTATAAGATAGCATGCTCTTTTGAAATTTCCCCTCATTCGATCAAATTTTCCGTGCACTCAAACTTTGCAAGAATAAAATTGTCTCCGTAGGCAAGCTCAAATACCAGGATGTGCCTCCTTCATTAACTTGCATGAAAAAATAAACCCTCTTCAAGGTACCCACATAAAAATATAATGACTCACAACTTGTTGTTGATAAAATGTCTATTGCTAAGGAATCACGCCCGCAGCCATATGGACGTCCTTTTTCTAAACTTATTATCCCGCTAAGTGTCTTGTTGCCACAAATCATCGATAATAGTCTTATTAATTTTCCACCACCTTTACAACTTGACCCCTCCTACCCCAAAGGATGTAACTTTGATGACCATTCTTATTTTTATTATCATTGATGTGTGTGACACTCCATTTGTCGTTATTTTAAGCTCCAACATCTCATTCAAGACTTACTCGATGCTGGTGATATCGAACTTCTAGAATCTCCCTCATCTTTCCCTACCAATGATAACTAAAAATTCTAAATATTTAACACCCCTCTACCCAAACACAATGCTTAACAAGTTGATTCATCTTCTAACTATGTATGTCAAGCATCATCTACTTCCCTTGGGTCTCTCGGATTTCTTATTGCTCAAACTAACATGCCCACACCAATTATCTCCTTCTCTGAAACTAACTATCACGATACATTCACATATGACCATTTATACATACATGCCTTTATTTCCTCAACCCCTATCAGCAACACTAAGGTTGATCCATCTTCCCCTATCAGCGCATGTTCCCTATCCTTTTTATGCTCTATCAGGTACCCTCAATCGCAAATCAACTATCCGTTCAAGAGGCCCTATGGTGTCGTTAAGTTACATATCATAGTTAGTCTACAAACTATTCACATCCCTTTCCTTGTCAGTCAAATCGTCAAAGGATGTGATTTACTTCTCGGCATTAATTGGATTCGTAAATCCCAAGCTATCGTCTCCATCAACCACTTGTGCCTTAAGTTGATCTATTACAACAGAGGTATCTCCATTGATGGTATTCCTATTTCATCTTCAGCAGCATCACCTTCTAGTTTCACTACTCTTGCACCTACTCACATCCCTCACACAACTCTTCTGATGTCACCTACATTACATTCTATTCCTATCCCACTATCTCAACCACCCCCTATGCACCCACCCCATTCCATTAGTCCTACACACTGACATAGGCATATTCCTAGGACTACTACTATCTCTCACCAATGGTCACTGCCCCACTTTATTCCACATGAATTGCTTCCTTATAAACAAATGATCCTGCCTCACATTCCATCGCCCACACACTTTACTACACTTCGATATTGACGTTACGTACACCCATCACATGCATATCGTATTCATTACCATGTTCATTGTTTTTCTCACATCCCACCTTTGCTCGACCATTGTCCTAATATGTCATCATCCTCGTCACCAATTGACGGACCTCCATACCTAAACCTTGTTGTTTGACTCCTCCCTTATGATATACTCAGGGGAATAGCATTTTATCTCTAACACCCCCTCCTCTATTCTAGCATACTTGTATCATCCTACATCAATCTTTGACTCTATCTTATACAATATAACACCCTCGTCACTTGATGACACACTCTTGTGCTACAGTTCACACTAGACTGTTGAGGGATTACCATTACATTGAACCCCACACACCACACATCCTACATCATCATATGCATAGCTCATCTACTACTCCTTCATACATCATCTATCTCATACATGCTACACTATTTATCATCATATATGAGTCTAGTTTTCTATTTCATCCATACATTTTATATCTACACTAGGTCACATTACCCATGCGTCTATATTTTCCTATCACTACTACCTATTCTATCTACACATATCATCACACTTTCTACATTCTACTACATATCTACACATCCTATGCACTATTTGGTCAGCTACACTACATTGTTCTACTCGTTCTGCTCACTACCCTATGACACACTCTAGTTCCTCAATCCATACTTGAATGTTGAGGGTTTACCTATCAAATGGACTTTACCAACTTGTGACATATCATCATATCACATTCATCGAACTAGTGACCAATTCTCTAGGCTATATCATCACCAACACCCATCATCACATAGTGGTATACACATTAGGTTAAATCACCACCCTTTTCATCACTTCTACAACATCCTATGACATTCTCTCATCTCGTATTATACCATCCTATACCTTTTGCAATTCCAAATTATTCCATTGCATTATCACACCTTCTATCATCTTGTAGTGGTATATACCTTAGGTTAAATCACCAATCCCTTCATCATTGTCTCATTATCCTCTTACATCCTATCCTCACATATTCTGGTATCCTATTCCAAGTCCTTCTATTACATCTCCATTTATACTATTGATCACATAGTTATATATGGTTTAGGCTAAATCAAAACCTCATTCTTATTCATCACATAGTGGTATACGCTTAGTGTTAAATCACCATCGTCTGATATTCACTTCCTACTACTATATGCTTCCTATACCCACATCACCCATCTCGTAGTGACATATGCTATAGGATATATTTTCACCTTCTTCTTCCATCATGTAATGATATACGCTTAGGGATAAATCATCACTCATCTATTCAACATGTTGTGGTATATGCTTGGGCTATAGGGATCACACTTATCTTTCCATATGTCTCCTCGCTATACACCTCTACCATAGTGATATACGCTTAGGGATAAATCATCACTCATATATTCAAAAAATTTGTGGTATATTCTTACATTATAGGGTCCATGCACATCATCTCCCCATGTCGCATCTCATCACCATTACATCTACACACTCATCGGAGCGTGCTAGACATGACCAACATTACTCAAGCATTTCCTGATGATGAAGTATCGTTTATTGTTCATTCTTGACTGTTGAGGGGGAAAAAAATGAACTTCACTGAATACACCTCCATACAATCAAGAATCACGTTGCTCCTATCATTCCATTTTGTATTCCATTTCATCCACCTACGACATATTGTATTATCTTGGGGGCATTTACTCTTGCTTACTATTGTTTTTCATTCTCACTTTACTACACATATTAGCTTGATTTTTCATATGTCATTATCATACACACATGCACGTTCACCTCTTTGTTTAGTGTGATCACGAATACAAAAATGTACACGCGGCATGGATGCTCACCTTCTACCCTTCCTATACCAGTTGCTGGGGGAATCCACATTCAGCATATCCAGGTGCTATTATTTCATTTTTGACACTTAACATCTTATCACTTGTTTATACATGTTTCCATGAATACTCGTTTGATTCTACTTGTCTACTTTGTTTGTTATTATATGCAAGATTTTCCCTTTGCTTATGTGCACACTTGTCTACTATTTGCAACAATGATGGCTTTGCGTGTCTTGTGACATCGTGAGTGACGTCCCTTATTTGTAACCCACTTTGTGTGGTATTCTTGTCATTTCTTGTGTGTTTACACTATTGTGCTTGGTAATTTTTCTACACTTTACGTTTTACACTGATTAAATACATGTGCTTACAGAATAACACTTGTTTTGGCTAGCCAACACCATTTGTGAATGCCTTGATATCTACCAAGTGTTTTCCATTTCCCCATAGTAGGGAAGAGTTAGCTACAAGTTAGAGTGTTGTTGGTGCTCTTTTGGGGCGACATTCACCTTCCACAGTCATCGAATGCACCCCAAAAGAGGGGGGAGTCATTCTGGGATTTCTACTAACACAACATATTTACACTAGTTCAAACACAACAAGTGAGTTCAGACCAGTTGGAAAACTCCATAAAAAGTAGCCATCGCATGATATGGTGATCTTCGATAATTATGTGGAGTAGTTACAGGTTCAGGGGTTACAGTGGGTGGCCTCTCTACACTTCTCCATCCAGTGGCATTAGATCACCCAAAAAACCAGCGCAGTATAGAGATCTCTTCAAAAAAATTTAGCAGAAGCGATTAGAGTTGGAGGACACAGAGCATTTCCTCCCAACACTTATTCAACCAGGGTGGTGTGAGATCGCCTAAAAAACTCGTTCTAATACCAAATATCTATCTATAATATTCTTTCGACATGGATCAGGTGCACATGTTCCATTTACACTTTTTCTACCGTATTTTACATTTGCATACTTTACAATTACGTATTGTACACAATGATCTTACATACATTCATATTTGACTACTCAATCATTTTATCCTTGCAGGGCTGCCATATGAGAAACAAGCAGTCGAATTGGGGGCAAAAATAATAGCAAAAGTGACAGCAACAATGAGATTGACAACGAAAAACACACCGCTACAGGCATATTCCTTTACTAACCATGCAAGTACACTACACACAGTAGTATCTACACACGCATTCTACCCTAGGTTTACTCTCGTCACTTTTAGCTACATTTTTCATCTTTAGAATCCACGCTCCTCCATTTTTTTCTTTTTACATTCCTCACTTGAGCCTAGTCCATCGACATGTTTTCTTCTACACTCTACATGGATATTAGGTATACATCTCTACCTACATTATGTTACCAAGATTTCCACTCACCAAAATGAAGTGGGGGAAAATGTAGACACAAAAATATGCACTTTACACATAATATAGCCCAGTCTTATACTACTATTTAGAAGGTTCTCAAGTGGTTAAATTACTAATTAATCCCACCTTTTCGCCATATTTATTTTATATTTTCTTTTGTGCTTCCTGTGTATTTTCTAGCACATACCTGCCTATTTCGCAATTTCCCCATCATTCTAGCCTAAATTTAGGGTACCCCATCCTATATTGGGGCACCCCAGGGCACCTTATTCCCACTTCTAGGTTCCCCGGTCTATGTAAATCCTTTTCCCACTTTCTTTTGGGGATTTTCTAGTAGTTGGTCATGTTTATCTCTTTCTCAGTCGGCCTTGTCGAGATTAATTAAGAAATTAGACTTGAGAGCCCTATAAATATAAATCTTATAAGACAATAACGAGGGTCCTAACGTCGCTACTATCTATCACTCCATTAGAACTACATCCATTGCATCCACATAACACCATATATCAAGGTCAAGAAGATTTGCATCACACACAATGCATAGGGGGAGGCATTCTATTCTATTCCATGCACACATTCTATTTATATTTTCTATAGCTATTATTTCTTGCTACTTCATAAAGTGTGACTGACACGAGATCACCTATGCCATGACATACACACACACTAGAACTACATCCGAATCTTAAATGTAGCTCATTGCTCAGTGATAAGACCACAAGTTTGGTAGCTGAGGTCAGTTTGACTCATTCATAAGCATGTTTATTTTTTATAGGGTTTGATACTTCTCCTTACTTTGTAGTTCATTCTCTAATTGATCCAACAGAACCAACACGATATACAGGAAAGGTTTCAGACCAAGTTGCAACATTACCGAACTCAGGTTTTGAAATTTTATAGTGTTCAAAGCGATAAGATTGCAGAACAGGGCACCCCAAGGTGCCCTAGTAAACTCCGAAGTGCCCCATACATTTTAGATCTTTCAAATCTTCCCTTCAAAGGGTCTCTAAGTGTTCATCTGCACTTCCAGATTCTGTGTTCAAACCTGTGACAACCTGTGATAGTCTTCTTCAATTAACTATGCCACTTTCTCTCACTTCTCTTGTATACTTAGGGTTTTAGTTTATTTAGATTAATTAATATCAATTATTTCATATTGTTTTAGTTCATTTATACAACATTTTATTCCTCCTATTTAGATTAGCATAAATACCCTGATACCTTCACCTCGGTAAATTAGGTCCTATTTTAGTTAATCACCAAGAAAGGTAATGTAAACATGCAAGAAGACAAATATGCCGCACAAAGTGGGTTATACATATGGGATATCACTCATGATGTCGCAAGGCATGCAAGGCCATCATGGCTGAAAAAAACAGATAAGTGCGCACACCAAACATAGGGAAAGCCCCACAAACAATAGAAAACAAGTAGTCATGGAAATATGTAATCCTGCAAAATAAGTGTTGCACATGGAACTCCCGTTAGCATGTTAGAGTAATAACCAATATGTCAAAGCATGTATAATCAAGTAATGTAAGATTCCAAGTACAAAATGAAACAATGACACCTGATTGAGATGAATGTGGATGCCCCCAACGACTAGTATAGGATGGGTAGAAGGCCAACAACCACGCTACATGTAGGAATCTAGTATTTTTTATCACACTAAACAAAGGTGTGAATGCACATGTGTGGATGGTATAGATAATGACATATAAGAAATCAATCTATTGTGTAGTAGAGTGATCATGCAAAAAAATAACAAACAAGAGTAAATGCCTCCAAGACATTGCAATATGTTGTGGATAATGGAATGGAATGCAAGATGGAATTATAGGAGCCACATGCCCCTTGAGTGGATGGATATGTATGTACACTTCAAGATAATGGGCCATGTATCCACAAATTTTCCACAAATTTTTTGTGGATAAGATAGTTAAAATTGTGAATCCGAATTTGTGGACTCCACCTACAAATTTATTGTGAAAAAATTAAATTGTAGAAATTTTGTAGAACTACTACAATTCAAATTTTGTTGCAATTACCACAATTAAAAATCGTGAGAATTACTACAATTGAAAAAATTGTAGCATTACTACAATATTACAAATTGTGACTTAACTACAAATCAACATTTGAGATGTATTACTACAAAATCAAATATCTCAAAATTAAATTTAACTATCTTTTAAATATATTTTCATTATGTAAAATTTCATAAATATATTATTTTTTAATTCTTTTAATTTTAAAAATGTAAAACTTTATTAATATTATTATAAAAATACTAACGAATTATAAAGTATTAATATATAATATTTATTTCTAAGATATAATAATTTTGAATTACAATAGCTTTCAAATTGCAAATTTAATTCTTATTGTTAGTCTGAATTTTAAACTAATAAATATGATCTTATTTTAATTTTAAAATATATTAAAGTAATATACAAATATTCATGTGAGACGATTAATGGGCATTTAATATATTAAAAAAGGAGTTGAATGCATGCAAATTTTGGCTGTATGAAATTATTCTATCAAATGTTCTTTTGGAAAGTAGTAAGATTAATACTGTGGGGAAATGCATCTACCTTAAAATATGTATTATTTATTTTTGTACTTTTCAAACAGAATACACAATCATTTTCAATAATTAACCATCATAATCTCACCTCCTTGTAGGTTAGGTGAAAGCCAAAAAAATTAAAAAAAATATATATGCACACCCTAACAAAGGAAATGAAGAAAAGAAAAATAGGAAAAACGTCACAAACTAACAGCAGCTCCAAGACTGCAGCAGCCACGAAACCCTATATGCAACATGGGAAAACGGAGACACACAAATACTATTCAGAGACTAGCATTGGAAGATGGAAGGCATCAGATCTATTCTCAGATCTACACCGATATATGCTAAAAACTTCCACCATATGTTCATATCTACACCACAACCAAACAAAATCCAAGAAAATAGACAGATACCTCGAAAGAAAAGTTGAACAAAAACTGTAGCCACTAAAAACACATTAAAAGATAAAACCACCAAGAGTATTAAACGTATTCACATCCTTAATGATATTGATCAAAACCATGAGAAACATGAACCTGGTTATCCATTAGCTTGAAAGGGATTTACCTCACAGCATGCCGTCAGTTTATGCCAACATAAAACCCTAAAACAACATGTCTCACCCACATGTGAGAGTAATGCCTATTTAATTTAGCCGATATTATGAAGGAATAAAACTCAACCATTCAATATAATCGACGGCTATGAAGATTTTTTTCTTTAATCCGTGTAGCCTGAGATCTACGGTGTTTATGACGAGTTTTACCTGATCCAAACTAAATTTGATTTATACATCTAAAACATAGAATAAAAAGTAGTGCTGGAGCTAAATTCAATATTTTAAAACGAAAGATGCTTCCATAAAATTAATTAACCACGACCATCTTTAAAATAATTTGGCCCCACGTGGAAGTTTCAATATGGAATGAATATCATAGTTAAAATTAAACTATTAAATATATTTATTTTGAAAATCTCAAAAAGGTATGATTGAGTTTTAACTTTACTTCCATCATTGACAAATTATTATTTTATAATTAATATTTTTAAATTATAGTTTTTTTAAGACAAATTTAAAGTTAAGATTTTATGTAATAAATAAATGGATGTCTAATTTATTGTTGAAAATCAATTTGAAATTTATAGCCATTTATTATTGTAGAATATCTATTGTAATTATAATAATAAAAATTTAAAGTTATATTAATATAAATATTTAAGTATATTTATTTGATTTTTTTTAATAGATTTTGAAAGTACATATTTTGTAGTTTTTTTCAAACAACATTGATGTATAAATGTATGAATTTTTATCCACTCTTACATTGTGAAAAAATATATAGTTTATTTATTAAAAATGAAATGATATTGTGGATATTTCAAATGTTTGGATACAAGATCACTTTTTTTATGAGTGCAATTTGGTTAAAACATCAAATTTTAAAAACTAAATCATAGCTTGAATATTATTGTGAGCGTAGATCCTATAATATGTAAATTGTAAAATCTTAATTATCTTTGAGATTTTAGGATAATGTAGATTATCCACAATTATTATTTGTGAATATGAAGTTCCCAATTTGGTTAGTTTGGTAGGTTAGTTTGGAATAAGGGAATACAAATAGAAAATATTTTGATTTTTTTAGCAAAGTATCTACAATTAATTTTTGATTGATTATGTGGATTATTCACAAGACAAATTATGTTTTGATTGATTATGTGGATTATTCACAAGATAAATTAAGTTTTAATTGATTATGTGGATTATTCACAAAAAAAAATTGTAATTGAGGGCCTTCAATGTTAATTTATATATTTTTAACTTTTTTAATTATTATCAATACTAGTTATAGTAGCTAGATTATCACAACTAAAAAGTATTCTGTTTTATTAATATAAATTATAAATATTTAGATTTGAAACATGAATTGAATTCTCGTTAATATATTTTTCATTTTAAAAAATTAAATTTTTAGTGATGTAGATTTTAGTAAGATTTGTTTGAATTTTAGAAGTGGAGAAATAAATCGAAATTGTGATACATTATTTTTGGGTTGCTTAGACAATTGATGATTCTAGTTTCAAAAATCTATTGTTTTTGAAACAACAAAAACAAAATGTGATTTATCCACTATTGAATTTTAATAAAATAGATTTTCCACAACTCTAAAATTGAAGATTACAAAATTGCGGAATATCTACATTATAATCATAAAAGTAATTATTTAGTGTTAATAATTCACAATGTTTTCCACAAAATATTTAGTGTTAATAATTCACATTATAATCATAAAAGTAATTATTTAGTGTTAATAATTCACATTGTTTCCACAAAATATTTATTTTGTGGAAAACATTATGGATACATGAACCTACTTCTAGTAGTGGTAGTGACGTTCATTTGGTTTTCCCACTCAGCATTCAAGAATGAATCGTAAATAATAGTGTGTCATCAGTAAATGGTTGAGTAATGTATGTTGTGTCTAACGCATTGTGGTTAATGTGTATTTGTCATAGTGGTGATGGTATTTAACATGTCAAAGAAATGTGTGTGGAACTTATAACCTAAGCATATTCCACTATGAGATGAAGCATAGAGTGATGATTTAGCCCTAAGCGTATATCACTATGAGATGAGAGGAGGATGTGGTGATGCAATCTAACATGTATACTACTAGAAAATGATGGAATAGGTGACAATTTAGCCTAAGGCATATGTCATGCCGAGATGAAGAATAAGGGAGTGGTGATGTAACCTAAGGTGTATACCACTACAAGATGATAACATAGGTGATGATTTATCCTAAGGTGTATGTCATTAACACTGGAAATGTTATATGAAAATAGGAAATGAGTAATGAATGTAAGGTCCATTTGATTTTTAAACCCTCGGTAGTCGAGTATGGATTGATGAACTAAATTACGTCATCGGTAGTATACAAAATGACCATGTGATGAGTAGAATGTGTAAAGACATGATGTGCAGAATGTGTAAAAAGTAACACGTAGGGTGCTATGTATTGTATAAGATGACATGTAATGTATGTAGATAAAATATCAATGTAGTGCTAGACTGCTATATGTTGAAGACTAGTATCCCATGTGGAATATGTATGAAAATGCATGGTGTAATATGTATGATATTTAGACAAAGGTGTATATATATTGCACAAGTATCGAAATGTTGTATACTAAATGTAGAAATTAGGGTGTAGTACACGTAAATGTATGATGAGGCGTAATGTGTGATACCTATGGTGCTGTGTGTGGGGTTTAATGTATTAGTAATCCCTCAATAGTCACCTGTGAACCGAAGCAAAAGAGTGTGTCATTGGGTAATGACACTTCTAGGATATATAATGAGTATGACTAATGCAAGAAAAATAAGTGCATGACAACATGAACAATGTGAGTATGTTAAAATGATGTACAATTTAAGGTTGTGAGTGTGTCGTAGAACTATGTAGGTATGCTAAACTAAGAAGTGGGGGGGTATGTGAAGCACTATGCCCCCCAAGTGTGTGGAAATGAATGAGCTATCCAATGATGGTCATGGATGGCAGTCCTTCGGCTGATGTAGGGGGAAAGTGTATGACCATGCTCTAATAGTTGTGGTATAGTAGACATTACATGGACTTCTGAATAAAGTCTATGCATATGTGAGGCATGAATATATGACGATGATCACAGTGTCACAAAATTCTTAAGAGACCGAGTGGCATGCGAAAGTGAAGAAGGTCGATGTGGAATAAACCGAGGTGGTGATTTACACCGAGATGTTGTAACGGGCCAAGAAATAAGCCAGGTGGAATGATGTGATCCAATAGATGACACTTGAGTAATACTACCATGATGCTTATGAGATCGAGGGATGCTCTAGGTGTTAGTATTAGTAGGATAAGATCGTGTAGCGAATGAAAGGAAGACAATATATTAGAGGTCTTTGATTTCCCATGCCAAGGTGCAGTAAGCATTGTCATAATGTCCAGTAATTCAGTGACAGTGATAGTATGGGTGACCTTGGTGTTTTGCTAGTCGATGATGGGGTAGTGATGGGTAGGGGCTAAGATGATCAACCAGTAACTAAGGAGTTGCATAAGAACATCTTGTGTTGTAGCATTATATGCTAATATGAGATGTTGAGGAAATGTTATGCTTCGAGTTTCAATTGGATGGGAGGTAACAGACACAGATTGTTGATGAGATGTAGACAGAGTGCCTATATATGACTGAGAAGCATGTTTAAGATGTTGGTCTTCAATAATAGAGTCCATAGTGTTAAGATTATCCTTAGAGTGAATAGAAGCATGTTGTATTATAAGGATACTTTTTTGATGTTTAGGATAGACTACTATGAACAAATTATCTTGACTTACCAACCTCTTACATTGTTTAGCACTAATAAGAGAAGTCTTTGCGATTACTTTTAACATGTGTTATATAAATTTTCATAAAAAAAACTATGAAAAGATATTATAAACATATGTTTCACTTGACAAATTCCATAAATTAATGGTAAGGATATTACTACTGAAGTAAAATTTATAATACATCAAGTAGCATGATGTTAGAAAAGACTTTATAATAAAAACATTAATTGTCAAGTACTTTTGTTATAGAGGACTCCTATGGAAGACCAGGCATTGCATCCATTTAAACATAACTTAAATGATAAGTGAATGTGAGGTAACTACTTAAACCATATATATTATTAAAATACGAACTAATAAAAAAAATGACTCAAAATTAGACAAATGAATCACGTAATCATATTACAGATTATGCAACATATACCAACACCGTTTATATAAAAGCTTTTATAAAAATAACAAAATAATATATATGGCAGAAAACACATATAATGTGTAATTATGAGTGGAGTTATAATTATGGAAGATATTAGTATATAGGTATTCATCTGAGCTCGCGTAACAAGTTGACCCCAATTGATGCTTGGGTGCTTTGATGGTGACACTTTCATGGTTCATACATATCAGCTATTATTATTATTATTATTAATATGGCATTGACTATTTACATTTCTCTGTATGGACGCCATTGTTCTATGAAACTTCTGTATCTTTTTTCAAGCCTTCTGGTTGGCATGCCTTTAATTTTTATTAAATGTGTTATAGTGCTTAGAAAACACATTTTGATTATATAAATATTTCTCTTCCTTGTAGGTTAACCTCCATGTTTTAATGTCCCTCATCGCAAATCACCCAAATTAAATATGGACAACGTTTTAGCACATCTAATGATGTAAACAATGGCTCAATAAATGTGATGTCTGCTACCTTTTGTGGCACGCGTGTTTTATAAATTAAGATTTTTTTTATTTGAAGGGACCACTTAATATTCAGTGATTTAAAGTTTGGAAGAATGAAATTCTAATAGAAAATAAATGTTATTGATCAACCTTGGAGTAATATTAATTCTACGTATATTAAATAAGTTTATATGAAATAATATTGATAGATATTAATTTGAGTATATTATTTTTAAATTTTTTTATTGATTGGTGATAAATAATTTTATCTTAATTATATTATTATGTTGGATTTGAAAATATATTTAAGTAGAAAAAATTATTCAAATTCCACATTATATTTAAGATATTATATGTATTTTAATTTTATAATAATAAAATGAATATCAACTTTAAGATTGTTAATTAACTATTTATCATTAAATATTAAAATCCCACTCTCTTTATTGTCATTGTAAAACATATATAAACATAACTAATATCTTATTGACGATAAAATTACAATAATTTTATTAAAACAATTTTATTAATAAATATATAGAATACTAATAATGAACTTTTAAAATTATTTAATAGTTCAAATCTGTTTTTAAATTGTTTCTCGCAACCTGAAGTCCTCATAACAATTGGCAAGCGAGTTAAATTTCTCCAATGCCATTCATTGTATACAAATAGTTTAAATTAAGGAAGAGTCTGATAGGTAAATACTTCTATGGAGTTGACTATAGCTAGTACACCCTCCCCACAAAGTGAGAATAATAATTATAATTATAATTAACATCGCATCAATGCAAACCCTCCCCTTGAATTATTTGGCTGTTTGTCCATGTCAGCCTTAACCTATTAACAATAGTCAATACTGAACACCCGGTGGTGCTGATTTTTGCAATATAAATATGATTGGGTGACCTTCCTTGGTTCCAACTTACTGTAATGATTGCGTCTTGTTGAACTGCTGCTTTCCAAATTTCAATTGATATCAAAAAGGATTGGGTAGTGATGAACAATACAGCGAGTCATGGGAGGAAGGTGCATGATTATTTCGAGTATGACAGAGGTTGAAATTGTTGTATATCCTTTATAGGATTACCCTCTGTTATGAACTAGTTTTGTAAAAGTTTGTATTCTTTTTGTATGGGATTTTTGTTTGGGCTGTCCTTTGCAGGATAGTTGAATTAAGTTCGAGACTTCTCCTGCTATTTAGAAGGTAACGTTTGCAATCTCTGTCTTTTCTTCCAACAATTGAATCAGAAAGTGGGGAAGGATATCAAAGATAATAATGAAAATTAGCGGATTCAAAAAGTCTTAGAATCTATTATACTGTTATATCTAGATACTTCACAAAATATATATATATTATATTCCTGCTTATGATTTAACACAGTTGTGGTCTAAAGAATTATTGAGGTTATATGATCGCGAGATTTTTTAATTATTAAAGATTTCTGGGTTGAGAAAAATGGTATCAAGTTTTAGAAATATATAGCTTGCAAACCCGAAAAGCCAGCATCTCACAGACAGAGACTCCCACCAAAGCTGCAAAATCAGAGAAAACAAATAGTCTAGCTCCTTAACCTAGGCATTTAAAATACCTCCATACCGATAGGCTATTATTAGGGATAAGATGTGCATCTTCGGTGACTTATTTGGTGCTTAAGATTTACTTCTGTATATTTTTCTGCAGAAGTGTTAATGGTTGTTTTTATTTTGTATGTCTGCAGGCTTTGGGTGTGTTTCTGATCACAAACTCCTGCAGGGAGTATTTAAAGAAAATGGAGTGTTTAGGCATTGGAAAGGAAAGGAAACCTAGTTTGGTTGTGAAGACATGGAAGAGAATAAATGGATGGAAAAAACCAACGACTAGGCATCCACTGGTCCCACTAGTTTCTCTGAATAGATCCAGTTCCTGGCATCCCTTGTCTGCCAACTTGGAAGATGAAAAGCCATCCTCCATACCAATGACTCCTCGTGGACACGTGGCAGTCTATGTGGGAAAGGACAGGCAGAGGTTTGTAATTAAAACAGATTACCTAAACCACCCTTTATTCAGAAAGCTTCTGGATGAATCAGAGAGAGAATATGGATTCCACTCTGAGGGCCCTCTTGTATTGCCCTGCAAAGTAGGCTTGTTCCAGAGGATTCTATGGATGCTTAAAACTGATTATCAGAAATATAAATCTGCTGCTGAAGACTTGTCTTAGGAATATGCCTGAGTTGGCCTAATGGTGAAGAACATGTGCTCCTCAAATGGAGGTCACAAGTTCAAATCCTGCACGGGGTAGGGTATGTACGCTTCGTTTGTAGCAAAGTTAGTTGCCTCCCGCATGTCAGTATGAGGTAGTCCCATATGCTATAAGCTGCTTGTAGACCTAATAACCAAGCCGCCCCACGGCATCGTGAACTGTAAAAACCTATTATTATTTATTATTATTCATTCCAAATAATAAGTGCTTTATATGGGTTTGTCACCAATTTCCAATATTTGTTAACATGTAAATTTACACTGATTTTTTCAGTTATTCCCTTTCTTTCCCTTTTATTGATGATGTTTCTATTTTAAAGATTTTATTTAGGAAAACCAAGTGTACGAAATTAACAGATTACGTTATTACATAGAACAATAATTTACAGCTGACATACACTAATCAGAGTCGCACTTGTTTATAATTGTGTATAAACAGGTAACATGTATTCTGTAAACACTGCAAGAAATAAAACACACAGAAGCAGCAGCAGCAGCATGGCAATTTCCAAAATGTATAATATGGCGACTTTGGCAGTACAGCATTTTCCGTGCTGCATTGATGATATTCATATATCTCTTAGGAAAATTCTCTTCGATACCCAATTCTGAGAATGCCTGATAATAAGAAACAGTCGCCATAGTTAACTAAGCAAATATTTGAATGAGGTGTAAGCATGACATGAATGTTATTTAAAGGGTTGTGTTAGTCTCAGGAAAATTCTCTTAGAAACCCAATTTTGAGAAGGCCTGAAAATGCAGAAACAGTTGCCATAGTTAACTAAGTAAATGTTTAAACGAGGCCTGAGTATGAGATGAATATTTTTCTAAGGGTCGTGTTAGTCTCGGGAAAATTCTTTTAGATACACAATTCTGAGAAACCCTGAAAATGCAGAAACAGTCGCCATAGTTAAGTATGTAAATATTTAAATGAGGCCTGACTATGCCATGAATGTTGTTCTAAGGGTCGTGCTAGTCTCAGGAAAATTCTCTTAGATAGCCAATTCTGAGAAGGCCTGAAAATGCAGAAACAGATGACATAGTTAAGTAAATATTTAAATGATGCCTGAGTATGACATGGATGTTGTTCTAAGGGCTGTGCTAGTCTGACATTTTTATTTTTTTCAGATACCCAATTCTAAGAAGACCTGAAAATGAAGAAACAATAGTAATAGTTAAATAAGTAAATGTTTAAATGAGGCGTAAGAATGTCATTAATATTGTTTTAAGGGTCATGCTAGTCTGCGCCTGTGGCTATGTAGGTTATTAGATAGCCACAAGATACACTCCCATAGCTTGATACTACATATATGTTGTATGATTGTATCAAATATATCATACTGTCAGGCAAGTTTTAGGTGTAAATATTTTTGTGAAGATCTATAGTTTCTCATAACGAATTTGCATGTAATTTGTTCATCTTGACTTAATAAAAGCTTTATATCTTGCACCATGGATGTTTTCTTAAGCACTTACCTGGTGTTTTACCATGTAAATAATTTGTTCCTCTCTTGCATGTTTGGTATTTTGTATATTTCATTTATCTTTACCTCTATAAACTATTATTTTGTGTTTCAACTTTCTACATATTCATTGCTGCAAAGTATGATTTCCTAACAAGTGTTATCATAGCATTACTTTCAAACTGCAGTAATTGTTCGATATTTGTTGTTGCTATTACCTCAAATGGCGAAAGTGTTGAGTGCAAACTTTGAGGTGGAGAGGTTTAATGACAAGAACAACTTTGAGTTGTGGAAACTCAAAGCACATGATGTACAGGTGCATAAGGGGTTGCACAAATCCCTTGATGGAAAGGAAAAAAACCTGTAGGGATGGAAGACAATGATTGGGAAGACTTGGATATGAAATCTTGCAGTGTAATACGGTTATGTTTAGTAGATGAGGTTCTCTTCAATATAGTTGGAAAAAAGACAACAACAGGTTTATGGACCAGATTAGAAAGTCTTTACATGGTGAAATCTATAACAAATCGTATCTACCTGAAAAGGTAGTTGTAAACATTTTGGAAGAAAGAACATATGAAAATTGATGATCATTTAATTATTGATAATACTCTATTATGCCAATTGACTAGTATTAATGCGAAACTGGAGGATGAAGACAAGGAAGTCATCTTGTTATGTACTTTATCAAATTTTTGGGATCATATAGTAACTTATATTAGTTTTATTACTACCGATGACCTTGACTATGATTTTAATGTGGGAGCGTTGTTGGCTGAGGAAATGAGAAGAAAATCTATTGGATAGATATCTAAATCTGAACCCATATTTTCTAGAAGCAGATCTAAAGAAAGAGGTCAAATATCAAGAGGTACATCTAGATCTAAGTCACATGGTAGGAAGAGTATGGAAATTTGTTTTCACTGTGGAAAAGCAAGGAATCTTAAAAAGGATTATTGGTAGAGGAAATAATCGGAAAAGAAGGGAGATGTCACCAAGGAAGAAAATCAAGTAGAAATAAGTAAAGGTATGACTGATGAAGTTTTATCTATTTTTAATGTTTCCTCTTATCATCATGAATGATTTTTGGATTATGTGGTTTATTTCTAGCTCAGCTTCCTCCAATTTGACCCCACATGGCTTAGGATTCTAACTCTGTCATAGTCCATAGCTGTATTAATTACCTCTTGTTTTAAACCAATTAAGAACTCTACCTTGCCAATATCTCAGTGACCTTATAGGATTTAATACATTAATTAAAGCCTTTTTTCACTTGTATGCAACTAGGAAACTTCAATTACAACCATTCCACTTCATTATCTTCCCTGTCAAAAAATCAAGCATACACATTTATACATCTTCTCAGAACATATATTCCTTGTTCATGGTAGTTCCTCATTCAATTAGATAATAGTCCATGCATGCATTAGTGAGGCCTATTGTTTATGTATACCTTTTCCTAATATTCTTAGTACTTTTACCCCTGCAAGAAATCATTCTCTTTCTATTTCAATCCTTCCCACTATGCAAGAACTTGTACCTTCCTTCAATCATAACATGGTTCCTTGTTCACTTAGACTCTTCCCTAACTTGAATAGGTGAACTCAGTATTAGTATAGGAAAATATGAGAGTAATAAGTCCATCAACAACATATAATAAATTTCCATGTTTGACTAAGTTCAGTTCTTACTCCTTAAGGACATTATATGGTAGTTACTAGGTATAGGAAATTCATTGAATTTTCTTCTCTCACCTTCACCACATGGATTTATAGTCCTAGGGAGACTTATTGTAGTGTCCACAGTCATTTCATACTTAGAACAATAAACCTTCTTCAAGATTCCTCTATTTCATACATGCATATGCTATTAAGCTTTCTTCACCTTACCTTAACCTACATTGGATTCATGTTGAGCATAGGATCATTGATCATTGTCTTATACATGTTGAGAGTCTCATTTAAAAGGAATGGAACCAATTTAGTTTGATCAAACATTAGTCTCTACTCTACACCACTTATGGTCCTTCTTAGCCTCCAAATCAAGTACCAAGAATATATCAGAGTGAGTTTAAAAACAAGGTTATAATTTCTAGTTATTTCCTTACCCAAACAAAGAGGTTCTCAAAATTATAGGACCTAGATCCATGTATAATCTACATAGTTCCCTTTTTATGATTTTCATTGTGATCTAGTTAGGCCTTCATATATACACAATCATATCTGGAGCTTGCATTCTACAATTATATTAGTGGATTCTTCCTAAAATCCATTCAAAGACTCTAAATACATTCCCAACAACCTGTATGACAATTCTTAAGCCCCTAGTGGATAATATTTATCAAATTTCCTCTCTTACTTCTAAACTCTGCATATTGAAATCATCAATTTACATAACTAGAATAGAACATCTAATAACGTTTCGAGAAAATATCCATTCAAAATAAAATTTGGGGATCTTCTTCATCTAACTAAGAAAAAACTTTTTACAAAATTTCATACAATTTCATTGGAGGAATCAAATCTTATGTGATGGCCTAGATTGGGCTTGAAAGGAGGTATTTTGTCCTAAAGGCCATATTACTCACTATCAAGACTTGTAAAAATTATATTTCTGCTCCTTGAACCTTATGGAATCTTTCTAACCTAACATTTAGGAGTTTCATATCATTTCCATGTCACTGAGGGTTTCTAGCTCACTTCCTTGGTTAAACCTTTGCATACAGTCAACAAGAACAAAGCAAATTGATCATTCAAGTTCATATAAACAATATGCATACATATGAGATCATTTTTACATATAAAATAAAAATCTAAACATCATTATACAATCATGAAATCCATATATGACTTTATTCATAACTCGAAATAAAATA
The DNA here is from genome assembly GCA_019776745.2 of Taxus chinensis. Taxonomy (NCBI): domain Eukaryota; kingdom Viridiplantae; phylum Streptophyta; class Pinopsida; order Cupressales; family Taxaceae; genus Taxus; species Taxus chinensis. The sequence continues at coordinate 168,178,595 of CM034148.1, read as the reverse complement.
TTCTTTCATATATGTTCATGGCATTCTTCATAATTCCACACCTCTCTGTTTCTTGAGGATAGAATTCCACCTCCCAATCTGTCTCCAACTTCTCCCATGACATCCTACACCTTGAATAGATTTTTCTAAACTTTGATGCTCCTTATCAAGATCTAATCTCCAAATTTGGTTGAGATTCTCAACTACACATGCAACATTTAAGGAGTTTATTGGTCAACTATGACCTTGAACAACTAAACACAATATTTGAGACTATTTGTCTTCTCCTGCTACATAGATGGTGGAGATAAGACAACTCACACACACCTAAGATACCCAACATTAACGTTTTACTCCCTCACAAGAGTTTTTACATCATAATTTCAAATATTGAAACATCAACTATTAGGAGGGAAAGTATGAATACCCTAATATATGCTATGAATGCCCTAAGAAGGATTATTCAAATTTTTTTATGACCAATATGTCTTATGATGATGCTCCTACATCATACTCTCCCTATAGAAAGGATTTTATACAGCCTAGAATTTAGCAGAAAAATCCTAGTCACATTGGCACATCACTCAGCCTAGACTGAGCGGTCACCCGAAACGCGTAAATGTACTAGGCCCCTTTTAAGGGTTGTAATTGTAGGAGGTTAACATGATGAATACTTAATCCATTCAATTCCATAATTAATACATCATTCTATAGTGCATGTTCAGATCTATATCTATTGAATAACATACTTAAATGATAACTATGAAGAAATTGAAAAATGCAAGAACCAATTATACTTAGGATTAAGACTCTGATTCAGCCAATACACTCCATTATATTAAATATGATATATACACATAAGCTCATTACAATAGATAATACCATAGTTTATGCACGCATCAGATTTGACAACATAACCTCATATTAATTCAGTTCTCATACCTCCTTTCTAGAGTATGTAGTTCATCACATATTTATAAGGGCATGGACTTTCCCTTCACCACTTGCATAACTCCAAAAATAGGTTAGATGCTAGAAATAGCCATGCGCCTTTACAATAACAGGCTCACATGCAAGAATGATAAAAATAGACCTCTCATAGTTAACTGGCAGTAGCAACTCTATTCCTACCTTCATCCCATGCAAAGAGCTCTATAGCCGCTCTTCCAAAAATATCCTATGTGTGTCACACAAGTCTTTTCCCAATTTATGTTCTCCGCAAGCCATCTTCCAAAAATAGATCATAATCATGAAAATAGCTAAGTCCCAAATCTATTTTTGTTCTCCATACATGATTCCTTCCTGATCCTCCCACGCCTTTGAACGTGCTCTTCTCTTACATGTGAATATTTTGTATTCCTTCTACCAAGTGTTATACATTGTCTGCTCAACATTACCCCACACTAACTTCATTGCCACCCCAACAATGGTTACCTCTTGAATGTTCAAAGAACAAGAAATGACATAAATGGAACATAGTAAAGAATGTTCTATACAAAAGAATGATTTACTCAGCAGTATCCTCTGCTTCAACCAGAAGAATTAATCCTGGATACTCTTCCTTTATCTCTGCATCTAATTTCTGTCATTTGTTTAGTGTGCCCTCTACTTTTTCTAGAACATCTATTACAGTAGAATCTAGCTCATCTTGGGAAATTTCTCTCTTTTCATTCTAGAAAACAAAAAGAATGTTGGACATTGCACACATTCTTCCTTCTAGCAGATCCATCTTCTACGCTATAATCTTCCCCACTTTATCTAACCTTTCCTTATGGGGTTCTTATGCTATTGCAAGGGCCTTGTACTTTTCTTTTACCAATGTCAACCTCTTTACAAGACTCATTGTCTCATCCTTAATCACTTTTAGGACTTCGTTGTCCTCTACCATGGTTCTTATCTTCATGACCACCTCCAGAGCTGTACAAATATTCAATGCATGGTCCTCTTTCCTTAGCTCCTCCTGCAAGGTTTAAAGCAATGCCTCATAAGATGCAATACTCCTCATCACTGAAGCCTTTGCTCACTCTGCTTCCTTCCTAGGATCTTTTGGTGCTGGCATGCACATAGGTCCATCCTCAAGCACCAAATCCACCACTTGGTATGTACATAATGCATTATCAAATAAAATTTCTTGGGTACCTTGGACTACAAATGTGGTCTTGCTTTCAGGACATGGTCTCCAATTTCCTTTGCCATGTTGATGAAAGCATTATTTTTCTTCTATTGTATGTCCTTCTCTTGTCGTAAGCACACTATCTCTATATCTTTGGCCTTGATATCTTCTTTCATCACCCTAACAGTTATAGCCTTATCCAAATTCCTCCTTGCCACCTTTGTAGATAGCTTCACCAAGGCATTACTTACTTGTTCATCTGACATAACACCAGGCTTTACTGTTTTGTGCCTAACTTGAGGTGTCTTCCTCAATCTTCTTGATACACATGACTCTTCACATACGTGGAATTCTGGTTTGTCCATATGTGTTTGCATTGACCAAGATAATTGTTTCCTTGTGTGCATGGTGGCCATGTCCTCATCCATCAATTCATATCCATACAATTCCTTAAGACCCACTGTGCTTTGGAAACGGGCACGGAAAATTTTACTTGTGTCTTAGCGTAGCCCATGATCGGTGCAGTATACTCCCCACTTTTCCTCTTAGATCTTGGCCCCTTAGGAGCTTGAGCGATAAGATTTGGAGCTTGTTATGCTATTCCCTAAGCAGTATCTTGTGCATCCCCATCTACCTCCTTTAATCTTTCTTTATCCTTCATTTCTTCGTCCTTTGGCTCTTCCACGTCCTCCAGTGGTGTAGGAGATTTGGGTGCACTATCCTTAGATTCATCTGCCTCCTCATTCAATTTCAACTTTTCTCTTATTTTATCAGTTGTTTCCTTCTGTGGAGAGATTCGTGGTGATCTGCACACTAATTGTGGTGTAGCATCTTGGGTTTTTGTTATTCTAAATACACTTTTGAAGTAGCGCTCTACTTGTACTGCATCCAGGTCGTCTTCACCTCCTTCTTGCACCTAAGGTGGTGTAGTCGCATGCTTAGTTCCTACCGGCACATTCTCTAATGTATGCTTACCCTTAGGTGGCCCTAGAAGCATGAACTCATTTTCCAAATATTTGTTGTTCTCCATCTTGGGCTTGAGTTGAAGATACACAAGTGCTGCTCTAATGTATTTGACTTCCAAGCTTACCAGATTCATGTTTATTACATCTGAGATAAGCCTCTCAATGTAGGCAATCCATCCTAGATATACATATATTTTTCTCAGAGTGTGATAATCACAATCTACCTTATCTGCAATGAATTTTAGGTGGTGCGCATATGTGAATTGGTGAACTGATGCCTGTAAGTAGCGTGTTGTGAAGGCATATGGCAGTTTATACCAATGGCTCCAAGCTCTGTCCTTCATTACAAATCATTTGATGCAAAAATGTTGGTAGACCACGAAGTGTACTGCCTTACCCACCACCAAAGGTAACTCCTTGGGTATGTGCCACTCCTATTCAAAACACCATTCAGATCCTGTCATACCACATCTCCCACCTCTATTTAATCGACCCACCCATGGTTCCTTCACATAAGTATTTATCAAATCTTTCCGCTAGAGATTTATTTTCCGTGGGGGTATTCCCAAATCTTTTTCTTTGTCCCATTAGGCACTCTAATCTCCATAAACACTAAAGACAATAAAATAGTGCCAAAACTAATTTTTTCACCTGTACGCGCTTGTACAATGATTGTCTCTACTATCTTACCCATGATATTGTAGATCAATACTTGAGACATTTTATTTGCAATGTGCAACCACATTCTATTCACTTAAGACCACCTTTCTTGGTCATCAAACTTTGTTATCAAATGTGCAGTTGCATGTACAACTAGGTACTTCTTCAATTTATCAATGTCCATACCACACAGACCCTTGGTATATCTTAGCTCCTTCCTTGTCTCCAGGATCGCTGATTTATCTATCAAGTCAGTCTCCATATGTGCTCCTAAGGCCCTTAATCTTTTCATTATTGAAATAAAGGTGGCTGTGATTCTAACCCTCTGTACGACAAACTAGAAGAAGTCCTCATGGAATCTGCTCATCAACCATCGATACAATAGTTCATAATTTACAAATTTTGGCAGCTCGTACAACTGGTAGACTCTATTATGCTTTAACAACTTCTCTCCAGCATCATCGCAAACTGGCATGTCTTCTGTTGTGTGCTTATTTTTTTTCATGCTCAACAATGCATCTAGTTCCTTCTTATTATCTGATGTGTAATGGTTATAATCACTGATATTAAATTTACAAATGTGTGAATCCCATTCTTGTCCCACAATCACGCCCTATGGATACTAAATTTATGAGAAATTACTCTCAGGAGAAATTTCTTCTTCCATTTTGACCTTCTTCTTCCCTTTTACTCCTGTTGTAGGTGTTTTCTTTGATGCCATTTGAAAATATATCCATTCTATACTTTTTAATAAGAATGTTAAAACCCTAGTTTGAATCTCCATGCCCTAGCTGAAATCACATGCCCCATATCTTTCGTAACGTGTCTGCTTCACTCAAACCCTTCACCTATGGGGACAGAAGCTTCTCCTATGCACAAATCTTCTCTCCACATTTGGTTTCACACTCTTCGCACCTCAACACGATTAACTCAACTCTTTTACACTTATCTTTTTTCAAATTATCACAATTTCAATGGTAAGAAGGAACTTTCATCCTGTCCTTTTATATTTTTAAAAAGTTAGTGAATTTATTACTCCTTCACTACCAACAATCCTCTTATTAATCAACCATTTTCTTTCTTTCTGTGTGGTACATCTTCGTGCCCAAGCTATAACCTTCTAGCGTGCCTTCCTACCTTCTAACTGTGGAATTATCTTATGCATGCCTCCATACGCCTGAGTACCTCACCACTGTTCCTTCCCTTGGTAGTTCCCATGGCCCCTTCTTACCTCGTGTTATACTTGTTTCTTTATTCATCTCCATCTATGGTCCTCATTTCATAAACTAATCTCTTTTTTAACAATTCTCCAACTTGAATAACACATGTAATAGTTTTTTCCTTTTCATGTATACTTATTTTCAACTATCCTATACCTTGATATCAATAAACACCCCACACTTATGGTATATGTAGTTCTGTGCGCATTAAAAATAATTCAAATTATAATTAGATTCTGGCGTGTAAACATGCTTATTACACAAAAAAATGAACTAAATTGACAAATCACAGTGATGAAGAAGGAAATACATTAAGGAAATATAGAATTGAAAACCTAATCTCAATGGCAACACTTCCTTATTACAAACACCAAGAAGTATTATTTATAGTAGGGCTTTAACCCACTCCCGTTTTAGTACTCGGGTAGTAGTGTTCCATCAAGCACCTCTAACTGACAAGCTCATGTTTCAAGTATGTGAATGATAACATATGGTCTTAACCAATGTACTTTCTATTTTCCTGGATGGTGGAGAAACTTAGAATCATAGAGAAGAACCATCTGTCCTATCTCAAGCTTTTTGTTCCTAATGTGCCTATCGTGCCATGCTTTCTACCTTGATTCTTCTTTCTTATGAATCCAACGTGTGATTTCTCATTGCTCATCTAGCTTGATTAAATTTTCAATTTGTTCTTCTAATGATTGTCATTAGCTATACCTTCAGTGCACGCAATACACAATAAGGTAGCATAAATGCCATAGGAAGAACTACTTTTGCGGAAAACACTAATTGAAAATGTGTATCCTTATTTAGCTGCTTGTATGTTGTTTTATACGCCCAAAGTATTACAGACACTTTATCATCCCAATCCTTCCTTCCAACATCACAAATTTTTTTCAATATCTAGCTCAAAATCTTTTTGAAAGCCTCAGCAGTTCCATTAGCTTGAGGATGATAGGGTGTAGTCTTATGGTGCACAATCATAAAGTCATCCAATAATATCCTGATTGTCTCATTGAAAAAATGTGTGCCCCTATCATTGGTCAAACTTGAAGGACATCTAAACCTTGTAATAATATTTTTCCATAGAAACGTGGATTTTTTAGCCATTGAACAATCCTTTATAGGCACTTCTTCTGTCAACCTTGTCAGATACTTTGTGCAAGTAATGATATAATGTAATCCAATCCTATGCACGGATGGTGAAATAGGACCCATAAAATCAATAACCCATTTTTCAAATGGTTTTGCACAAGTAATAGGTCTTAGAGGCATTTCATCTCGTTGACCTAGTTTCCCAAGGCACTAACAGTGATCAAAAGCCTTGCAATATGCTTTACAATCTTTATAAAGGGTCTCCCACCATAATCCAATGAGTAAAATCTTACACGCAGTGGTGTCACCTGTATAGTGGCCACCTGCAATACCACCATGAGCTTCCGCCATGATATCTGTGTGCTCATGTTCTCGTACATAATGACATAATACTTCATCCTGGCCTAACTTGTACAGGTCACTGTTAATCAACATATATGGTGTTGCGCATATAGAAAGTTCTTTCTTCTCTAAGGATTTCATTCCTTCTGGTGCCATACCTTTTCGTAGAAAGACATCAATGTCCTCTAATTCTGATGGCGCTCATTATAACCTATATAATTGTGCATCAGGCATGATAACTTCAATTGCTTGTGCTTCTTCTCCTGATTGTATTATGGATAAATGGTCTGGTCTAGAATTACTTTTCCCTGGTTTGACCACAACTGTGAAATCAAATTCTTGAAATAAGAGGACCCATCTGCATAGGCGCCCCTGTAAAATGAGATTTTTTTCCAAATACTTTAATGCCATGTGATCTGTATGAAAGAAAAATGGTGTAGCTAGCAGGTATTGTCTGAATTTATGTAGTGGATAGATCATTGAGAAAGCTAAATGCACTATGTAGTTGTGTAATTCTGCTCTGTAGGAGTCATGTTTCTACTAGTGAAACAGATAGGATGATCTATAAATCCTTCTCTCGGCTGAGCCAACACCACACTAATTTTCGTGCCAGAGGCATCCACATGTACATGAAATTATTGGTCCCATAAAGGAAAACACAAAATAGGCGCGGTAGTAAGTTTCTCCTTAAGTGTCTCGAATGCACGTTGCTGCAGTTTTCCCCAATATAATGTACGTTTTCATCTCAGTAACTCCTCCAAAGGTGTGGAAACCTTGAAATACCCCTTTATGAATTTCCTATAATACCCCATGTAACCCAAGAATTTTCTCATTTCACTTTGACTGCTAGGCTCTTTTAGGCTGATAATGACTGCAACCTTAGCATAATCAACCAAAAAACCTTCATTGCAGATTTCTTTTATTATTTCTTAAAATTTTATTATTTCTTATACTTTAAATTTAGTTTAGAAAATATAAGAAATTAGGGCCACTCTGCACCTTATGGAAGTGGTCTTGTAGCTCCAACATTTATAATCTAGAAAATAGTTTTTCAAAATCTAATCTAGTCAGTACTTACTCATTTTCAAGATTTCAGCAAATGACCTAAAACTTTCAGGGCATATATATTGTAGTTGGTCTTTGTTTTGGGAAAGCATATAGTCATTTTTTAGGTTTTTTGACCTTCGAAAATGGATTTTGGCCCTACCACTACTTGAATTGGTACTAATTTTTAAATTTGGTCCATAATTCACTTTAGTGACCATGAATTAACTCTATGATGTTTGTCTACTTCTTACTAAAAAGAGATCCTCACTTTGTAGATAGAGGATTGTTCCCTGAATGGGATTCCTGTCCTATGGAAAAAGTGAGGTGATTGTAATGTGCCTCCTCCTTAAGGTGTGATAACACTATTATGTGTTGAATGAGTTGTTACGAATAGTACCAAGTGAATTACATCAATTGAACTCAGATGATTGCTCATTCTTAGAAACATGGTGCTCCATATAAAGATCATCCCCTCACATTAACTAGCTCTAAAAACATCATTTCATGGAATCAAATTCATGATTCTCTTACATGCTTTTGCTTGTATGTCTCTTATAGAGACAAACGATGCCTTAATACTTCACAAATAATGGTCCTTGATAACTCGGTGACATGACTAGCTCATTTTAGCTTGTTCTGAAGGGTGTTCAATTAACTACAAAATTATCAAAAATGCCTTTTTATGCCTTCAAAGGAAGTAGTCTCTCATAAAAACTAAATGAGTTGATCGATCACCTTAAACACTACTTCCTAAACACTGAAACACGCTGAATGATCTTTTTAGGAATTTCCTTTGGGTGAGGGTTTATGACTTAGGGTTTAGGGTTTAGGGCTCGGGGTTTACAGTTTAGGGCTAAGGGCTTAGGACTCAAGGTTTAGAGGTTAGGGTTTAAGGTTTAGTGTTTAAGGGTCATAGTTCAAATTTTAGGGTTTAGGGTTTAGGGCTCATGGATTAGGGTTCATGGTTTACGGTTTATGGTTTAGGGTTTAGAGTTTTGGGTTTATGGTTTAGGGTTAATGGTTGAGGGTTTAGGCTCTAGGGCTCAAGGTGCAAGGTTTAGGGGTTAGGGGTCAAGGTTGAGGGTTTAGGGTTTATGGCTCAAGGTTCAAGGTTTAGGGTTTAGGGATCAGGGTTGAGGGTTTAGTGTTTAGGGTTGAGAGTTGAGGGTTCAAGGTTTAGTTTTTAGGGTTTAGGGTTGAGGATTTAGGGTATACGGTTCAGTGTTTAGGAGTTAGGGTTTAAGGTTTAGGGTTGAGGATTTAGGTTGTATAGTTCAGCGTTTAGGAGTTAGGGTTTAACATTTAAAGGTCAGGGTTCATGGATTATGGTAAAGGGTTCATGGTTTAGGGTTTAGGGATTAGGGTTGAGGGTTTAGGGTTTGGGGTTGAGAGTTCAGGGTTTAGGATTTAGGGCTCAGGGTTTAGTTTTTATGGTTTAAGGTTGACAGTTTATGTTTAATGGTTCAAGGTTTAGGGTTTTGGCTTAGGGATTATGGCTAAGGGTCTAGGGTTCATGGCTTAGGGTTTAGGGTTTAGGGCTTAAGGTTTAGGGTTTAGGGGTAAGGGTTAAGGTTTTAGGGTTAAGGGTTTAGGATTTAGGATTTAGGGCTTAGAGTTTAGGGTTTTGGTCTTAGGGTTTATGGTACAAGGTTTAGGGTTTAGGGTTTAAGGCTCAGGGTTGAGTATTTAGGGTTTATGGTTTGGGGTTTAGGAGTTAGGGTTTATGGTTTAAAGGTCAGGGTTCATGGTTTAGGGAAAATAGTTTAGGGTTTAGGGTTTAAGGCTTGAGGTTTAGGGCTTAGGTTTTAGGGTTAAGGGTTTAGGTCACAGAGTTCAGGTTTTAGGGTTTAGTGTTTAGGGCTTATGGTTTAGGGTTTAGGGTTTAGGTTTAGGGTTTAGGTTTTGGGGTTTAAGATAAAGTGCTTATGGTTTAGATTTTAGGGTTTAGGGGTCAGGGTTTAGGGTTTATGATTTAATTTTTAGGGTTTAGTGGTTAAGTTTAGGGACCTTTAGGATTTAACATTTATGCCTTAAAGTTTAGGGTTTACGGTTTAGGGATCAGGGATCAATGTTTAGGGTTTAGGGGTTAGGGCGCATGGTTTAAGGTTTACAACTCAGGGTTTGGGGTTAAGTGTTACCGGTTTAAGGTTTAGGGGTTAGTTACAGTTTTAAGGTTTAGGGGTTAAAGATCAAGGCTCTAGATTTAGTGTTTAGGGCTCAGGGTTTAAGGTTCATGGTTTAGGGATTAGGGTTAAGGGTTCATGGTTCATGGTTTATGGCTTAAGGTTTGGGGTTCATAGTTACAGGTTTAAGGTTTGGGGGTTAGAGCTCAAGGATCTAGATTTAGTACTTAGGGTTTAGGGTTTAGGGCTCAGGGTTCAGGGTCTAGGGTCAAGGGTTTAGGTTTACGGGTTTAGGTTTTAGGGTTTAGTATTTAGTGTTTAAGGTTTAGGATTTATTATTTTGGTTTTAGGGTTTCAGGTTTATAGTTTAGGGTTTAGGTCTCATGGTTGAGGATTAAGGGTTTAGGTCATAGAGTTCAAGGTTCATCGAATTTGTAGGCAGAACATTCAAAGAGAGTCATCAAAATTTGATGTTTTTTTATCTGTTCATATTTTGAAGGAGAAAAATGTCATATTCTTGACTATCCAATCCTTTCAAAGACCCTAGTAGTCCTCAATCCATGGATGTATAGGGAGACACTGTTAATTGGCTTCCATTTATAATGATAGAGATATTTGTACATTCGTGTTATGACCTCTAATCTATATGAATTTCAAGTTTCTTGGAAATCACATCACACCCTTCACTAGGATTGATGAATACCCCTATCTTTTTGTTCAAGGGATTTTGAAAACATTCATTGGTTTATCATATAATAAATTATGAATGAATGGAAGTTCACTAAGTCATAGGCCAGGTAACTCCCATTTAGAACTAAACAAGAAACCTTTACTAGGCGATTGATAACCCCTTAGTGTTCTTAGCCATTCCCCTATTTCTATGCTTATTTTGAACACTTTAGGAAGTTTTTTCAAATTTACTATCCATTCCAGTAGAAAACTTGAATTTATCTTTCTTTGGAGGAGAGGATACTACAAAAAAATCAATTATGATCCTACACCTCTACATTGATATATTCTCTATGTTTCTTTTTTTTCCTTTAAGATTATTTTCTTGTTGTGATGGCTATTTTTTCCAGCTTCCAATGGGTCATCCTGGATTACATAATACCATACATGGAAATATGAGATATGTGAAATTTGTTTCAAAGTGTGAATAAATTTACATTCAAGAGTGCACGTATATGTGGGGAGAATCAAGTTTGGAAGAGATGTGTAATATATGCATTACAAGGCACAAGGTAGATGTCATATCCATTTAATTACTTTTCCCACCTCTCATAAACAACATAGTTCTATAAGCAGACTCAATGATGGTTTCTAGGTACGAGACTAGGAAATATTGATGAAATATGGTTTGGGGTTTAGGGTTTAGGGTTTAGGGCTCAAGGTTTAGGGTTTAGGATTTAGTTTTTAAGGTTCAAGGTTTAGGGTTTAGCATTTAGGGCTCATGGTTCATGGTTTAGGGTTTAGGGCTTATGGATTAGGGCTTAGGGCTTAAGTCTCAGGGTTTAGGGCTCACGGATAAGGGCTGAATGTTTAAGGTTTAGGGTTTAGGGTGTAAGTTTTAGGGTCTAGGGATCAAGGTTAAAGGTTTTGGGTTTAGGGTTTATGGTTCAAGGTTTACATTTTAGTGTTTAGCTTTATGGCCTATGGTTTAAGGTTTCGATTGTAGAAGTTAAACGCTAAAATAATTAGGCTGAATGCTGAAATCCTGAAAAATTACCTATGTATTGACCATATTATACTTTAAAAAGCTATCTCCTAAAGCATGAATCATGGAGCTATGAGACTAATTCCATAAGGTGTAGAGTGATCCTAATTTAATATACTTACATAAATATATTTAAATTATAATAAATAATAAAATATAAATAGTAATAAATAAAATACTTATACTTATTTATAATAAAATTTAAAGTATAAGAAATAATAAAATATAATTAATAAATGTTTATACTAGACACATTATGGAATGCGTACGTGTTATGGAATGTGTAAGCGTTATGGAACGTGTACATGTTATGTAACGCATACACATTTTTCTTTTTCTCTTTTTATAAGCCATGCCTCAAGGCTTGGGATCCATTTTCGATCCCCAAGCCTAAGGCATGGACTTGGACAAACACAACAAACAATGTGGTTTTACAAGAAAATGTAAAAATGCCACTTCCTATATGATAAATAAAAATAAAACAATCAATCCATTTTAAAAAAATTATACCGCGACATAGAGCTGAGTCTCTTCTATCTAAAAATATAATTTTTCAAATTTTCTGACTAATATTTAAGGTTTCTATATTATTTATTTTCTAACTATATTGTTTTATAGCTATTTTTTAAAGTGTAAATATGTCTATCTTTCATGGTGTATCTTTTTTTTGGGTGATTGAAATTTAAAAAAAATTATACTAGCCCAAACTAGGCATAATTATATACATATTCAAAAAAAAATTCTAATTTTCGATATTTCTTGAGCTAGTTAAGGGGGGGGGGGGGGGGGGGGGGGGGGGGCACGGTCGGAGCTCCGTTATTTTTCAAAACATAAAATTTCTGTACTAGAAAAATCATAAATAAAAAAATATTCTCTAAAAAAATATTTTAAAAATGGAGCCCAAACCATATGCTCCTACCTATCTTTCTACCAAAGGGTTTTCAAAAATACTAAATGGTGCTCAAAAAATGGTGGGGGACATGAAAGTCACTCTATTATGTTTTTTAATAAAAATAGGAGCATCTCTTGGTATTTTAGTTGTTTTACCAATTTAAAATTATCTATTTTCAATAAAATTTACTAGCTTAGAAAGTAGACTCAAAATGCTACGATTCATATTTCTACAACATCTTCCAATTTTGAGTTTAACTATTTCAGAAAACTTGTACAAGTTGAAGTTTTTTTTTCAGAAGCATCCACTTAAGACCCCCTTTTGGCCCCCCAACTTGGTGCACTCACCTCTCAAATGTCTACATCTTTCAAACATTAAGCGCAGATTGTCACAATGATCCTTCACAAGTCCATACACCATCCAATCATCTAAATAAACCTATAAGAAGTTGTGAATAAAATATTTAAACACCTGAACAACTATGCATGAAAATACAACAAGCACGTTTTTCAGACCAAAAGGCATCATAGTATAGGAAAATATCCCCCATTCAATAGTAAAAGTGGTCTTTTCTTGATCCTCCTGGGCAATCCTAACCTGATGATAACTATAAAATCCATTTGTAAACGAATAGATTTTGTGCCCTGCAACGCCTTCTAGTATTTCCTAAGTGAATGGCGTAGGAAAGGGATTAGTCACACATGTAACATTCAACTCCATGTAGTCCACACAGATCCTAATCTAGCCATCCTTCTTGATAATGATCACCATTAGACTAACCCATTCTGACTTGACCAGGGGCTTGGTGATTCCAGACTTCAATTTTTTTCAATCTTGTCTTTGACCTTTTCACGCTAGTTTGGGTTAATCCTGTAGGGTCTCTTTCTAACTAGGTGTGCACCCTCTTTAAGATTTATCTTCATCTCTCCTAATGATTTATGCACACCTTTAAGTTCATGGAACCCCCGAGGGAATAATTCCTGATAATCTTGTAGTAACTCAATGATTTTTTCCAATTAGGAGTTAGACCAATAGTCTCCAATTATGGCCTCGTTAGGCTTGACAAAGAAGTTTGGATTCAAAGTAGAGCACAAAAGAATACTAATCATAAGTAAGGTAGAATGAAGTTTGCAAACCAGAACACATAATAATAACATCTACACCCAGGTCCCATACCTCTAATTGTACAGGTACCATGATTACATTACTGAGTATACAAGCATCAAAGCTAATAGATTTGTAGATTGCATAGACTTATATTAAAAGTAACATAAATAGATTTTAAGTTAAATAATTACAAATATTCAAGTACATAAGGTCATCAAACATCGACAACATTTTTCAGATAAAGAGGTGAATCCAAGGAAGATTCCATTAGATCCAACAAACATTGTTACATCTACTACAAATATTTCAACAGAGCTACATCCTCAAAGTGCAAGTAACAATGAAAGTTTCTATTTAAAGTGAGAAAATGGATGTAACAATAGAGAATCAGTGAGATATAATAAATATATATAGAGCATGAAACTCATGATTCTTCCACCGAAGTAATATATATCGAAAGGTGAACTCAAAACAACAGAAATAATACAAATCTCGAGATACCATAAAGAAAAAGAGATACAAAGTACAAAGAATGATATTTCAAAGTTGGAAATGATAGATATAAATGCCAAAAGCAAAGACTAACCATATTATAAACTATTTAAGACTACAATGATCAAGTCACTAGTAAAATAGACCTTACGAGGCTAAGAGTCCAACACATACCTCAACATGAAATGAAATCTTCAAGCATGATATCATCAACACCAAATGAATCAAATTTTGGAAAACATACAAAACAATGTAGGTATTTCAGATCTTATGGAACGACAATCAAATCAGATCGATAGCAACCAAGGGTTGAGTTCATGGAGAACACAAACATCAATGCTTAGTTGAATTCAAAACAAGAAAATTACCCCATACGTGGCAAAAAATTCACATTTTTTAGTCAGAGTAATGATTGCAATAACAATACCAACTATGAGCTAATGTAACGGAACGGGGAATTTGTTGAAACAAATTCAAGTACCAAAGAATAGATTTTGAAGTATTTATTGAGAAAATAAAACGAATGACTAAATATTAAAAAAGTCTAAACCATCGTGAGAAAATAAAAAGACTTAGTTATAAGGAAATGATGCCAAAGACAACATTTACAGATGACTTAGAAAATGGCAAGCTCCAGGGTCACAACAATAGTGGAGATGCAGAACACCCAAAAATAAATACGGTGGGCTATGAGGAGTAAAATGAGAAAATCTTCAAAACATAGGGTTTAACATTCAAAATGAAAAATATTAGTGAGAAAATCATTGCCGAGAATATTCACGTCTTCTAGTGTAGATGCAAATTCAATGAATAATCCAAACCCAGAATGAGCAATAGCATCCATATATCAGGAAAAGGGAGAAGCCTCGAAGTTTTATAGAATATGAAAATGAAAAGCTTAGCTATTTTCAGGTGAAGTGAAATTTATAACAAAGGGGAAGAATAGAGTTACCTTTTGAACAGGTTCAAGTAAAGTTACAATAATGCCAAAAACCATATTCTCGTTTTTGCATACTACAATTATGAAAGAACCCATCAGAGCAAAGGTGGACACTAAGTAACAAAAGCTTGAGCAATACAATGACGAAGAATGCAAGATTTCTAGTTGTTGGTCAAAAACCTTGAAATTCTCATTTGCTGTGGAAAACGATAATACCCAGAAGCTTCTTCAAAGTTGCATAGGTATCATAGTACCAAATAATAAACATAAACCATTAAGGTTCTTGTCGAGAGCTCAAAATAACAAAGTAAACAAAACATCTACAATTTTAAAGTAACAAACTCACCTGTTCATCAACGACGACCATTTTTAGTCAAGACAAAGAGACATTTGAACTGAAAAGAAGCCATATGAGTTACAGAAACTTCAAAGCATATTTCTTCTTTACAATGAAATTGAGCTCAACAAAAATGGCAGTCATATAACTTTGCAAAGACTTCAGAAAGAGAAAAAAACATAGAAATACCCATTATTCATACTCACAAAGCAACTTTTGCAGACAATATCAATCCTGAAATGACAAGTTCATGGTGGCACGAAAAACTTTTGCCAGGGCTTCGCCTGGGGAGTAAAAATGCAAATGACTGAAATGAGTTAGGTTTGAGTTATTTTACTCAACCAAATATTAACCATTCCTGAACCCAACTCAACCTGAGTTAACAATCGACAATCCATATCAAAGAAGTAGTAAGATCAATGGATACAAATCAATCACCATATTCAATGAAAACAAACATTTCACCATAGTCTCCCTAAGTTTTCATCAACAACAAATATGCAATAGCACAAAGATCAATGGCTGAAGACTAATTCCGAATTGAATGTAAACCTCAATGTAACTCATTCAGAGTTAACAATCGACGATTCAAATAATTCAAGTACAAGGATCAATGATCAAGCTCAGAGCATCCATATCTCAATGTAAATAACCATGGTTATAGTACCACCGACAAAGAAAAGGTTCTATTCATCGTGAGAAGGGGGCCATCCCCATGATACTAGAATTATTACATTTTGACCTTATTAAGGTAAAAAAACATATAATGATACCAACCAAGTCCAAAGGTGGCCGTATACTATGTTTTTGTAATGATTAATATGGAATGGGGCCGAGAAGTATAATTTATGCAATGATCAGATTCAAAGATAAACCAACCACATTGGCAAGGTGGCCATGTAAGTAAACCAAGGTAATATGGGTAATAATAAAATTTGATTTTTATTCAAACTTTTTCATGCCTTTTCCAAAACAAAGAAATAATAAACAATAATTATTAAACATCTATATGCCAAGTAATCAAAGGTGGTTGGTTCATCATGTATACCATAAAAAGTCAAAAGTAAATCCCCTCATGGGTTAAAAAAATGATTTATATATGACCTATTATGCAAGTTGATAATAATCAAAACCTTATTATTAATCAAATCATGTGTTATGCCAAGGATAAGGGAAGACCAATCAAGTATATATCTGTCATGATGAGCTTAAGACAAAGAAGACACTACATCACAAAAAGGTCAACATCAGAGCCATTTAAAGTGGAGCCTAATTACCTTATTTTTCACAAAATAAGATTATATTTTCTTGCACATGCTCACAGGTGGTCCCCACAGTGGGGTGAATAATTTTTCTAAGTATTGAAAAGAAGGGAATTATTTTATTTTTACAGAATGTATTTTTGCATGCCTTCATTAAAGGACATAACAATAAAGAACATGCACTTGTATTGGAGGAAACTTGAAAAAAAAACAAGTGGCTAATATTAGCCAAAACTATTCACCCAAGTTTATCAATTGCATTAAAAATAGAACAGTCAACTACACTTTGACTAGAGTGTACATTTGCAACTAAGGCTATTAATTATTCCTTTATTTATTTATTATAAAGGCTAAAATTAACATGCATGGGCGAGTACAAACTGCAGTCTATTTTTAGGAGGAGTTGGGTGAAGTATTATTACTATATATTGTGTGCACTAGGAAGGAACATGGAGGAATTTTTGGACACATGAGTGTTGATGCATATTTTTGTTAGTTTTTCCCTTGAATGAGAACCAGTTATTTCCTTTCTAATTATTTGTAGTTGTGTGTATCTTTCCATTAATTCTTGTGAATGTTGATTCCCTGATTAATTATCTTACCTTGCTGTAAATTTGGTGTTTTCTATTTTAGTATTAGTGTGTATTTTATCTATGTTGTTTTGATTCATCCCTCATCACACAATTGTTTTGGCTTAACATCAAGTTGAAAAACCCATTGGTTTGTGCATCTGCAACTTGTTTCTCAATTTTATTGTACATGTACTCAGTCAAATACCTAGATTAATTTGGTGTATCACCCCATTTCATTTCAGTTACAATAATTATTTTACCCTTAAAACCCCAAAAAAATAGTTTAGGATACATCAATAAGGAACAATCCTTGATACTGGAGACTCACCTCAACAATAGTTATACCCATAGACTTTAGGTGTTTCCATTGTATCTATGGAAGTGAGAGATAAAGCCTGATTAGAACCCCTACTATGATATCTCAACAAGGGTGCACTTCTAAGAGATAAATTTTTTTGGCATGCGTGATGGGACCACGGATCAGATCTATAGCAGATTACAACAACTTACAACAGATTTATAAAAAAAGATCATCACTTTTCGAAGAAAAAATATGTAGATATTAATTAAAAATAAAATAAAATTATTTGACCACTCCATAAGGCCGATTTTAGACCATTTTTGTAGCATTTTCCATGCCTAAAGTGACTATAAGATCATTAGTAAGAGGAATTCCTGCTGATTTTATTTCTTTACCTTTAAATTCTGCAAGAAGAAGAAGAGTGGAAATACCTTACCTTATAACAGGTCTAGTTTTGGTAACCCTCTTCCCCTTACTTCACCACGTATTAATCTTGTTGTTCAAATCCTAGTTATTCCAATGGCTCAACAACCACCACCACCACCTAGAATTTGGTGATCTTTACTAATGGTATCCATTTAGTAATTCAAGTCTATCATGACATTCTTGTAACTACCTATAGACACCTAAAATATGCTAACACTTAGCATTTCATCCAATCTAGGAAATTAATGACACTTCGTTAATTCCCCCTTTTTCACTCCATTCTTAGATGCCCATCCACGACACCTTCTTGGTCTTATTTCTCCTATAATCAACTTATTTGGCTAATATCTCTCTTATTAGCTAAACATTCCTCCTTTCAACCATTCAGAACCTCCCTAGTTCTCTCTAGACTACTTCTATTGGCTTCATACGCTATCTATAAGTCACAATTGGTTATTCAAACTCCTCCCGACTCTCAATGAGTCTCTAACCACTTTCTAATAAAGTTTAACTAGCCTAAACCAAGCTTAACTAAGCCTAAAGCATGTTTATTCTAATCTAATATAAAAGTGCTTTTTGAGTTTTAGTCCCACATGCACTGAAATTCCAAATATTCTCATTTTGGAAAACTACAAATAGAAGGGTCACCCCTCCCTTTAAAACTTACAACTTCACTCACAAATCCTTCTCTCACACATTTGGATATATTGGCATTAGACCTCATTTGCATTAGCCAAGCTAATAAGCATTTGATCTTGGCTATCCTCCATTGTTGAAGCTCTTCGATATTGCATCCATAACTTCATAGTAGGCTAGTAGGAGGGTATCTAACTTAGACTTATAGCCATTTTAGAGAGACCTCTTCACCTCTATTGAAGAAAATAACAAATCTAATTTGATTGCTCATAGGTTTAACTAGGTTCAATTTATGTTTTAAGTAATCATAGAGTAGTTAGAGATAAAATGATAGTGTTTTAGTTTAATTCATTATTGTAGAAATTATCTTTTTTAGCACTCATCTTGATGTTTATGATAGGTTTAGTTAGATCATCAACCTACTTAGTTAGTTTCTTATTTATTAACATAACTAATCTTCTCATGCATACATTTGGCACGCTCGGTGGGACCTGAAGTCCATCCTCCATTTATGGATTCTTTTCAAGCTATTTCTTTAAAGTTTTCTAACCACTTTTATGATTTTTAGGATAAATAGCTTGTTATTTACATGATTTCATTTTTAAAGTACACTAAATCATCCTTGATCATGTATATTTTGTGGGTTTGAGCTAAAAATAGGCTTCTTTGGCTAACCTTAAACCTATTTTCTTTTGAAAATTTTCAAATTTCATGATTTTAACAGATTTTACAGGGGGTACACGTAGATTTCATTGTGGGCACATCTACGTTGAAACAGGGGTGCATATGTTAGTAAAGGGGCGCGTCTGCATCGGACTACAGTCACCACCAATATTCCGGATGCCATAACTTTTGCTCCCGAGCTTGAAACAACTCCATTTTTGTTGCGTTGGAAAGGTATTGAAGAGAAATATACAATGGAATCATAAAATTAGGATTTTTAGTTATATAAAATTTATGGTTTTACGTTATTAGGTAAATAGTCATTTGTAATGTGTCTTAAAGTCTAAAAACTTGTTTTCTTGACCATTCTAACACTTTGAAAGGTTTTGTGACACTAATAGTCATTTCTAGGTTGTTTTTCTATCATATTTTTATGCTAACTTAGTTTATTGTTCATGTTTTTCATTTGTAGGGGTCCTTTGAAACGTGTATTCTCTTACCTCGCACCTTTTAGGTGATCTTGGGAATAAAAAATGTTTCAAAAACCTTATATTTTTTCTTCCAAAACACTTCAATTTAAGCTTTAAAATAGATTAAATTTCAAATTTGGCTAAAACGAGTTTCCTTCTGCAAAAACACTTGAGGTATTTTCCATATATTATTTTAGTTGGGTTTCCACATTGTGTATGCTCTTCCTTCACGCCTTTTTTGGTGATCTTAGGAACTAAAAGCAACATCCAAACTCTCTTTTAATATCATGATATTTTATGGAAAAATACTAACTCCTTGCATATAGGACCTAAAACTTGTCAAAGAAAGGAGGAGCTAAGACAAAACAAAGAACCCACTAACACATGTTTCCGTATAGGTTTCCAAATGGTGTGCTACTTAAAACCACATTTAAGCTAAGCAAGATAAAAAGCACACCACTCCACATCACATTGTATTGTAGGTTTTAGAAAAGGGTACATCCCTAACCACTCAACTGGAATATAACCCCTTTGGCATAATGCCTTAAGCTACAACAGTGGTTGTGGTTCCAAGAACCCTAAAGTAATCCACTACTGAGTAACCTCGTGGATGAAGCAAGAAGCGCTCTGCTTACCCACTTGACTAGTACGCTTTGTGAGTTAGAGTTACCGATTTTCAGTATGGTGACCCCAGTGAGAGTACACATGGACGCATTTATTGCCCATTGTGCTTGAAGGGGGTAAAGTAAATCCAAGATACTCCCAAGATAGTCAGGATGACTATTTGGGTAAATTACGCTCGCTTGAGACAACTTTGTAACACTTAGTTGAGAGATCTTGTTAGGGAGGCTATTCTATCAAGGAGCCTACTTTACTAGTCCATTATCACATCTTGGCCATCACGAAGTGACAAATTACTTGGATTCTTAACCTTGTTTTTCAAAAAAGGAAAAGAACCCATGTAAGTTGGATCTAAGTGCCTCTCGTCATGAAATTAAATGACGTATCACTTAGATTGGTTTATTTCTCACCTTCAGATGAGGTTAAATTTTGCCCATGTTGCGCTTAGTTTATTTTCATATAATGATCTAAACCTTTTCATTCTTTTTTCCCATTAGGGACAAGAGAAGGCATCTTTCGAGAGTGTTGTCATAGATAGTTTTCACCACACTTTTGTCTGTTTATGCTCATCCATGTTTTCATCTGAGTTATTAAATGTCTACAGTGCATGGATGCGTCCTCATATCATTGATGGCCACTTGATCTTGATTTGAAGATCATCATCATAGTTCGGATTGATTCATCATTTGATATCCCTTTGACGTGTTAACTATTTTGCATTGTCTCAACACAATTAAGATACTTATGTCGTGTTTTTCATAAACGTGATCTAAGTATCCACATTGTGGTGTCACATTACACACATTTTAGCACATCCTTAGTATACTTTGACTTAGTTTGGTTTCAACCATTTCTCCAAATCTTGACGGGTGTCTCATACTTTGTTTATGTCATTTCAATACCACTTTGGAACTAATATCTCACTTCTTCGTGACGCTTGATTAATGTGTCCAATTGGTGTGGTTACGTGGCTTACATTTGTAATCCTCTCCCATTAACATTTAGGCCCTGTTGGTTGATAAAATTATTGTGGTATCCTTTGATTGGGAGTCACATCTACCCTTTGTTAATGTTTACACCTTGTTCATTTCAATCTTGACATAAATATTGACATCGTGTTGATCAACTTTGCATCGAACTATTACTTTGCACACACATTTACACATGGTGTATTTCCTTGTTGATTGGCTTTGTCTTTCACACTTGCATGATTGTTCCTTATGATTATTCATCTAGAAAACTTACTTTCTAGGACTATCCCTTTTGATCTCATTAACATTTCGTCATCATGATGTTTATTTTCCTAAGACCTTCTTCGTAAAATCACACACACATATCAATATTTAAAAAATGTCTATTTGGATGTCATTATGCTTCCTTGAATCAACATGTCACTTCCTTCCCTTTTAAGGAGTTCCATCACACTATCTAGATCTATAAATTTGTGCTTAAACGATGCCAAAAATTATTGACTATCGCGTGGTTCCCGATACTTACAAAAATATGGAACCTAGGTTTATCAATTCAAATCAAAAGATTCCCATTACAACTAAACCTCATTTGGTTCTTCATGCTAGAGAGCCCATTCAGGTACCATGTTCCCAAACATCAGCTCATAGTTAGTGGTATGGTTTGGATGCTTCTGATCCAAATTATTATTTAGGTTCCCCCTACTCTTCTTCTAATTCAAATCCAAACTACCATTCAGATTCCAAATCTTCTTCTGAAGACTCGGATCCCAACTATTGTTCGGATACCCCTAGATAATATATTGAATCACAGTCCTCCCTTCCTTCATAGGACCTTTATTTCAAATCACCTCAACAACGTCTTCCTCTTTTGAAGACTCGTGTGACTCAAAGTTTAGTTGATCAACCATCTAATTCAGTTCTTGAGTCACGGTTCTCCCTTTCTACTCTTCATAATAATAAAAATTAATAGCCAAGCTGTTATATTGTTTTCATATTTTTCATGCAATTTTACCTCTTACTTACCCAGAATAACACTATAATTATAATATGTTTACCTATTCCTAAAACATGATGAGAGTATGCATTTTTTAATCTATAATTATATCCATGAACCAAAGAAAACTCGGGTTAACACAAATTTGAAGTGTCTTTCTACAACTTAAAAAAATGAATATTCATAGTTTTCTCTAATGAATATTCACAATTGTCTCCAATGAATACTAACAATTTTCTCCAATACAATACATATACAATTTTCCACTCCACTTCATCACAAATTGTGTAATATTAATGTAAAATGTGTTAGAGATTAAAATATCCACAAATATATGTGCATAGGATTAATTTATCTCCTATTGGGACTCTAAACAATTATTTCTTCTGAGTATGCATTTTTGTTAATGAATAAGATCTTATAATATATTTACAAGTAAACTGATACAAGATAATTCACAAAAAAAATGGGTGGCATAAAAGAACACCCCAAAACCATGAACCAAACTAGGAAGCAACAAATCCTAGGAACACATCTGATTACAAAGCATGATAAAATAGTAAAGAAGAAAAATTAAGCCACCTCTAGAAACTGCAATCTTGTAGGGGGGGTCTTGATCATGCCAACCAAATACACGAAGTTATTTTCCACTATCTAGAATATCCCAACAAAAGTTCAGTTTTCTACCATATTTAGTATCTTCAGCAGGGGCCCAAGAGGGCGAGATAGTGAGAGACAACTTGGGAAACATTTTAACACAGGTAGGTGGCTCCATCTGTCCTGAGTGTGCAGTTTTGGGGTAGCTGGCAAGCCCCATCCGAGATGGATTGGTGGAAAGGGGGAATCTAATCCCCAGTGATAGAATGAAGGTAGAGGGGAGAAGCTCCTCTAAGGAGGTTGGATACTAGGGACCACCGGACTAGGCTGAAGGCACAGAGTTGAGAGCAGCTCCGACGGCCACTAGATCTAGGGTGCCCACTAGCACCACCATGTGGTATGGAGCAATGAGAGGGGGATGGTGGTTCTCAAAAAAAATTTCAAGGGTTAATTTCTCTAGTGATGGAGTGTTTGCAAATGATCCATCTTTATCACCACTTGATTGGATTGAACTTGAATCTGTAGCAAGACATTTGTGATAACCACATATTTGTTATAAATAGATAATTGTTTATCAACTTCAACATTAGAAAATAAAAAATAATTTTTTTCTTTCCAAATCTAGAATAAGATTTCCCCTCTTAAAGCATTCCAAATCTGGGAAAATTTTTGAGGCGTTCAAGGATTGTCTCCTATAAGCACATGTTTCCAAGTAAAAAAATTGGGTTAGAAAGAGAATAACAAAGAATAAATCCAATTCCAAGCCCTCTTGGATTTGTTGCAATGTGAAAATAGGTGAAACAAGGTTTATAGATGACCATAGAAATGGAATTTTTGGGGAGATACTCCCAGTTGCACCAGATGGGCACCAAGAAGAAGACCTTGGTATAGAAAACACCAAAGAAAGTGAGCAATTTTGGGTTCCACATAGACAAAAAAAATAGTATCAAATCTCCTTTACCGACTTAATGGTGAGGATCGATTTATGAATAAGGTATTAAGCTTTCTCACCATGGGAAAATGAGGAAAAATCCAGGAACATCCTCATCTAGCTGGGTAACTCTAGAATGAGGTCTCCACATACCATATCAAGTCCATCCACTAAGGACGACATGGAAGAGTAGAGATCTTGTGGATCATGCAATATAACACAAAGGAAATAATGTCATTAATGAGAGATCTATCTGGAAGAGTCAATTTGAACTAAATTTTGAGCTCTTCCCATGATATCCAAGATTGGGTGTGTTTGTAGAAGAGATCTTGGATGGTGCAAATATCTTACTTGAAAAGGAAGATGGTAGGAATCCAAGGAACCTCGGCCAAAAACTGATCCTGGAATTGAATGACATGAGACCACTACAGAGATTGGAAATTAAATGAAATGTTTTCATGGAATCCATTTCCATTCCACTTTATCCATGACTTACATTTCTCGCATGCTTTCCAAAGTATTTTGTGAACAAAGCTACCACACACTTTGACCGGAATAGGGGAAATGTGAAGATTATAAAAGTTTATGCCTTTCTAGGAAGTATGCCCATATGGGGAGTCTTCTACAACACGATTTTGCAGGAGCACCTTCCATGCTTCCTTTCCTTACATGCTTCATATTATCCATTTGGTGCAAATCACTTTCCCTTGAAGTAGAATTTCAATGAGGCCTAAGCCACTTGAATCTTTGGGAAGGCAAAAAGTTTCCAATGCAACTTTGTGAAAACATTTAACAGTGGAAGCATTGGTCTATAGAAATTCTTTGAGAATTTTTTGAAGCTTTTGCAGAGACTTATTATTTGAGACCCAACAGGAGGAGTAGAAAACATCCGCGACTTCAAAAACTTTGGAAAAAATATTAAATTCACCCGCTAAGGGTAGTAACTTGGTGTTCCGATATTGCAGCTTCTGAGCCACTTGTTGCATGACATATTTCCAACTATCCATACGATAATCTTGAAAGGAAAAGGGAATAATACGAAAGTTAAAATTTTCTCCATGGTTGAGCATCTTCCAATCATAGGTAGCCAACTAGGGGGTGCAGGAAGAAAGGTCTTTCTATAACATTACATTTTCCTCCATTGAATGGAAGAGCCAAAAGATAAACAAAAGATTTCAAGGAATTACATAGTTTTGTTAATGTGCTTGTCTTCTTCAATGAGTGTAACGAAGGAATCATCCATGTAATGGCCATTAAGAAAATGAGATTCATTTGCTGAGGGAAAAACAATGCCCTTACAAGCCTCTGGGATTGAGATTTTGCAAGTAGGTAGCCAATTCCTTGAGCCACAAGAAAAAATAGGGTGGGTTCCAGAGGGCATCCTTTTTGGATAGATCTGAAGAGAAAAACTGATGTTGAAATTTTCCCATTCATGGTGATATTGGAGGAGGCATGCGAAAAGAACATATTAACAATTTGAATAAAATTTGGGACAAATCCCAAGGATTTGAGAATAGTAAGAATCAAATGCCATTATATTCAGTCATAAACCTTCTAAAAGTCAATTTTAATGAAGATGACCTATTGATTGGATCTATGCACCCATTACATGCCTCCCCAGACTGCAATAATATTGTCAAGGATATAGAACCCTTTACTGAAGTCAATTTTTTTAGGCCAAACAATGGCAGGAAGGATATGTCACATCCAAATGACAAGGGCTTTGGCTATGCTTTTGTATCACACATTAAACAAAGTGATGAGACACCAATTACTTATCAGTTAAGGGTATCTATGTTTAAGGGTGAATTTGATATTCCCTTTGTTGATATGGGGGCCAAGTGACTGAGACTGGAAAACCTCAATGTAAAAATGTATTCATTTTTCCCTCGAGGCTATTACTATTGAATTCACTTCAAGTGTCTACATTAAAATTAAATTTATTCCATTTTTTATAAGGTTAATTGATAAGTGTGAATCATTCGCAACATATTTGTATGTTGTGGATATTCTTAGCATATAACAATGATCATGTATGGTCAATTAATTTTCGAATATTGTTAACATACATATCAATTTTATATCTATCTTAAATAGAGTAGTGAATGTATATAATATAAAAATATCACAAATGAAGTATTATAAGTCTATAATCTAAAAATTTTACAAATAAATTCTCAGATCATAAATTTAGATGTGACTGAATTAATACGTAAATTCTAAATTTATGTAATTTATTTGTAATATTTTACTTAATTTATATAAATTTTTAAATTTGTAATAAAAACTTAATAATTTTTTATATTAAAATATATTACCAAATTCTAATAAAATTCATAAACCAAAACATTACCTATTATATGAATTGATATTAAATTTTAAATATTAACCAAAATAGACTCAATATATAATCCCATGTTACTTGGGGTTAAATCATAAAGGTTTTATTGAATGATTATTGACTCAATGGTGAAGATTATTGGCTCTTAAAAATCCCACCAGGGATCAATTCTCACTGCAAACAAAGTCAGGAGATGCACCCTAATAAGGGATGAGGCTAGGATCATGCCCCTAGTGAATTTGACGGAATGGATACCCCTCAGTCCTTGGCCGCTTAGCCTAAGAAGTCTTCCCACTTCAGCATGGGGTATGGTTGTCTATAGACCTGCCAAATTTCAATTAAAAAAAAATATAAAGGTTTTGGGAAAGGCCATGAATTGATGGGTGCCTATGGAATGACTATTTAAGGTGGAGGTAGTGGACTCGATGTTTGCTATTACAGGGTCTGAAATGCATATTGAAGGTTGGTGGTAGAGGATATTTCTAGTGACGTTGGGCTCCTCCTGACCCACAATTTTTGAGATCAGCAAGGAATCTGACTCCCTTGTCAATGCTCCTTGTGGCTATGATGGTGGGTGTGACTAGAAGTCACAGAACTAATCTGGTTACTAGTGCAAATTTTTTCCCCTCTATTTCCTTTTGAGAATAAATATTGGAAAAATAACATTTTCTCTGTAGTAGAGGTTGGATTTGTAGGTTTAATGACCTCTGACCTGATCTATTTGCTCTCCATTGTTGGATTTCTAAGCATTGGTGAATGTTGATGGCTATAAATGTAGATACTTTCCCTTGTTCTATAGATTCTTCATTGTGGTATTTGAGCTGGTTTGGGATAGGAACATTATATTTGACTTAAAACCCTAGTATCCAACTTTCACCCTTACAATTTAATCCTTCTTAGTCAAACCTATTTGGCTAAGATTGTGTTACCTTCTAATGCAATATTGGAGTGAATATTTTTTTATAACAATTGGTAACTCTTTGCGCCATATTTTGGTGATCAACTTTGACATTAGGATGGTCTCCCACCCTACCTATGCTCATATTGAGTTGAAAGTTTTGGATCACTCTTGGTCAAAACCTCATGATTATGAGGGTCTTCCCTTCAAATGTTGAAAACTCTTTGACTTAGGTCACATGGCATATGATTGTAATATAATTTAAAGGTCATGAGTGTATTTCATGGTGGAAATATGGTCTTCCCCTCCATCTAGTTGTAGTAAGTAAAACATAAATTCCCTTGAATATGATTCAGAATCGTCCCAACAATAGGTTGACTCTTTTTCCCAAGAAGAAGAGGAAGATTCCATAGAGTAAGAGTTAGATTTGGGTACTATGAGAAAACCTCTAGTTGGGTGAATTATGGAGCCTGAAAAATTCTTTGCTACAAGAACAACTGGTGGAAAATTCTGGTGCTGGTACTAAGAACCAGATGAGGGCTAACTAATATACTTTTTTAGAAGAAGATATTCCTTCTAAAAGGATCCACAAGATCAAGTTTTTAGAAGTTTTAATTCCTTGTGACCCCATTCTAGAAAATTTCCATGATGAATGGATAATGTTTTGTAAAAATAAGAAAGGATATCTAAGAAAAATTGTTGGACATACATGTGTTGTGCAATGAGTTTTCAACAATTTGGTTGCTTTCTTTTTATAATTTGCAACTTATGTCATTTTTCTTCAAGTTGTTTGATCTTGACTCCCTTTGTGCAAAAAATGCTTAAATGTTTTAATTTTATCTTAATTGGTTGAAGCCCTTTAAAAAATCTCTTTTGATGTATAAGGGATAGGACCATTTCAATTCCCTATATTTACCTTTATAAAAAAAGGGTATAATTTTTTTCAAAATTATGTTAGGGTTAGAGTATGTAGAGCAATAGGAATGTAGGAGGAGGATTATTGTTGAGGTAGATGAAGAAGCCCTAAATTTAGATCATTCTCATTATGTGTTTCTAGAAAGTAGTAGTATGGTTTTTGGAGAAGCAACATACTTTTATAGAGAAATAACACTACATAACTTAAAAAAATAGGGACATCCTTCAGAGTATCATTGCTAAGGTATATTTATTTTCATTTGATACAAAAAATTTAGGAGCATAGATGCGATGTGAACAAACCTCTATTCTTGTAATTTTCTAAACACCCCTTCTACATACAAATAATTTTTGCGCAAGAGAAAATGAAAAGACAACAATAAATAATTTCTTCATTAAAATTTCATACATAATATAAACTCTTATTTATGTATCAATTACAAATTACATCAACTACCCTTTCAATTTTATCTTCCATTCTACATCAAACACGTGTTGGTCTTAAATATTTTGAAAGGTACCTAAGGTGGACTCCTATTTGGACTTACTATTCTAAAAATAGCAAATTCAACTCCAAATTTTCATTTAACTCCATAAGAATAGGTCAGTCAAAGAAGTTGTTATTATTCGGAAACAAACTCTTTAAAAGACTCTTAAACATCTACTCATATTTAAAATCCTAATAACCCCACTAGAGCTAAAAAAAATTAATAATTAGTTGCATTATCCTCCCCATCACTTTATAAAAATTGAACCTCACAATTCATAGGTAGTTTTATTTGTTTTTTTTCATTTCTTTGATAAATAAAACCATGTCTCTTCTATTGTAAGCTTATGGATAATTACAAGGACAATTTATGTATTTCTTGTAGTTAGACATTGTTAAACCAAACTAAAAATGGCATGATGCTCCTTTATGCAAACTCACTGATAACTACCACATCAAGTACACTGCAATGTTTGAAATTTCCATCAACACTATGTTCTTTTTCTTCCAATTTTGTAATGATCCTATCAAAGATGAATTTATCTTCATCTTGTTTCTTGGATTCATATTTATCTTCATGATCTATGAGAATAACCTCTTTTGCAACTTGAAAATCATCATACTCTTCTACTTTACCATCATGCATGAAATAATTTACATGCTTATCATTTTCTTTAAGATAATTTTTAGTCGATGTCTAAATTGCATCTCTGCATCCATATCCATAGCCACAACTCTAAATAATAGTTAAGGTTGTCCCAAAAAGTCTCGACTCCCAACATCTTTAGGTGTTGTGCTACCAGTTGATCTAGATGAACCTTTATTCCTACATTTTTCTAAACACCCCTTCTAGATACAATTTTTTTTAGCACAATAGAAAATAGGAGGAAAATAATAAAGAATTTTATTCATTAAAATTTCACACATAATATAAACTCTTATTTATGCATCATAAACAAATTACATCCACTACCCTTCCGATTTTCTATGCCCTTCTACACCAAACATGTGTTGGTCTTTAATATTTCGAAATATACCCAAACTAGACTCCTATTTGGACTTATTATTCTAAAAATATAAAATGCAACTCTAATTGTTCCTTTTAACTCCACAAGAATAGGGAAGTCAAAAAAATTTATTATTAGGAAACAAACTCCTAAAAATGATCTTAAACAATGACTCATGATTAGACTCCTAATTAGCCCACTAAAGCTAACAACACTTAATAATTGATTTCATCAGGGATGTCATGAAGATTATTAAATTTAACCAAGAAGAATGCAACAAAACACTTCCTTTCACATTAGTATATAATTTTTTGTCAGCAAGAATAATTAGATACAAAAAAAAGGAAGAGAGACATTAAATTATAGATAGCGAGGGTTTGTATTTTTCAAGTCCAATATGATTATCATCACATGATTATATCTAGAATTTTGTTTATTTTTTTGAATCTATATGATATTGAATCCAACATTGAAGAAGTGGAAATAAAAAGAGGTACAAAAATGTCATAGTGAAAACGGATAGTCTAGATATATGGTAAAACAAGGGGCAGGGCATTTTATTATTGAAATTTTGTATTGGGAGCGGGTATTGAGAATAGAATATTGAGAAATTTATATTTGGAAATCGGACAAATATTTATCATCCTACAAACACATGTGATGGACCATAAGTTTACATAGTGAATCCCTCATGCTAAATTCTAACTAATATATCTAGATATCGTATAATTTACGATTTTATTAGAATATTAAATTGTCAATTTTCTACATTTTTCAAGTATTTTTATGTTAAAGTAATTAGATATTTGGAAAAAAAAATCATACCAAATCTAATTTGAGATACCGCGATCCTTATCACAATAAGAGTGACACTATAATAATAACCACATTTCAATTTATAGAATACTTTTATTGATTGTAGGATGATTATGTTTTCTTTTTTAGCATTCCCCTCTCTTTAATATTAGGAAAAAATATTCTTTTGAACAATTATAATCTATATAATATATAAAATTTTAAATATTATTTTTGAAAATCTATCTGGTGTATGTAAAAGCCATAATAACAATTCCTTTTTTCAAAGTTACATTAAAATTCACTTCCCATTTTTTGCATGGCATGCTCAAACCCCTCATTTATCAAAATTATGTGTTCATATTAATATGGATAATTATGTTTTTACTTCTTTTTCTAGGCCATATAGATCATAACATGTCAAAAGACCTCCCAATAGATATAGTTAAGATTGTTTTGTCATATTTATCCCTTTGAAAAAATTTCATGTTCTAATTGATCTCAAACATTTGGAATGAAATGTTATCATTATTGGAAACTTATATAGCCACGAAAAGATTAAGCACAGCAAAATATAAAGAGAGTAAAAGAAATTAAATAGCCAAAAAAAGACACAAACCATAAACAAAGATTTATGTGGTAAAACCCTCAAGAGGGAAACATCCACAGAGCAACGGTATCGATTCTCTTATTGTTCAAATCTGGAAATTACAATCAGCACAGCTCTTCCTCTTACAACTCTATTTTTTTTTTGTGTGTATAGCCACAATGGGCATACATGGATTTATAGCATTCTCACAAAACTGAATTCATTAATGCGTTCCTATCCATATTATAACTAAAGTTGTCTTGTTACAACAAAAAGCTGAATAATAGGATATTGATCCACCAGAAGAGGAATGGTTGTCATCTAATCTCAACAATCTCCACCTTGACAACAATTAACCTGATACCTTGCTCATTTCTCATCACCTTTTTTTGCAAGCCAAGAGAAGCCAAGCACCACCGCAGCTTCTCTAATATAACCAGTTTCGTGAACATGTCTGCACAATTCTTTTGAGTGTGGACCTTATCAAGAATCACCTGTCCTTCATCAACAACATGTCTTACATAATGGTATTTAACTGGAATATGTTTCGAATTACTATGGTAAGATGGATTCTTAGCCAAATAAATTACACTTTGACTATCACAGAAATTTTTTTACACTTTTCTGAAACTGTCCTAACTCACCCAATAAACCTTTTAACCATACTACCTCTTTGCAAGCATGTGAAGCAGATACATACTCTACCTCAGTAGTGGATAAAGCAACAATTCTTTGAAGCTATGACATCCAACTAATAGGACCACCTGCAAGAGTAAAGACATAACCTGAAGTAGATCTTCTTTTGTCCAAATCACCTGCAAAATCAGAATCAACATAACCGCAATCCTTATCACTGCAACCATCAAAAGTGATACAGTAACTGCTTGTTCCTCTAAGATACTGAAGCACCCATTTCACTGCTGCCAAATGTTCTTTACCTAGATTTACCATGTATCTACTGACAACACCAACTGAATGTGAAATCTTTGGTCTAGTACTAACCATCGCATACATCAAACTTCCTACTGCATTAGCATATGGTACACAAGACATATACGCCTTTTCTTCATCATTACTAGGACAAAAACCTGAAGAAAGTTTAAAATGTGAAGCTAAAGGAATATTCACTGGTTTCAATTTATCCATATCGAATCTCTGAAGTATTTTCTCCACATACTTCTCTTGTGATAACCACAACTTGCCTTTCATCTTGTCTCTGTGTATCTCCATGCCCAAGATCTGTCTTGCTACTCCTAGATCCTTCATATCGAATGTCCTAGCCAACTGAGCCTTTAACCTGCTGATATCAACCATGCTCTTGATTGCAACAAGAATATCATCAACATACAATACCAATATAATGAACATGCCATTATCTAATCTTTTAAAGTAAACGCAATGATCATATTCACTCCTGGTAAAATTATGGCTCACCATGAAGGAATCAAACTTCTTGTACCATTGTCTTGAAGACTGCTTCAAGCCATACAATGATTTCTTGAGTTTGCAAACAAACCTCTTGTTGTGATTTTGAACAAACCCTTCCAGTTGTTCCATGTAAATTTCCTCATCTAAATCTCCATGTAGAAATGCAGTTTTAACATCTAGCTGCTCTAATTCAAGATTATGCAATGCAACTAGTGCTAACACCATACGAATAGAAACAATTTTTACAAGTGGCGAAAAAATCTCATGAAAGTCAATACCTACTTCTTGAGAAAACCCTTTTGCGACCATCCTTGCCTTGTACTTTTAAATAACATCATCAGCACCTTTCTTTAACTTGTATACCGACTTACAACCAACTGATTTCCTGTTCTTAGAAAGTTCCACCAGATCCCATCTTTTTTTTTTAATCAAAGCATCAATTTCCTCTTTCATGGCATGTTTCCATCTGTCACTATCTAAAACCTCTATTGCTTCTTTGTAACAACTTGGTTCTCCTTCATTAGAAATTAAAGCAACAGAAGTGACAAAATCATCATACCTGCTTGGAACTAATCTGATTCGTGTAGACCTTCGTAGAGCTTGTTGTGGTATTTCCTCAATTTCCTGAGGTGTTTCAATCTGCTCATCCTCCTGAGTGATTTCCTCATGAATATCCTGCTCACGGACATCTTCATGATTTTCACCCATGGATGAATGTATATAAAATTGAATTTTTTGTGACTGTGGTACATCAACCTGTTTCATAACATTCTTTCCATCCGATTTCATCAGTGAAATTTCATCAAATATAACATCTCTGTTTATGATGATCTTATGGGCAGTAGGATTCCATAATCTATACCCCTTCACACCATCACCATATCCAAACAAAGAGTAATTTCTGTGACTTAGGATCTAACTTGGAATGCTGACTCTTCGGAATAAGTGCATAGGCATCACAACCAAAAACTCTAAGACTAGAATAATTACATGGTTGACCTGTCCATACCTCTTGTGGAATCTTGCAGTCAATTGCTGTCGATGGTGATCGATTAACCAGGTAACAAGCTGTAAGCAAAGCTTCTCCCCACAATTCCTGTTGTAACTTTTCATTACTAAGCATGCTCCTTGCTCTCTTGAGAAGAGTCCTGTTCATGCGTTCAGCAATGCCATTCTGCTGCGGAGTGTACACAGTGGTTTTATGCCTGTCGATCCCTTCATTCTTGCAATAATTCTCAAACTCCTTAGAAGTAAATTCCCCTCCATTATCTGTTCTGTAGACATTTAATGGATTTACCTGTGCTCTTTTCAACCAAAGATCTAAATTGTTTAAAAGTGTTAAATACATCAACTTTTCTCTTTAACAAATAGATCCAAACTTTCCTCGAGTAATCATATATAAAACTAACAAAATATGATGATCCTCCATATGATAGTTTCGGAGCTGGACCCCATAGGTCTGAATGAATATAGTCTAGGATACCTTTACTTGTATGTTTTCCAGGTTTAAACTTCTGTCTAGATTGTTTCCCATAAACACAATGCTCACAAACATTTAAATCTATAGTTTTTAAACTAGGAAGAAGTTTACGATCAATAATTACCTTAATTCCTTTCTCACTGATATGACCCAGTCGTTGATGCCATAAGCGAGTGGATTCAACCTACATCCTTTGATGCAACTCCTGCTTGATCAATTTATGTCCTTCCTTCAAGTTTATACAGGTTCCCGACTTTGTTAGCTTTCATGACTATCAAGATACCTTTTGATATCTTCAAAACTCCACCTTGAACTGAACCCTTATGTCCACTAGAATCCAGAACTCCCAAAGATATTAGATTCTTTCTCAAGTTAGGCACATGTCTCACATCTGTCAGTGTTCTAACAATCCCATCATACATTTTAATTCTGATACTCCCTATCCCAATAGTTTTACATGTAACATCATTACCCATGTAAACTACCCCATCATCAATAGGTTGCTATGTAGAATACAAATTCCTATGCAAACACATGTGATGGGATGCCCCAGAATTAATTAACGAGTCATAATACTGTGAGACAATAGACGTAGATAATACCTCATCAACCATACCTGAGTCCTTCTCAGCTATGTTAGCCTCCTTTGTAGAGTCCTCCTCCTTAGATGCCTCTTTACGTTTCCAGCAATCTTTCTTGAGGTGTCCTAATTTTTTACAGAACCAGCACTTCAACTTGCTCTTTTTTCCCTTCGACTTGGATCTGGCTGGGCCCTTTGAATGTTGTCCCCTCTCAATAGTTCTACCTCTGGCTATCATAACTTCTGTTGTTGAAGTTTCTAGAGAAGATCTCTTTCAAGTTTCCTCAGATATCAAAGCTCCAACAACAACATCAAAGTTAATGACCTCTTTATAACTAAAACTAATAGAGGTTACAAAATGATCGTAAGATTTAGGTAGAGAACTTAATAACGTTACCGTCTTATCTTCATTTGAAATTTTGTCACCCGTGCTGTCCAATTTAGAAATAAGAGTATTAAAAGTATTTAAATGTTCCGAAATTGTCATACCTTCCTTCATATGCAAGGTATACAGCTAACACTTTAGGAGGATTCTATTCGTCAAGGATTTAGTCATATACAAGCTTTCTAGTTTTGTCTAGAGTCCTGCTATTGTTGTTTCAGACACGATGTTAAATAATACATCGTCGGCCAAACATAGGTGAATATCACTGAGAGCATGAGTTTCCATCTCGTCCCAATCATCATCTTCCATACTTGTGAGTTTCTTTGCCTTTCCTGCGAGCACCTTCACAACACCCTGCACACACAGTATATCCCACATCTTGACCTTCCATAACTCGAAGTTATTGCTACCGTCAAATTTCTCGATCTCGAATTTAGAACTCTGTGTCTTTGCCATCACGCTTCAACGCAATGAATGAATTCTCCCTTCAAACTCGCCCCTCATGGCCTCCCTCCAACCTTGCTCTGATACCACTTATTGGAAACTTATATAGCCACGAAAAGATTAAGCACAACAAAATATAAAGCAAGTAAACAAAATTAAATAGCCAAAAAAAAGACACAAACCACAAACACAGATTTACGTGGTAAAACCCTCAAGAGGGAAATATCCACGGAGCAACGGTATCGATTCTCTTATTGTTCAAATCTGGAAATTAGAATCAGCATAGCTCTTCCTCTTACAACTCTATTTTTTTTTGTGTGTATAGCCTCAATGGGCATACATGGATTTATAGAATTCTCACAAAACTGAATTCATTAATGCGTTCCTATCCATATTCTAACTAAAGCTGTCTTGTTACAACAACAAGCTGAATAATATGATCTTGATCCACTAGAAGAGGAATGGTTGTCATCTAATCTCAACAATCATGTGATTCCTCTTTTTTGATTCACTGTAACAAGATAAAGAAGTGGTTTAACAATTTCTTACTATTACAATGTCCAATGTATCCACATAGGTTATATACCTTATACTTCTCTTATAATGTTTTAAGTGTTTCCTTCAACGAATCAAATCTCATAAGCTTGGATTTTTTTTTTGGAACTACGGTATGTGTATCTTTGCATTCTCAAAACCTAACTATACAGCCATATATCATTATAAATTCATTCATAGGAATTATTTAACCATTGGGACAAATTCATGTGGAAAAAGGAATGGTTCATTTACATTGTGTACTCGACTCACGCTTCATAAGTATGATTGGATACCTAATATTCAATGGGATCTATCAAATTGCACCATACACAAAAATACAAATACTAACAGGTCATTGTTCATATATAGCAGCTTCTTCCAAGTTAGGACTCTCATTATGGGTATAAGCCATCTAAAGCAACCAGAATTTGTAATTTCCCATCTATTAGGAGATATATTGGTTAAGTGTAGAGCATGATAGATGTGGTGATCTACACTACAAGAACAAAGAAATTTAGTCCTAACTTATCGATTACGTTTGTTTAGTTACAAAAAATTCCAAAAAATTAAAATGTGGTATTGGAATTGTAGTTCATCGACATTTTGAATCGTTTTTATAATTATTCCATTTTTTAGACCATGGGTAGTCTACAATTTATTAAATATATAGCTCACCTACATTAGTTATATTGTATAACATCTACAGTGTTCACATTCACAATTTTCCCAAAAAAATTTGTTTATGTCAATTTTCCAAAATTTCTAAAAAACTTGTGATTTGTTTATATATTTTCTCCTTGTAAATAGTTTATAATTTAAAACTTTGTATCTCTCATTAGTATTTATTTATGGTAATTTCAATATTTTTATAATTAAAGTTACTACATAAATTTTTTAGGTGGAAGCTACAATTAGATTTTCACAATGGTAATTTGTAAAATGTCTTTCTTTCTTGGTAAAAAGTAGAAATCTTAAAATTGATGTTCTCCCTATTTCACATTCCTCAAGAGATTTATTTACATGTATTTTCCACATTTACAACACCATATGTGTGTGTGTGTGTGTTTGTGTGTGTGTGTGTGTGTGTGTGTGTGTGTGTGTGTGTGTGTGTGTGTGTGTGTGTGTGTGTGTGTGTGTGTGTGTGTGTGTGTGTTCTTCGTAAAATATATATGTATGTATTTCTAAATTTTCATTTGAATGTAATTAGCTATATATATATATATATTACTTATGCATTGAATTAAAATATGTTATGTACCTTGGGATATGATAGTATAATGTATATGGTTTGATGGAGATGCCGACATGTGGCACACATCCTCTTAGTTATATGGGGTCACATAGGCATTAGTTATATTGGGTAATGAGTTGGCCTGCATTGGGATCAGGTATTACCTATCTAGTAAGAGTAATGTATGTCTATATAAGGGATGTGAGTATGAATGTGATGGATGTGTTAGTTGAGTCTTTTACTTGGTAGAGGTATATTGGAGGTGTCCCCCTCAAAGTGGATTCCCATTTTAGGATATTGTGGAGTTACTCCTTCCTTAAGGAGCATTGTATGGTGTTTCCCTACCTTAAGGGTATTATTCTACATATATTGAATATTTGAGCATATTAGTCCCCCATATCTATTGTGTTGTGTTATCTTCTGCAATTTATTGATTTATTATATGCAAATATCTTATTAAGTAGTATCAAAGCACCGATTCGGGCAATTTTTGCGATGAAAACCTAATGTTGGTGATTCGCCTATATCTAGAGATCGAAGTGGAATTTTTCAAAAAAAAAATTGTGGGGAGTGGATACATAATTCAAGTGACCTTCCCTACAAATTTAAGATTTTTTGGAGCTATTTTCAGAAAGATGTGTCCGTTTTAGGGTTGACACCCTAATTCTAAGGTTTTGTATATATCTTCTGAAAAATGACCAATTAGGAAATAAATTTTTTTGGGTTGATGTTAATATATTCAAAGGTGATACCACTGAAATTTAAGACCATTTGGATCTATTTTTTTATTGTTATTGAATTCTTATGTTAATTTCAATATTTTGCCCCACATGTCGCAATTATAGGAATTTTCCTTAATTTCTTACATTTTAGGAAATATCAAAAAAATTAAATTGGGGTTTGTGTTATGTGATTTCTTATTTTTGGCTGACCTTTAGCTGAAAGGGTTAGAATAAATTTTCATCAAAAGAGTTTATTCCTAAAACGCTATTTTTGTGGATCATGGGGATGGTAACTTTTTCTGGAGATGGCAGGATTGATGCTAGAGAATGGTGGAACAAATTTAGGGATAAATTCTCTAAACATAGGATATTTGGATATTCAAGTTGTGGATTATTAGCCCTTAACAAATTTGGTTTTCTGAGTTATAAAAGGAAAAGTCTAATTGGTCTTTAGAGTAACTGGAACAAGTTTTCATGGACAGATGGGAAAAAAAGAAGAAAAACAAGAGGAAGTAGAATAATTTAATGATAATAGTGAGGAAGATGAAATATCATAAGAAGAAGAAGAATAAGAAGAAAACCTTGAGGTTGAAGCTGCTACACATGATTTTGAAGGAGAGACAACAAATCGAGATACATGTTCAAATAATGCATCTCTAGGGAAAGAAGCTTCAATAATTCAGTTTGAAGGGCACATTGAAAGGAAAAAGGTAATTTTTTTCATAAACCCTAGCAACAAATATAACTTCATCAATATTGACACAACTCAACATTTACATGTTCAAGCAAATCATATCAAGGAATCTCAAATGGATGGTACATAGATTCATTTTTTTGAAGATTTAAAGCTTTCTATGGATAATCAAATTTTAAATTCAGATTTTTATGATTTAGATATGGATGGTATGGATATTTTTATTGGATATCCTTAGTTAGAGACATTGGGAACAATTAATATTAATGTGCAAAAGAATTTCATGAAATTGTCATACAAGAAAAAGAAAATTACATTGCAAGATATGACACTTAGAAGGAAAAAAATAACAATATAAATGAGGATCATGAAGATGAATTTGAAGATGGTGAAGAAGGGAATAAAGATTATTCAAAAGGAGAGGCTAAAGAAAAAAATAATTCTACTCAAGGGAAAAAATAAATAAAAAACAAGTTCGAAGAGGAAAAGAAAGTAGAGGAAAAGATTAATAAGGTTGAGCATACTAAGGCTGCACCATAAAGAAACCCACATCATCATGAGAGGAAAAAATCATGGAGACATGTTAGAACACATGAGGTCAACAATCTATATGGATATACAGGGAATTGGAGGAGTATTAATTTTTTCTATACATGGAATCAATGGAACAATAATTGTATGACATGGAATCCCAGGAATAATCATTGTGGATATGCATGGATACCGAGGAGAAACACATATGGACTAGGATGGAATAAAATGAGCACAATGGAATATGGAATCAGGCTTGGAGCATCATCACCTACTACAATTTCATATGGGCAGTTGGATGATCAAGCATGGCAACATGTGTTCAATAATTTAAAGCACACTCATTATATGGCTTCTTCTTATGTTTCAGGGATGAAACATGTCAAAGAGGGAAGAAATGATATTTACCTTGGGATATGATAATATAATGGATATGTATTGATGGAGATTCCGACATGTGGTAAACATCCCCTTAGTTATATGGGGTAACATAGGAATTAGCTATATTGGGTAATGAATCGGCCTTCATTGGGATCAGGTATTACATGTCTATTAAGAGTAATGTATGTCTATATAAGGGATGTGAGTATGAATGTGATGGATGTATGGTCTGAGTCTTCTACTTGGTAGAGGTATATTAAAGGTGTCCCCCTCAAAGTGAGTTCCTATTTTAGGATATTGTGGAGTTACTCCTTCCTTAAGGAGCATTGTATGGTGTTGCCCTACCTTAAGGGTATTATTCTACATATATTGAATATTTGAGCATATTGGTCCCCCATATCTATTTTATTGTGTTATCTTCTGCAATTTTTTGATTTATTATATGCAAATATCTTATCAAGTGGTATCAAAGCACCGATTCGAGCAATTTTTGCGATGAAAACGTAATGTTGGTGATTCGCCTATATTTAGAGATCGAATTGGAATTTTTCAGAATTTTTTTATGGGGAGTGGATACATAATTCAAGTGAGATTCCCTTCAAATTTTAGATTTTTATGAGCTATTTTCAGAAAGATGTGTCCATTTTAGGGTTGAAACCCTAATTCTAAGGTTTTGTATATATCTTCTGAATAATGACCAATTAGGAAATAATTTTTTTGGGGTTGATGTTAATATACTCAAATCTGATATCACTGAAATTACAGACCTTTTGGATCTATTTTGTTATATTTATTCAATTTTTATGTTAATTTCAATATTTTGCTCCACATGCTGCAATTATAGGAATTTTCCTTAATTTCTTACATTTTAGGAAATATCAAAAATATTAAATTGGGATTTGTGTTCTGTGATTTCTTAAATTTTGACCGACCTTTAGCTGAAAGGGTTAGAATAATTTTTTATCAAAAGAGTTTAATCCTAAAACGCTATTTTTGTGGATCATGCGGATGGTAACTTTTTCTGGAGATGGCAGGATTGATGCTAGATAATGCTGGAATAAATTTAGGGATAAATTCTCTAAACCATAAGATATTTGGATATTCAAGTTGTGGATTAGTAGCCCTGCACAAATTTGGTTTTCTGAGTTATAAAAGGAAAAGTTTAATTTGTGTTTACAGGAACTGGAACAAGTTTTCATGGATAGATGGGAAAAAAACAAAAAAAACAAGAGGAAGTAAAATAATATAATGATACTACTGAGGAAGAGGAAATATCATAAGAAGAAGAAGAATAAGAAGAAAACCTTGAGGTTGATGCTGCTAGACATTATTTAGAAGGAGAGACAACAGATCGAGATACATGTTCAAATAATGCATCTCTAGGGAAAGAAGCTTCAATATTTCAGTTTGAAGGGCACATTGAAAGGAAAAAGGTAATTTTTTTCATAAACCCTAGCAAAAAATATAACTTCATCAATATGGACACAACTCAACATTTACATGTTCAAGCAAATCATATCAAGGAATCTCAAATGGATGGTACACAGATTCAATTTTTTGAAGATTTAAAGCTTTCTATTGATAATCACATTTTACATTTAGATTTTAATGATTTAGATATGGATGGTATGGATATTTTTCTTGGATATCCTTAGTTAGAGACATTGGGAACAATTAATATTAATGTGCAAAAGAATTTCATGAAATTGTTGTACAAGAAAAAGAAAATTACATTATAAGATATGACACTTAGCAGGAAAAAAATAACAATATAAATGAGGATCATGAAGATGAATTTGAAGATGGTGAAGAAGGGAATAAATATTATTCAGAAGGAGAGGCTGAACAAAAAGATGAAAAATAAAAAAATAATTCATCTACTCAAGCGAAAAAATAAATAACAAACAAGTTCGAAGAGGAATAGAAAGTAGAGGAAAAGATTAGTAAGGTTGAGCATACTAAGGCTGCACCATAAAGAAACCCACATCATCATGAGAGGAAAAAATCATCGAGACATGTTAGAACACATGAGGTCAACAATTTATATGGATATATAGGGAATTGGAGGAGTAATAATTTTTGCTATACATGGAATCAATGGAACAATAATTGTATGACATGGAATCCCAGGAATAATCATTGTGGATATGCATGGATACCGAGGAGAAACACATATGGACTAGGATGGAATCAAATGAGCACAATGGAATACGGAATCTGTTTTGGAGCATCATCACCCACTACAATTTCATATGGGCGGTTGGATGATCGAGCGTGGCAACAAGTGTGCAATAATTTAAAGCACACACATTATATGGCTTCCTCTTATGTTTGAGGGACGAAACATGTCAAAGAGGGAAGAAATGCTATGTACCTTGGGATATGATAATATAATTTATATGTTTTGATGGAGATGCCGACATGTGCAAAACATCCCCTTAGTTATATGGGGTAACATAGGAATCAACTATATTGGGTAATGAATCGGCCTTCATTGGGATCAGGTATTACCTATCTTTTAAGAGTAATGTATGTCTATATAAGGGATGTGAGTATGAATGTGATGGATGTATGAGTTGAGTCTTCTACTTGGTAGAGGTATATTAAAGGTGTCCCCCTCGAAGTGAATTCCCATCTTACGATATTGTGGAGTTACTCCTTCCTTACGGAGCATTGTATGGTGTTGCCCTACCTTAAGGGTATTATTCTGCATATATTGAATATTTGAGCATCTTGGTACCCCATATCTATTGTGTTGTGTTATCTTCTAGAATTTATTGATTTATTATATGCAAATATCTTATCAAGTGGTATCAAAGCACCAATTCGGGCAATTTTTGCGATGAAAACCTAATGTTGGTGATTCGCCTATATCTAGAGATCAAATTGAAATTTTTTAGAATGTTTTTTTGGGGAGTGCATACATAATTCTGGTGACCTTACCTCCAAATTTAAGATTTTTTGGAGCTACTTTCAGAAAGATGTGTCTGTTTTAGGGTTGACACCCTAATTCTAAGGTTTTGTATATATCTTCTGAATAATGACCAATTAGGAAATACAATTTTTTGGGTTGATGTTAATATATTCTAAGGTGATGCCACTTAAATTACAGACCTTTTGGATCTATTTTGTTAGAGTAATTGAATTTTTATGTTAATTTAAATATTTTTCTCTAGATGCCACAATTATAGGAATTTTCCTTAATTTCTTACATTTTAGGAAATATCAAAAAAATTAAGTTGGGGTTTGTGTTTTGTGATTTCTTATTTTTGGCCGACCTTTAGCTGAAACGGTTAGAATAAGTTTTCATCAAAAGAGTTTATTCCTAAAACGTTATTTTTGTGGATCATGGGGATGGCAAATTTTTCTAGAGATGGCAAGATCGATGCTAGAGAATGGTGGAACAAATTTAGGGATAAATTATCTAAACCATAAGATATTTGGATATTCAAGTTGTGGATTAGTAGCCCTGCACGAATTTGGTTTTCTGAGTTATAAAAGGAAAAGTCTAATTGGTCTTTATAGGAACTGGAACAAGTTTTCATGGAAAGATGGGAAAAAAAGAAAAAAAACAAGAGGAAGTAGAATAATTTAATGATAATATTGAGGAAGAGGAAATATCATAAGAAGAATAAGAATAAGAATAAAACCTTGAGGTTTAACCTGCTACACATGATTTTGAAGGAGAGACAACAAATTGAGATACATGTTCAAATAATGTATCTCCAGGGAAAGAAGCTTCAATATTTCAGTTTGACGGGCACATTGAAAGGAAAAAGGTAATTTTTTTCATAAACCCTAGAAAAAAATATAACTTCATCAATATGGACACAACTCAACATTTACATGTTCAAGAAAATCATATCAAGGAATCTCAAATGGATGGTACACAGATTCAATTTTTTGAAGATTTAAAGCTTTCTATGGATAATCAAATTTTACATTCATATTTTTATGATTTAGATATGGATGGTATCGTTATTTTTCTTGGATATCCTTAGTTAGAGACATTGGGAACAATTAATATTAATTTGCAAAAGAATTTCATGAAATTTTCATACAAGAAAAAGAAAATTACATTGCAAGATATGACACTTAGCAGGAAAAAAATAACAATATAAATGAGGATCATGAAGATGAATTTGAAGATGGTGAAGAAGGGAATAAATATTATTCAGAAGGAGAGGCTGAAGAAAAAGATGAAAAAGAAAAAAATAATTCATCTACTCAAGGGAAAAAATAAATAACAAACAAGTTCGAAGAGGAAAAGAAAGTAGAGGAAAACATTAATAAGGTTGAGCATACTAAGGCTGAACCATATAGAAACCCACATCATCATGAGAGGAAAAAATCATGGAGACATGTTAGAACACATGAGGTCAACAATCTATATGGATATATAGGGAATTGGAGGAGTAATAATTTTTGCTATACATGGAATCAATGGAACAATAATTGTATGACATGGAATCCAAGGAATAATCATTGTGGATATGCATGGATACTGAAGAGAAACACATATGGACTAGGATGGAATCAAATGAGCACAATGGAATATGGAATCAAGTTTTGAGCATCATCACCCACTACAATTACATATGGGTGGTTGGATGATCGAGCATGGCACAAGTGTGCAATAATTTAAAGCACACTCTTTATATGGCTTCTTCTTATGTTTCAGGGATGAAACATGTCAAAGAGGGAAGAAATTATATGTACCTTGGGATATGATAATATAATGTATATGTGTTGATGGAGATGCCGACATGTGGCAAACATCCCCTTAGTTATATGGGGTAACATAGGAATTAGCTATATTGGGTAATGAATCGGCCTTCATTGGGATCAAGTATTACCTATCTATTAAGAGTAATGTATGTCTATATAAGGGATGTGAGTATGAATGTGATGGATGTATGAGTTGAGTCTTCTACTTGGTAGAGGTATATTAAAGGTGTCCCCCTCGAAGTGAATTCCCATCTTAGGATATTGTGGAGTTACTCCTTCCTTAAGGAGCATTTTATGGTGTTGCCCTACCTTAAGGGTATTATTCTGCATATATTGAATATTTGAGCATATTGGTCCCCCATATCTATTGTGTTATGTTATCTTCTGCAATTTATTGATTTATTATATGTAAATATCTTATCAAGTGGTATCAAAGCACCGATTCGCGCAATTTTTGCAATGAAAACATAATGTTGGTAATTCACCTATATCTAGAGATTGAATTGGAATTTTTTAGAATGTTTTTGTGGGGAGTGGATACATAATTCAAGTAAG
This sequence comes from Taxus chinensis, assembly GCA_019776745.2. Classification (NCBI taxonomy): domain Eukaryota; kingdom Viridiplantae; phylum Streptophyta; class Pinopsida; order Cupressales; family Taxaceae; genus Taxus; species Taxus chinensis. The sequence continues at coordinate 168,134,397 of CM034148.1, read as the reverse complement.
CTTCCCTCTAAATTTAAGATTTTTTGGATCTATTTTTAGAAATATGTGTCCGTTTTAGGGTTGACACTCTAATTCTAAGGTTTTGTATATATCTTCTGCATGATGACCAATTAGCAAATACAATTTTTTGGGTTGATGTTAATATATTCAAAGGTGATACCACTGAAATTGCAGACCTTTTGGATCTATCTTTTTAGAGTTATTGAATTTTTATGTTAATTTCAATATTTTGCTTCACATGCCGCAGTTATACGAATTTTCCTTAATTTCTTACATTTTAGGAAATATCAAAAAAATTAAATTGGGGTTTGTGTTCTGTGATTTCTTATTTTTGGCTGACCTTTAGCTGAAATGGTTAGAATAAGTTTTCATCAAAAGAGTTTATTCCTAAAACGATATTTTTGTGGATCATGGGGATGGTAACTTTTTCTGGAGATGGCAGGATTGATGCTAGAGAATGGTGGAACAAATTTAGGGATAAATTCTCTAAACATAGGATATTTGGATATTCAAGTTGTGGATTATTATCCCTTAACAAATTTGGTTTTCTGAGTTATAAAAGGAAAAGTCTAATTGGTCTTTAGAGTAACTGGAACAAGTTTTCATGGACAGATGGGAAAAAAAGAAGAAAAACAAGAGGAAGTAGAATAATTTAATGATAATAGTGAGGAAGAGGAAATATCATAAGAAGAAGAAGAATAAGAATAAAACCTTGAGGTTGAAGTTGCTACACATGATTTTGAAGGAGAGACAACAGATCGAGATACATGTTCAAATAATGTATCTCTAGGGAAAGAAGCTTCAATATTTCAGTTTGAAGGGCACATTGAAAGGAAAAAGGTAATTTTTTTCATAAACCCTGGCAAAAAATATAACTTCATCAATATGGACACAACTCAACATTTACATGTTCAAGCAAATCATATCAAGGAATCTCAAATGGATGGTACACAAATTCAATTTTTTGAAGATTTAAAGCTTTCTATGGATAATCACATTTTACATTCATATTTTTCTGATTTAGATATGGATGGTATCGATATTTTTCTTGGATATCCTTAGTTAGAGACATTGAGAACAATTAATATTAATGTGAAAAAGAATTTCATGAAATTGTCGTACAAGAAAAAGAAAATTACATTGCAAGATATGACACTTAGCAGGAAAAAAATAACAATATAAATGAGGATCATGAAGATGAATTTGAAGATGGTGAAGAAGGGAATAAATATTATTCAGAAGGAGAGGCTGAAGAAAAAGATGAAAAAGAAAAAAATAATTCATCTACTCAAGGGAAAAAATAAATAACAAACAAGTTCAAAGAGGAAAATAAAGTAGAGGAAAAGATTAATAAGGTTGAGCATACTAAGGCTGCACCATATAGAAACCCACATCATCATGAGAGGAAAAACTCATGGAGACATGTTAGAACACATGAGGTCAATAATCTATATGGATATATAGGGAATTGGAGGAGTAATAATTTTTGCTATACATGGAATCAATGGAACAATAATTGTATGACATGGAATCCCAGGAATAATCATTGTGGATATGCATGGATACCGAGGAGAAACACATATGGACTAGGATGGAATAAAATGAGCACAATGGAATATGGAATTAGGTTTTTAGCATCATCACCCACTACAATTTCATATGGCCAGTTGGATGATCGAGCATGGCAACAAGTGTGCAATAATTTAAAGCACACTCATTATATGGCTTCTTCTTATGTTTCAGGGACGAAACATGTCAAAGAGGGAAGCAATGCTATGTACCTTGGGATATGATAATATAATGTATATGTGTTGATGGAGATGCCGACATGTGGCAAACATCCCCTTAGTTATATGGGGTAACATAGGAATCAGCTATATTGGGTAATGAATCGGCCTTTATTGGGATCAGGTATTACCTATCTATTAAGAGTAATGTATGTCTATATAAGGGATGTGAGTATGAATGTGATGGATGTATGAGTTGAGTCTTCTACTTGGTAGAGGTATATTAAAGGTGTCCTCCTCGAAGTGAATTCCCATCTTAGGATATTGTGGAGTTACTCCTTCATTAAGGAGCATTGTGTGGTGTTGCCCTACCTTAACGGTATTATTCTGCATATATTGAATATTTGAAAATCTTGACCCCCCATATATATTGTGTTTTGTTTTCTTTTGCAATTTATTGATTTATTATATTCAAATTTCTTATCAAAATATATTATAGAACTATGTTTACATAGGGCTATTACATTGAGTTTTTTTAATTTTTTATTATTACAAATTTAAAATCATAATAAAGAAATATGTTTATTATTTGACATTATATATAAATATAACTAGCATAGATATCTAAAATACATCTACCTAAAAGACACCGAGAGGTATCAATATCAAGGTGCCTAAATAGCTTATTGGAGAAGACAAATATAGTAACCTCGAAATTGATACCTCTCAGCATCTTTTAGATAGATGTATTTAAGATATCTATGGTAGTAGCACCCGCTACAATTACAAGTAAAACATAAAACATTTATTTTATCAAAATTATTAGGAGGAGCATAAAATTTTAATATAAATGCACAATAATATGCATCACAACAAATGAAAATTTTCAAAAAGTATTTCATATTCAAAATATACATTGATTCAAATTTATGTTAATGCATGAACATAGTAAAATATTTACATTAATTTATGATGTATTTGCACTTGAGTAATAAATCATCATATATACATTTCTTCCTCTAATAATTGTACTCTTTTTTCTTCATTCCTTCTTACCTCCACTCCCTTTCCATTCTTCAATCTCTCAAACTGGTCATATGTGAATGAAGATGATATCTGTAGTCCATGTAATGACTTGAAACATGATACACAAACAAATACAAGACCTTGTATTTCTATAAGCCCTATATCCATTGTGGCTTTATTAAGTGTTGAATACTATGATTTGTGGAATGTTAATCCCAATGTCGATTTCAAAGGAAATTGACGTATGCGACCCATTTCTATAGGGGTGATTGAAATTGTCGTATGATTTTCATCAACAAAATAAATCCCTGTGTAGTTATCAAATTGAACCGTTACATTTGTAGGCGATTCAGGGGGAGTTCCCCATGTTTGTAAACAATGCTTCAAACATACCCAAGAGAGCTTCTTTTGTCCATAATTTTGTAGTAAGCATCACCCTTGCACCTTTAGCAATCAATAATTCCACTTCTAATTAATCATCATCCATGCCGGATACAACATTTTTTCCTCCTCTATTTAGAATGCTTCGTGCAATAGGTTCATTCAATGCATACAATTTTCTCTTATTATGTTAATTTACACTTTCCTTTGTTACAAACTAATGTATTTGTTCATTACAATCTTGTTTTCAACTATTTGAAGAACGCATCAATTTTTTTCATCAACAATTTCCAATATTCAATTGTTGGATTTGCATCTCTTAGATTTATTAAAATTTTTTGAAACCTTTATTGTTCTTCACTTTGACCTTATTTTCTGAAAACCTTATCTAATGTAACAACAATTATGATTTTTTTCCTTAAGAATTTTTCTTTTGTTGTACATGCATATGGAGGTGTATTTGATACCAGAGGCAATAGTCCCAAATCGCCAACAAAAATCATAGACCTTCCACCAAAGCACATATTTTTTTTTTTCTGGAAATGCTTTTCATAGTTGAGAATCTATATTTTAAAGCATCTTTTGACCTATAAAACTCATCTCATCAATCAAAATATACTTAACATGTTATATGTTTTCTCGAAAGATTGTTAACCTTGATCCTTCTAATTTTTCAAAATCTATAATAGGCAATCGAAATGTTGTATCTATTTTTGATGCCCTAATATTAAATGATACTAATCCAGTGGAGGAAGTACTAGAAGGGGTCTATGTTGTGGTTGTGACAAATCTAGAAATATCAACTTCACAATTACGTTGTTCTATTTGTTGTCTTTGTTCTTCAGTGAATTTATCTAAATGTGTGTCTCTTTGCAATATTCTTCTTAATTAATGTTATTTGCAATCCTACGTTGTCTTTCATCCTGTATTATTTTTTTGCAATGTTGTCTTTGATATTATCAAGCACATTCTCTTTGATATTCTCTTCGTTGCTCTTAAATCGTCGGTGAGACATATCTACAATAATAATTATAAAATATATTTAAAACGTCATTTGCAACTGAAAGTAAAATTAAATTACATTTACTTTTAAATTTAATTATTATTTTTTAATTATGAGTAAATAGTTTTTTGAAAGGGACTATACCCTTGTACAAAAGTGCTCAAAATCCAGATTTTACTTCAAAAAGCCAAACAATAGAAAATAATCTGCCAAGATTAAAACCAACAAAAATAGTCTAGCTGTTAAAAAATAGCTAAAAACAACCACTTAACAACAACACAATTTCCCAACAGCCGCAAAACATACTAGTTTCCCATATGTAGCATTGATATCAACCAAAAGGACAAGAATCATACCTTGTCCGATATGGTGGGGAATTTAGATTTCGAGTTTCCTTTCTTTTGCCTATCCACAACTGTCCATTCCTTATTTGCTGCATCCACTAAAATTGGAAGAAAAAATGCAATGGATTTGATATGGATGTAACCCATAGGAAGGGGGGTCGAAGCATCCTTGATCACATAATCAACACCCTAAAGAGAAGAATTTAGAGGTTGCTTCTCTGTATTGTTTTACGCACCATCTATGACATGTGAGTCAACTAGCGAGGGGGTGCTAGATTCGTCATCTAGATTTGAATCAATTGTAAGATGTTCGGGTAGAGAATACCTCCACCATGTAGGTTTTTCCTTATGTTTGGAATGTTCACAATCATCTGTAATATGACCAGTTTGGAATAAATGCCGAAATCGAAAGGAAAGTCCCTCATAATCTAGCCTCTGCACCTAAAGCCTTTCACCGATCTACAAATTGATTTCTGCTGGTAAGGATTTTGAGGTATCAACATCTATAAGTATTTGAGCATAGTTAGTATGGGTTTGGATGGAGGTATTATCATCAACTGTAGCACATGAGCCTAGAGTATCCCCTATAGCAATGAGACAAGATTTGCTCCAAAGCTGAAGTGGGAGTCCTGACAAGTGAACCTAAATCGGGTAGGTATCAAAAGATTATTTTAAAGGGTCAACAGATGGATACCATGGCTTGGACATAAGTTCGTGTTCCCCCCAAACCCAATGTTACCTTAAAATTAAATCCCTTTCTTTAGGGGTTACAAAGAAAACAATAAAAAAATCTTTAGCACAAGGATAAAGCTCAATCTTACCTTGTATCTTTTCTCTCCATCTTTTGGTTATGTCATGGAGCTGAGAAATTTTAGGCCAAAATTTATGAAATCTGCATATGAGACCTAGTTGGGAAAGATTTTCCTCTTTGTTAAGAACCTTTAGAAGCATATCCTCGTCAATTTTCAACATTGGAGTCTCCTAACAAGGTTTCAAGAACTCATTCCTTGTATTCTCCTTCTATTTGGAGACCGCTGCAAAATAAGATCTAGATCTATTAGTGCTGTCATGTTTTCCTTGGTTCTTTCAGATCTTTGTTTCTCTCTCTCCTTTACCAAATCTACACATTAAAATCTTTGTAGAAGGGGATTTATTAGCATTTAATGCATCTGGTCTGCCTTTGCCATCCCCATCAGAGGATATACCTGATTTCAGAGGAGCACGATTTTGATTTCCACTTCTAGCTATAGTAGGGGAAGCAAGGATATTTCCATTCAGTGAACCATTCCTCACCTTGTTCCTAGGGTCACTATTCTCAACACCAGTACCACCAATAACAAGGAAAGGAGGAAGACTATCAATGAATCCATGAGAGCTCATCTCCCAACCTAAACCGTGGTTAAAATAGACTGTAGATATTCCAGTAAACACATCGTCCCCCTCTGTAACCTAACCCAACAAGGTCTCCACATTCACACCTCTTCACCCTTCATTGCTTACATAACCTATACCAGTGACTGTGTCACTGCCATTAATGCCGCCACGCGTAGGGAAAACATATTTTAGGGTTCCGTGGTGAAGCTCCATGAACGGGAAGTATTATTAACTGTTATTGAGAGAGAGAGAGAGAGAGAGAGAGAGAGAGAGAGAGAGAGAGAAATTATTGATGATAAATTTAATTATTATTTTTAATTAATTAATTTAACTATTTATTTTAATTTTCAATATTTTTAATTTTAATTTTTAATTTTCAATGTTTTTTTAATTATGTTATGTATTTATATTAATTAATTAATTCAAATATTTGTTTTTATTTAATATTTTTAATGTTTGTTGCAAATTAAATATATTAATAAAAATACATATAACACTAAAAATTAACATGTTTTCCTTTTTCATCCTTTGTAACTGTCATAATTAAATGGTAAAATAAATATATGGAAATAAAAATATAGATTTCTATGTAAAAAACAAAAGAACCTAATAGAAATACAAACCTTTACTACAAACCTTTACCAAGGAATATTTTAGTAGAGAGTGTTTTTTAACTTCAAGACTTTGAAGTTTCAATACATTATTTGCTATATCTTTCATTTTTATCATATATATATATATATAAAAGCTATGTAACATTTGTTGTGAAAAGGTATGTCAGCTAAATATTCACTCTATGTGTGATTTAATATGTGGTTGTACAATTTATTTTTATGTAGTTTATTTGAATATTTGCTTGTAATTTTTAATGTTTGTGATGAAATAAATATATTTAAAATTTTAACTATAAATAAAAAATATTTATTCACTGAGATACATATTAAATAAATCTAAATTTTTTTCCCTACATATATATTTTATTTTATTTAATTAGAAAATGATTAAATATTTTACCCGATCCATATTTTATTTAATTATACATATAAAAAAATTCTTCATATAAATATAAAATATTTAGGGGATACATATAAAATATAATAATATCTTAATAAAATATATATATGTAAAATATTTAACCATTGTATATTTTATTTAAGTAAAAACTAATTACAAAATTTACCCCATGCATATTTTAATTATATAACAAACAATTACATCCCAAGTAATAATTTAAAGATTATTTACCCCATACATGTAAAATATATTTTCATATATTTTATATAAGATAAAACTAAGTTAAATATATTACCCCATACATATTACTAACTTAAAAATATTACCCCCTGCATATGTTATATTTCACTATTATATAAAAAAAATATTTGGCCCCATATATGTAAAATATAAGTAAAAACTATTAACCACTAAATATTATGCAACACTAATTCTCTTCCACTGAAAATAAAATTAATTAGTTAGATGTAAAAATAAAAAACTAAAAATAATTCTATACAATAATAATATAGTTATAGTATAGCTACTTACCTATTATTTACACCACATTAATTATATTCTAATTCTCCTACACATTATTGATTCACACTTTAAAAATAACATGCTTTTACATATATAAATACATAATAATAATTTTTTTTTATGTTTTAAATATTGAGTCGACATAAAATAATAAATTATTTTAACCATTATATAGTAATCAGAAAATAAATAGTTTTTTAAATCAACGCACGACATTACACTCCTTTCCTTCCATTGTAGGAACACCTCTCGGTGTAATGATTAAAAATTGGCATGTGTATATTTCAAATGGCACTGGCTCTATAGCATAGGAGCTCCATCTGTAATTTTAATTCTTTCTCTACATGCGAGCTCTCCATTCAACACATATTTCTACATCTTATAACATGAATATCTCCCTCGAGCATGATTTAAAACCTCATGCCTCTTGCATGATATGTTTGGGGATGAATCTTTGTGTATGTTTCAAGCCTAATATTTAACTCCTCATTGTTGATCATGTGTAAAAATGATTAGAAAGGTAACATGAATATATTTTGTATTAGTGTGCAATCCTATTTTAATTCTTGATTAAATATTTCAAATAAGATAATAGATAGGGCTCTTTTAGATAAATAGAGATCTCAAAGACCCTCTTTTTGTACAAGAATAAGAATCAGGACTAGTAATTCAACAATCACCTCATAATATATAAAACTATGTACATACAAGGTGCATAAGGTTGATCTTTGATCCTAATAGAAATCTATCTTAATTCCTTCCATTTTGAAGCATATATATGTTCTAATTCAATATTAGTTATTCCTTTTAAGCTTATTTATTTTCTTGTTCACTAGCTCTTCCTTCCTTTAATTATCCTTTAATTAGCTATTGCAAAATTATGAATTAAGTCTTGGTTATTTTTAAGTGTACTATTTTGAAACATCCCTTTCCCAAATCTGATCCAAATTTTTAGTTTGAGTCATTTGAAATTTTTTCAAACACTTAGCATGCAACTGCTTACAGGTTAGATAACAAAAATGATATGCAAAATAGATTTTTTCTGAGGCCCAAATTAGACTTGGAAATGAAATACAAGACCATGCAAATACCAGCTTAACAACTGCAATAAATCCTCAAAAATGGCGACTAGGATTTGTTGAAATACCCCCGCAAATGTAACTAGCCATATACAAATAAAGTACTGATTTTTAATAGCAAAATATGAGCTGGAAAATACTCAGAAATCTGCCCTCTGAATGGGACTGAAAATGCAATTAAATCCTCTTAGAAAATTATGATATTAATTTCTTTTGAACCCAAAGTGACACTACAATAGATGACACACAAATAAGATCTGAAAATACCACTTAAACAACATAAAACATCTAAAAAGTGAGCCAACCCACATTGACAAATATACTGACTGCTGCTGCAATTTTATTCTTTAACTCACACTACTGGAAATGACTAAAAAATTTGGTTAAATCAATGAGAATTCCTGAGTGGAAATATCTCACAAAATTCTTGGGGTTTTCATCTGCAAGCGATATAATCCTAAGGGTTTTCTTGTTTGGATTATTTGCACAAGCTCAAAGCTCACATGCAAGAGAAAATATCAGAAAATATTTCTGGATGCCTCTAGCCAAGTCGCCTTCTTCTTTATATAGGAAATGGGACCCAAAGTGACCTTTAGACTCCCAATGAAAGTGAATTTTGGAATTCCCATAAAAGTGACCTTTGGACTTCCAATGAAAGTGACCCTTAGACTTCCAAATCACATTCTCCCTTAAGAAGTAAATTTTAATTAAGTTCTTTTATTTTATTGCACTTTCCTAAGTTCTAATTTAAAGTTAAGTCTATTAATTTATTATATGTGCTCTTTATAATATTATATTTTAATTTTAACACAATATAATAAAGTTAATAAACTTAAGTCACAGTTAAGCTCACCCTTTGGCCGTTGGGTAGAAAAATAGGCAAAAGGTATTGAATAAAAGTTAATCAAGACGGAGGGACATCACATTCCTCCCTTCCCGGAGTTGTTTACCCATAAAAAACTACAAAGCTGGATGTTGAAGTATAGCCTCACCTTCCCATGTAGCATCCTACAATGGAAAGTATCTTGAATGAACCATGTACTCTTGAATCACTCTACTCAGTAACCTCCTCTCTCTCCTATCTAGGATCTCCTCAGGTTTTAGATCCAAGTTTCCTTCATCATCCAATGACAGAAACTCTATATAGGGAACCATGTGCTGCCCAAGGCCTTATTTAAGCAAGACATGTGAAAAAAATTATGTATCTAACTTTAAGAATGTAACTAGAACTCATAAGATACCTCTCCAAATATCCTCACTACTTTGCATAGACCATAAAAATGAGGTTTAAGCTTTTCTACACCCCTCCTCTTGATATCACTCTATCTGTATGGTTGTAGATTCATAAATATCATGTTTCCAACCTCAAACAATCTCTCAATCTTGTTTCAGTCTGCATACATCTTCTAGTGGTTCTGTGCATGTTGGATATTATCCTTAAGTGCTCTAAGGATATCCTGAATTTCCAGTAAAAACTCCTGAGACTTAAGATCTCTATTGTCCCCAAAAATCATATCAACAAAGGATGTCGCATCATATCCATACAATGCTTAAAAGGGGGTCATAAAAATAGACATATGGTAAGTAGTATTATAACAATACTCACAGAAGTACAAACATCTTACCCATGCCTTATGCTTCCTTGAAACATAATTACCAAGATATTCATCTATCCATTTGTTCACAATTTTTGTATGTCTATCAGTCTGAGGCTGGTAACTCGTACTCATAGTCAACTCTGTACCTACCAACCTAAAAATCTCCTGCCAAAATGTGCTCAAGAACCTGTTATCCCGGTCACTAAAAAAGTTCTTCAGGAGCCCAAGTAATCTAAATACTTCTCTAAAGAATAAATCAGCTACATGTGGTGCCTTAAATTCATTGGGAATAGTGAATAAGTGTGCATATTTGGTCAACGTCTCAACATCCACATAAATGTGATTGTTCCCCTGCACAATGGGAAGACCTGTAATGAAATCCATTGAAATGCTCTCCCATTTCTTCTATAGAATGGGGAATGGTTAGAATAAATGTGCTGGAAATGTATTCTCTAACTTGTTTTGTTGACAAGTCACACACTCAGGTACATGGAAAAGAACGTCCTCCTTGAGACCATTCCAAGATAATCTCTCCCTAACCTGTATGTATGTTTTGAAGTACCCGAGATGTCTTGCAAGTGGTGCATCATGGAAGGCACTAATAATCTTCTCCTTGAGCTTATTTTAGGAACTAAATAAATTCTTCCCTTATAGTAAATCAAATCAGTGATTACCTAGTATCACTCATCCTGAATCTTACCATCCAAAATCTCATAGGCCAATGAATTTTTGGAATACTCAACTTATAGTTGAGATTTACAATCCACTAAAATCTTACTCAAGGAAGATAGGGTAGCAATATATAGTCACCTAGAAAGTGCATCTACCACTACATTCTTCTTCCCCTTGACATACTAAATGTCAAAACCATATGCCTGGATCATGCTGACCCACTTATGCTACCTCTCACTAAGCTCCTTCTACTCTAAGAAGTACCTCATGCTATTGTTGTTAGTCCTCACAACAAACTTCCCTCCTACTAGGCATATTTTGAACTTTTCCAAATCGTGCATAATGGCAAGCATCTCTTTGTCATAAGTGGAGTAAAATATCTCATTATCTCTCAGCTTCCTACTCTCATAAGAAATGGGATGATGATCTTGCATGAAAAATTCAACAAAATATGAACCAAAAACATCACACCCAAACTAAAAGGTGTTATCCCAATTTCCCCCAGCAAAATTGACCAAACCCGACCCTACACAGGAAGAAATATAAAGGTCATTTCCTTCGTACAAGCCCACATTTTGAATCCAACAATCAGCTTGAAGGAGGACTCAGAGATGGAAAAACCAGAGGCTCAAAAGGGGCATACAACCTCAAGGAGGACAGAGGCTCTCAAGAGAGAAATTGGGAAAGGCTCAAAGTCTTTGGGCTTTACAAACGATTCAGAGCGGGCCCAAATTGGCTAAGTATGGAAGAGACGGTGGAAGTTTCCACGTGTCTGAATGACGCACCTTCAATGGTTGAAGCCAAGGTCATTTCCTGAAACAAGCGTTAAGATTCCACATGTCGCATGCCCGAAATGGGATAGATCTGGCCATTAAAAATTCCAAACAAGCTGAAAGAACCACATGTCATCTCACCGCAATTTCAAAAGTAAGAGCCCAAGGAAGAGACTCAAACTATTGCCAGCTCTCCATGTGGTCAGGGTCCAATAGAGGTCAAATGGTAATGGGCCCAAATTGAATAAGTATGGAAGTGTTGGCTGAACCTTCCACGTGTCTCATCAGTGCATCTCCAAGGATCAAGCCCAAAAGGAAATCCCCAAACAAGTGCCAAGCCTCTACGTGTCAGGAGCCCCTAAAAAGTTGCATCAGGTTTTGAAAAGTCTTTAAGTCAGTGGAAGGTGCCACGTGTCAACTTAGTGTAACTTCAAAGATAAATCTAAAGAGTGAAAACTCAAACATGCGCTAGCCCACCACATAGTGAGGGTTCGAGAAAAGCATACGTCCGAATTGGCTAAGTATCGTAAACTCGTGGAAGGTACCCCATGTCTCTTCAACATTTATTCAAAGGTAAATTTAAAAGCGGGTCTCCCAGACAAGCATTATCCTTTCACATGTCCCAGGTCTTAAAAAGGACAGAATACAGGTGAAAAGTCAACATGGGCTAGAGTCAGCGGAGGGTAACAAGTGTCTCAACAATGCAAATTCAAATGGACCGGCCCAAGGGCTAGTCTCAAGCAAGCATGGAGCTTCCATGTGTTGAAAATTTAAAAGCGGGAATAGAACCAACCTATTAAATTGACTAAGTATAGAAGGGATGGTGGAGGCCTCCACGTGTCCTCTCCACAAAAATTGAAAAGGTAGAATCGGGAAGCAGGTCACGAATGCACTCAAGCCCTCCACATGTCTCGGGTTACACATATGCCCCCGCCAAACAAAAGGACTTATCCAAAACACAAAGAAATAAAATAGAGACGTGGAAGGAGGCACGTGTCTCTTCCGCACAACTTTAAAAGAAAATTCCAAAAATGATCCCCAACTGCACGCCAACTCTACATGTGGCCATGTCTCAAGCCAAGGAGGGAAGGTGGGTCACTAGAGGTAGTTCAAAGTTTTGGCTCAAAAAGTCGTAAAGTATAAAAATAAGCCACATCTCCACCGATGCCCAAAGGATCCACGTGTCAGGCCTAAATTACATGTGGGGAGGTGAGCCTTAGAATATTTTTTCCAAATACGGGCCGACAAGCCTGGGGAGGACTTTTCACCCAAATGGAAAAAGCGGGCCAGTAGGCCCAAAGATGATTTTTAGGAAAAATTGAATTGCAGGGTTGTAGGGGATTTTTACATTTTTGTAATTTTGTGTAAATGACACAAAGTGCATTTTGGATTTTTGGTCCCATTCTGCTAAACTGGTTTTCACCATTTTTGTATGGATCCGACCCAAACATTCAAATGGATATATCTTTCGATCTAGTCCCTGAAATCCAATAAATCTGGCACCATTGGAAAGGTCTCGACCTCATCTACACCATGGAAACCTAAAAATTTAATTTTGAAAAGCTTATGTGGATGAAAAATAAGGAAACATCTTCACATGCCATTAATATGAAATCCATTTGCTTCAACAACCAGATCATATTTGATTTGATCTGTCATTATTCCTTCTATGACGCCCCGAAAAAACATAGAGTGATGGACTCGATAGATTTTAGGTAGATTTGTAGGGGAATTGATGGTCAGTAGGTGAGATCTAAATCAGGTTTCCCACCTCTTCTCTCCTCTTCTCTTTGCTACATCTATAAAGGTAAGAGCTTGGCCCATTGTAAAGGGTTGGAATTTTTTTTTTGCACCCTCCCTTCTTCCCTTGTCTGCAAATGAATTTGTGGAGTTTTCAAAACCTCCCATTCAAGTTTTAATACAAATTTTTTCCTCTTGGCTACTCTAATTTACTGTATCAAATCTAGAGCAATAATATATGTTTGTGGATGACTCCTAACCCTCTCATTTGTTCATTGTTGTCTTTTGATCTCTCATTGCAGTTTGGTTATCTGTGCATGGTAGTTGTATTGAATTTCTATGGTCTGTGTTAAATTGCAAAATGGTTGTTTAACATTCCTTTGGTGCATCACCTTTTTATCTTAGGTTTATTTTTCTCGCATCTTCTCAACCCTATCTCCTGAGCAAGATAGAGTAGGTTTTTGAGTAGATCCTATGGAATTTAATTATGTGCACTTGAAAATAGGAATAGTAACCAACCTTCATCTGGAGATCTATCTCAATTTAAAAGTCCCACACTTTAAGAGATGCTTCATGTTATGCTATCACATTGAGAGTCTCAATCCATCATGTTGCAGACACTCAGGGGTGTTGCGATTTTGCACTAATAGTTTTCGCATGCCTAGTGGGAAGTTTTTTGAATCACCTTACGAGTTAATTTTATCAAGATGATGTGTTCTTGGTGAGACTCAACCTTTTAAGGCAAATACAAAGCACATCTGGTGACTCCATCTGGTCAGCGACCCCTTCTTTGAGTTGTAGAACTTTTCCATTCATTTCTACCCATCTTCATTCATATTTCTTTCCACATCTTTCATATTCTACCATTCATGAAGTTGTGCAATCATGACTTCATTGCCCTCATGGAATTCACTCCTACAGTAGTGCAGTCTACCTCCAATGTATTTCCTAACTCCTCCAGATCAGAATTATGATCAGATCTAAGACCATTATGTTTAGCCATATGAGTAGGGTCAAAACCAGTTTGGCCATGGAGCTTATCAAGAAAAATGGGACGCATACAATGGTAAGAACTACACGTTGAATCCTGATCTACTAGAGAAGATTCAAGGAATGGAGGCTAACATGGTGAAATCCAAGGCTTCAGCATAGATGAAGGCATTCAAGATTGGTTACAGGGCACCCTATCCATGGGGAGGCCCTTTTCCAAGACATTACAGCCCGCAGGATAAGATTGACTTCATGGTTGAATTGCTTCCTCAACTTTCACAGTGAATTAAAGAGATTGAGGCTATGAGATGGACACAAGACAACATTTCCAATGGGTAAGTCATTCACCAGCTCCTTGTCCTTCATTTTCTCTTTCTCAAGCTTTATAATTTCAGTGGCGCCGAGAGTCAAGCCCCTCACTTGCTGCCCCAAGTGTTGATTTCCCTTCTCCATCTCCTAATATTACATCTCATCCCAATTCTTCTACCCTTTTCCTTCCCAAGCTATCATTCCCTTTAAAAATACAAGAAGTTCCATTCCCCTCTCCACCAAAAAAAATATCAAAACTGATTGAACCTCAACTTACCACTCGTCTTTCTTTCCCAAGTCCATGTTAGGAAGAGACTCAAGAATCTAATCAGGGAAAATAGCAAGAATGGGATCTCAACAGAGAAGAAATGACAGAAAATATGAAGAGTTGGGCTGCCAGATTTGATTTTACAAAGATCCCCTTGATGGTTAAACCAACAGAGGAGGTCAGATTTGAAGAGCCAGTGGTGGCTGAGGTTGTGTTTACATCAAAAGAAGAGAAAGAACAACAAGAAGAAAATAAATAGTTTGTTTATGGAACTTTCTCTGAAGAGGGTGCTGATCTAATCCAAGTTGCACAACCAATTAAGGAGGAGAAAATGAAAGTGATCAAATCAGAGTTGAAGACACTTGATGAAGGAAGCATTATTTAAGATTTTTTGTTTTCGTTTGAAGGGCCTGATTTAATTGATGAATCCATGAAGGAAGAAGAACAACCTGCACCAAGTCCGGTTTAAAAGGAGCATATGGAGGTGAATAAGATAGATTTAGAGGCACTGAATCATGAGCCAGTTACACAAGAGATTATAGACCCATCTCCCATTCAACCTCTCAAAAATGTAGACTTTTTTGGAAGAGTTTAAACTCACTAGCTTCATACGGTGAAAATAATGAATATTTGAAGATCACCATGCAAGAGGGAAAGACCTTGCTATAGTAGGACAGTGAAGAGTTTGATTTCCTATCAAACTTAAAATAATGTTTTGATAAGAAGGATATGGTTGAAATTGCAATCTTTTCTCGCCCATTATTCATCCTTTAACCACAAGAACCTACTACCATGAAAGAGAACGTGCATGCACAACTTGTAGTTTGCAACATGCCTCTTGAATTAAGGATGAAATATTTTGATCTTCCAAAAGCTACATCTGCTACAGAGGAAGGGAAAGAGTATTGGAGTAATGCACCATAATTTAACTCTCACGAGTTGTCACTTATAAAGAATGCTTATATTTTTCTAAACACGGCTAAGGTTACTAGAGACATTGCGGATTGCTTCTACATATTTTAGTAGTGGAATTTATACATTTGTGGACATACAGGGAAAAGAGGGGTAGTTTAGGTAGTATTCATTGTTTTGAATAATTTTGGTGGGAGAATAAGAAGGATAAAATTTATTATGCAAAATCTTTGATAACCTTCACAACATTTGGAAAACTAAATGACAAAACGCATCAGAATAGCTAAAATATTCCTTCAACAAGAAGGTGTGCATTGATGGAGGCCTAAATTTACATGGTTTCACACAATCTTCAATATTTTAACACAAAGGCTTGAGCTAAAGATTCAATTAAATATTAAGATACCCTTGTTTCCTCATGCCTAAGATAGACTCAAAGGCTTACATTAAAACTTTATCAAAAAAATGATAGTAAAGTGTTTTTAAATTGTTAATCTAATTATAGGATGAAGGCTCTTCTCATAATGAAATTTCAAATTCCACTATACTATCATAGGGATGAGATCCTATGTAATTCGGAGGGACTTTAACACAATATTGCAATGCAAATAATAAAAAATACTTGCAGACATTCTGAAATAAAGTAGACACAAATTTGTCCAAGATTGACATAGATTAATTCAAAGTTGATTAGATTCATCCATAGAGGAAAGTTTATTTTAACAGTCTCAGAGCTTTTCAATGGATGTACACTCGCAACTAACTTGACACGATTGAAATCTAAAACATAGGAAATTAACAAGTTTCTCAGATTGGTCTCTCAGGAAGATGGGATTTCTCAAAATTTCTCATAAAAATTCAACCCTCGATAATTTGCAAGAGTATTCTCATTGCATTTATACATTTCACTCACTCACTCATCCCAAATTTTCACCCCAAAAAAGAATAATATTTGAGGAACCTTTTCTTGTTACCAATTTGTCTCAGAAAGTGATGTTTAACAAATTTACACCTATAGCTGTCAGGTGGAAAAATCATGAACTGATCACGTTTCTCAGACCCTCAACTAATGAATAAGATGCCAAGTCATAACTCTTCGACAGTCCTTCTAATCATTCTTTTATTCTTTAATGCGAGAAATCCTTGTTTTAATCATTTTTCGGTGGCTGTATATAGCTGGATCTACCAGGGAATAGTTTTCTCCCTCGAGGAAATATCTTGAGAAATGAATACCCCGCATGGATTCCTACATTTGTGCCTCTAAGAAATTATTCTATACGCACTAATTATCCCACATTACCTGCGTTGTGATTCTAATTTGCAAGAAAAATAATGTGTATTCGTACCTCTAGGATCCTGGAGAAAAATGTTAGCAAAATCATATACAATTCACATCAACCATTGATTCTACCCCTTCTCAACTCTAGATTAAATCCTTCCACATGTTTCCTTGGCACAACTGCAAAGGTGAGATATGAAGAAAATTTTCCAAACAAGCGCGGGCCTTCCACGTGCCCAAGGACTAAGCAAAATGCCTTTCTGAATTTGAAAAGTCTCAGTATAAAAGGAGCCAGCAGGAGGCTCCACATGTCTTATCGGCACACTTTTGATATGGTGCCAAAAAATGGAGACCCTAAAAAAGTGTGGGCTCACCACGTGTCTCAGTCTGGTAGAGTTGTTGAAAACGTTTAAGGACCAACAGAAGGCACCATGTGTCTAAGGTCTGAGACAATTTCCCTTGGCTGTTGAAAAGTCCAAGCAAGTGCAGAGTGAGTGGAAAATTCCACGTGTCTTCATGGTGCTCTTTCAAATATAAAATTTAGGGGCATGTCCCAAACAGGTGTAGGCCCTCCACGTGTCCTAAGCCTTTAGAAATTTTCTTGAAGAGTTGAATCATAGAAAGGAACTAGCAGAAACCTCCACATTTCTCCTTGGCACAACTACTAATGTAGGACCCAAAGTTGGATCGTCAAATGAGTGTAGGACCCCATGTGTCTAGAACCCGATAGAGTTGCGTCCGCTATTGAAAATCTCTAAGTATGGATAGAGTGAGTGGAAACCTCCATGTGTCCCTTCAGTTCTCTTTTGATATGGATCCCAAAAGTGGATACCCCAAACAAGTGTGGGTCTTCCATGTGTCATAAGTTAGACAAAGTTGCACCGACTACTTGAAGAAAATTTTAAGTCTGGGTAGGGCCAGCGGAAACCTCCACATGTCTCCATGGTGCAATTATAAAGGTCAAACCAAGAGGTGAATTTTCACATGAGTGTAGGCCCTTCATGTCGACAAGAATTGAGTTGAAATGGGCCTTAGAGTTTCAAAGTGCCTCGCCGAGCTACATCCAACGAAAAAGGACCATGTTTGCAAAGATATTGGGACAAAAATTGATAGGGAAAACAAAATGTGACTATGGAAAAATTGAAGGAAAGGAAAAAACCCAAATTTACACCCAAGTTACAGATTCTTTCACATGGACAGAGGAATGGAAAACAAATTATGGACTTAATGTGATCCTCGACCAAAGGAAATGATTGATCATGGCTACCAAATGAAGGATACAACTTTCATGAATCAATTTGGGGAGATTGAAAAGATGGCAGAGTTTGCAAACTGAAGAATTTCAAGGAAAAATGGGGCAAGATCAAATTGAGCACCAACATTGGCTCCGACTCAGGGATGTGAACTCCCTATGAGTGCGACAAGAACAAATAGAAGACCAAGTGCCAAAAATAAACGATTGGGCAATGGATTCACGAGAAAACCCTCGTGGAACAAACTAAGAAACTGTTATCACCGAATCACAGCACCCCTGTGCATATACTTGAACTCACAGTGTGATTGGATAACATGGGTACTATCTCCAAGTTGTGGGACTTGCTACTTGAGATAGACCTCCAGAGAAAGTTGGTTCTTGCTCCTAAACTACCTGCCACAATCTACTCTAATGCAGGATAAGCTAACTGTTCTAATCTAAATTTCCAAGGGACCAGGGAGAGAGAATGATAGAATGAAAGCCTACACTAAAACGGTGATACACTAGAAAAGGAGGGTGGAAGAGTAGTCTCCAAATGTGTGAAATACAGAGGGAAAGTGCACACTAGAAGAGGTGATGACAGTTCTCCATAATCTAGCTAAATGCATTCACAGCAATATTCCAAGCACACAAAATGATAATGAATTCCTACAAGAACATAATAATAGACACAATATTCTTGTAGAAAGATAAAATGGGCAAGGAGAATGCAAGAAAACACAGCAGGGGAAGATACATCCACAAACTTGTATTTTATTGCTTCCTGGTATGCACAGTTCAGTCTATTACAAGATAAGGGCCTGGATCACCATGCAAGGAGTCCACTACAAGGGCCTGCAACACACTGGCTTCACAAAGAAATTTTGGCAGATCTTTGCTACCCAAAAACTCTCTTTTTTACAATGAGCCCAACACTCCAATTTATAGAAAAATGAGAAGGAAAAGAGAAGGGAAAATGGAAATCCTGAAATCTGTCCTTCAACCACCTGTAAGAGGCATTAAATTGAGTGAAATGGTTATAAATTACTTGCAAAATGCTCCCCATATTGTCCCATGTGCTGCAGCAGAGAAAGAATGATGACCATGCCTCTTAATTGCACTCCTAGCTACCAAATAAAACACTGTTCTGAACCCGGCCACGTTTCCTTAAAAATATCATACAATTTCTAATCAAATCTATAATTTCTTGATTTTTGTGCATCGGGCTCAAAACCACGATTCCAACAGTACCAATTTTGTGTGATTTCGTTGAGAAATGCAAAAGTTATGGCCTTCTGAGTGCAGGTAGCTATTTTGGGTCTGACAGGCGTTTTCTGTCATTTGACGGGAATGAGCATTAACTGACTGGAGCCGAATATGTTTCTTTTATTTAAATATATCTACCCTCATTAAAAATAATAAATCTATTTTTTGTGGCGTAGAGTACGTCGTGCTCATTCCAGAAAGTCCAATTTTATGAAAATCGGAGCTCGGAGTCAAAAGTTATGGCCGTTTGAAGTTTCCGGACCAAACGTTGACTTTTCTTCTTCTCCTTCAGCCGCTTTGGCTTTTCGCGTCCCACACATCCCTTTGTCCCGAATTTCCAAATGCTGAAGTTCCTTGTTTTGGCCGAATCAGCCGGTTCGCGTACTTTTGTCCCGTGCATCCCAGACTGTTTCGGGCTACCTTGACTCATTTCGGTCGGTTCACGTACTTTTGTCCCGCACGTCCCAGACTGTTTCAGGCTTCCTTGACTCATTTCACCCAGTTCGTCCGGTTCACGTACTTTTTTCCCACGCGTCCCAAACTGTTTCGGGCTGCCTTGACTCATTTCACCCAGTTCGGCCACTTCACGTACTTTTGTCTCGCGCGTCCCAGACTGTTTCAGGCTGCCTTGACTCATTTCGCCCGGTTCGGCCGGTTCGCGTACTTTTGTCCTGCGCGTCCCAAACTATTTCGGGCTGCCTTGACTCATTTCGCCTGGTTCGGCTGGTTCGCCTACTTTTGTCCCGCGCGTCCCAGACTGTTTCGGGCTGCCTTGACTCATTTCACCCGGTTCGCGTACTTTTGTCCCGCGTGTCCCAAATTGTTTCGGGCTGCCTTGACTCATTTCACCCGGTTCGGCTGGTTCACGTACTTTTGTCCCGCGCGTCCCAAGGACCGCCTGGACTAGGACTTAGCCATTTTTCGTGATTTTTCCTGGCCCGGGATTGTTTTTGCAATTTTTTACATTTTCTCGGAACTTGCTCTCTTCTACTTGGACAGGGGAGTTAGAAAAATATGAGGGGACCCTAGAAACATGAAATTTTTGCCCTGACTCAATCTATTTGCCTGGGACTTGAGAATTTGATGCATGTTATCAAAATTACCTTGGGAAAATTTTGGATAATAGAAACCAACAAAAACAACCGCCAAGGATCGAGATGAAACAAAACAGAAAAACATGAAAGCAAAAATAAACCAAAAGACTATACACTTAACAATGGTGTATACCTTGATTATAAGAAATCAATCAAGGAAACATTTTAGATTCCTCCCATTAATAAGAAACTCAAGTAATTCCCGATCTAGTTCTTTTAAGAAGAAGGTATGTTCACCAATTCAAATGCCAATTGAATAAGGGCCCATCCACAATGCATCAAAATTTCCATGCTTGCCCTTATCCTCGTGCTTGCTATCCCACAATAGAACAAGATCTCCCACACATAAATCTCTTGGATTAACCTTCTTATCAAACAAATTCTTCAATTTTTCTTTGAATTTTACATGCCTTTGATGGGATTCCCTTCTTTCTTCATCTAACTCAAAATCCTTATTTATGCAAGCATCATGGGGACTAACCTCTTGATCTTCCAGTTGTTGAAGAAATTGAAATGAAGACAATTGCATATGTAGGGGCAGGAGAGCTTGAGTTCCATACACCAACTCAAATGGGATTTTCCTAGTATCTCGTTTAACAAAGATTTGATTATCCCAAATCACAAACTTCAACTGCTCACCCCACTTTCTTTTGTTCAACTCCAAAGTTCTTCTAATTATCTTCAACAAATTTTTATTGCTAGACTTTGCTTGTCCATTCCCTTGGGGATTATAATTATAATAATATAATTGATCCCATATTCATGGCACATGGCCACCAAAGGTTTATCAAGGAAGCTCATGGCATTATCAAGAACTATTTTGATAGGTACCCCAAATCTACAAATGATATGACTCAGAATGAAATCAATGACAATTTGGTAAGTTTCCCTTCTTGGTGAGGCATTGCCTCCACCCAGTTGGTGAAGTGAGTCTGTGGCCACTAATATCAAATTATCGGCATGCACTTTAAGGATCATGAAATCTCACCAATGAAATCTATTCCCCATTGTCCTGAATGGGGCTTTGATTAATATAAGATGCAAAGGAAGGGATCCTAAAGCTTTCAGTCTTTCAGAAAAGTGTTGACAACTTTAACATTTTCTTACCAACAGAGTTGTATCTTTGAAAATAGATTAGCCACCAATAACCAGGCCTTAAGATCTTATGAGCTGTGACTCTTCTAGAAAAATGCCCCCCACAAACTCCTTCATGGAGATCAGCAATTATTTTAGGGTATTCATCTTTAGTAATGCATCTTAAGAGAACTCCCTCAGGGTTCTTCCAAGCTAACCCAAAATCAATAATGACCTATTTTTGGGAAGCTATCTTAAGTGATCTTTTCTGATTCCTGATTCTTGCTCAAATGTTCAGGGCACTGTAAATGTTTGAGATAAAAAATGATGTCCCTGTACCATTCAGAATTTATCATTTTTTCAAGAACATTAATCCTTTATTTTTCAACTTCATTTACCTTAATTATCTACAGAGTGCTCTCTGCCATAAGTTTTTCTAGGCCCAAACCTCTGACCAATTTTTTTGTTGGGATGTCCATATCATACTCTTGCAATTTGTTTACCCATTGGCATATCTTTCTTGAAACCTCAATTTCTGATAGGATATCTTTCACCATGGTGTGGGAAACATAAACAATGACCTTGGAACTTAGAATATATAGTTTGAAGACCTTTGTTTCTTTTACCAAAGAAAATGCCTACTTATCCATGATAGTATACTTTAGCTCAACTCCTTGTAATACCTTACTTAAAAAGGCAATTGGTCTTTCTACTCCCTCATCATTCTTCTACAACAACACAAATGAAATAGTACTTTCTGAAGCAAAAGAAAACATTTGGAAAGATTTCTTATAATATGGAACTACTAAAACATGGGCATTATTTAATGCTTCTTTGATCCCATAAAAATCTTTAACAACTTCTTCTTCCCATTTGATACTTTGGTCTTTCTTCAACATGCTGGTGATTGGGATAGTTAGTTCATAAAAGTTGGAGAAATCTCCTAATAAAATTAATCTCCCCAAAAAAGGATTGAATTCCATCTCTTGGTTCTTAGAATAGGGACTTTGTTGATGGCTTCTACTCTCTCAGGATCAATTTTGACCCCTTCCTTTGACACAATATGTCCAAGCAACTTTGTTGGTTGAACTCCAAAATGGTACTTCTTGGGATTTAGTGAAATACCATACTCCCTACATCTTAACAACATTTTTTCTAAGTGTTTCACATGGTCACTCATTTTCCTGGAGAAAATATTCACATCATCTTGATATACAACAATGAAATCATTAATATACCCAAACAAAGCTACATCCATTTCTCTTCAAAAAGTGGCTCTAGAATTCATTAGACCAAAAGTCATTCTGACATATACATATGTTCCCCAAGGAGTGGTAAAGGAAGTCTTGATTCACTCTGATTCCTTCACAGCTACCTAGTTATATCCATAAATACCATCTAAGGTAGATAAAAATTCTGAACCAGTAACCAATTGTAACATATTGTCCATATTTGGCAGAGGGTAGTTATCCTTCATTGATGCTCTATTCAAGTTTCTGAAGTAGACACATAACCTTTTATCTCTGTTCTTCTTTCTGACAGGTACCATATTTGCAACCCATGATGAGTACCTTATGGGTTTTATGATTCCTCCATCTCTCAACCTTTTCAATTCTTCTTACATCTTCAGGGAAAGGAGTGGATTGATTGACCTCTGTTTCAGCATAAATGGCTTGGCAGAAGCTTCTAAGGGAGTTTCATGTAGGAAAATATCATGTCTGTATGCTTTAAGTTTACAATAATACCATGCTAAGTAGTCCTAGTATTTCTTCAACAATTGAACATACGAATGCTTTTCTTCCTTGCTTATATTTCTACCTAACCAGATCTTATGTGGTTTATCCTATGTGCCCAGGTCATGCTATTCAACATCCCTCAAGGCTGACATGTGTCTGTTGGCAATGCAATGAGCATTATCAAAG
Organism: Taxus chinensis; assembly: GCA_019776745.2. NCBI lineage: Eukaryota > Viridiplantae > Streptophyta > Pinopsida > Cupressales > Taxaceae > Taxus > Taxus chinensis. The sequence goes on along the minus strand of CM034148.1, from coordinate 168,110,796 downwards.
TTTGATTCAAGTGCTACCAAACCTATGGGAATAGTATTAGTCTTCAACTAAATGATGTCCTTAGCAAATAAAGTCTCCTTTTTATTAGCTGCACAAACCATTGGCTCATAATCTATACATTGATCGAAGAATTCTCCTTGGTTCTACAAAAACATTTGCACCAGGGCATTGTCTTCGAACACTTTTTAGTGTTTGACATTGTCAGGGACAGATGACCTAGTTAATATTTCAATATTATACTCACAATAGGGGGATACAACACAATTTTCAAATCTGGACCCCAATACAGCCAATTTTTCTACTAGAGTATTGTACTTCCTATCGTGATGTATTATGTTAAAGGAGTCAAACATCTCAATGAAATCCTAGATCACATGCTTATAGTGCTTAGTTCTCTGATTTTTTTGTGCATACAGTTTTATAACCTGCTTGAAAATTAACTCTGAATCACCTTTAACAATGATGTCTCTAACACCATATTTCCAAGCAATTCTTAAACCCAATAACAATGCTTCGTATTCTACAATATTGTTAGTGCACTCAAAGTTGAGTTTAAAAGAAAAAACAAACTCTTCCTGGCCTATAGATATCAGAACAATACCAACACAATTTCCAAATTTAGAGCAAGCCCCATCAAACAAAAAATTCCAATGGAGAACCTACTTGTTTAAGAGACTTACATTGATCAATTTTGTGATCTATACCATATAGCAAATCCAACAATAGTTATCAACATCAGTATGTCATCTGTATAACACTTCATAGGAAGCATTATTGGGATCCTCAATGAGATATAACATCTTATTTTCACCATATAACTTTACAAGGCTACCCTCAATAGGTATAGTGGAAAAAGACATATCCATTTTGACAAACTGCCACCAACACTAGCATCCTAATTTTACTTGATAACAACATTCCCCATTTGGCAGGGCAATCAACAATAACAACATCTAGTTTTAAGTTCTTGCCTCGGGTAGGCTGCAAGCTACACTATCAAACCCTTGAAACATCCAACCACTGGCACCTCTCTGGAATCCATTGAAGATGCACTTCCCATAAGCTGACTGTCACCTTCATTTATAATTTATTCATGACCTCAAGAGGCATAAAATTGCATGATGCTCCAGAATCAAACATACATGGTTGTGTAACAGCCTATCCTTGATAATCAAAGTAGTGAAAAATGAATCTACATTCAATCTGGGAGTCAATGAAGGATGCTCCCAAATATACTTCAGGTGGTTCACCTAGTTCCTCCAGTACTTGGGGTCTTTCTAACTATGCAATGGTAGGAGGAGTCTCCTAACATTTTTTACATTTTTTCCTTGGGTAATCTTCTCTTCTTTCAATCCTAAATTACTCAAAGGCCCTTTTCTTGTGCTCAGGAATCCTAAGCAGATTCAACAATTGGGACAAAAATCTTTATCTGACTCAAGACTTGGGCAATGTCATAAGGAAAATATTTGGGCAAGGTAGCATTTGGAGGAATACTAACAAACTCATCTGACAGTAAAGGATTTTTTCATAGTTTGAGCATGGGCAGGGATACCATTTCTATTTGGGGAAACAAGGCCTTTTCACGAAATGGATCTTTCTTACGAGTTTATTTTGGGATATTGGTGAGAACTGGGGTTTTTGGTTTGGCTTGAGGCCCTGCGCCTTTGAAAACTTTACTCCTAGTGTTATACTCCTTTTCTTGGGCAACCACAATATTCATTAACAACTGATCTATCCTCCTCAAAAGGGATTCCTCCATCATAATTTTTAATCATTAATGTCGTTAAGTATTCAAAATCATTTCTTAGGCAATTTCAAAATGCTTGTAACATATCTATTTCAAAATTATGAGAGGGAGGACGGTGTAAAACCTGACGAATGCAATCCCATGAAATATACAACAGTTCTAGGCACTGCTTAACTTCAGTCAAAGTTACTCCTTTACTGTGAGCTTGAAGAGCACCCCATCATGCACACATCATGCATGCAGTTTCATCATCAGCTTGCTCAACTTTCTTTGTCTTCATCACATGAAGAATGTGGCAAGAAACATCTGTAACACCACTCAATATCATTAGCTTCCTCCACAACAACAACTCTCGCAGTCTAAAGTATTAGGCAGTAATCTATGTTTTCCCGGGACTTGGGGATTTCTATATTCCTACATCCCACATGGGTCATTTTCCCCTGTCATCCAGATATTTGATCACCCCTAGGATTCATTACAAAATCTTTCTTAACCTTGTGGCTTTATGTTGACCCTGGGAACTTTGTCCAGTCCCTTTCTCTGCTCTAGTCCAATTTATTGGATATTTCCTTTAAAAGCTCCAGCTAAATTTTTTACAACCTCTTCTAGATCCATAGACTTACTTGACTAAGGATTCTCTAGGATTTATTACCTTGATACCTTCCCTCTTAGGAGGCTTACCCACTGCCTTGATGTTATTTTCAATCTGCAAAGCCATGGTGAAGGTCTGGCTCAAATGTTATTGGGTTCTTGTCCCTCAAATAATAGGCATCTTTTTTATCAAAAGCATCAGAAGTAATTTATCAAACAAGAAACATCACTCTGGCCTCAAGATCATAGGTATCCTATTCAGGGTCTTATTGAACATTGTATTAAAGTCATGAACAAATTTATTAGGATTCTTTATAATATTTTCAAATTCTGATTAAACGAAACCTAGGGTCTGTTTTATCTCCATATTGCAATCTAAAATCATTCTTCAGCTCTGTCCATGAATCAATGGAGTTGTCTGGAAAATATTTTATACCAGTCCCATGCATCCTCCTCTAGAGTATGAATAAACAATTTTATGTACACATCCTCAAATTCAATCTCAAAGTCTTCCATCATATTGACAAAAAGCTTTAAGTGGTGATCACCAGTAATAAAATTATTTCCCTGAAATTTAGGCAGTCTATTTCTAACATCTTGGGGCACAACATTTGAATATCCATCCAGTACCTCTAAAATCTATATGACCAAAAGGGTTCACAACAAACAATGGAGGCCTGGGTGGGGGATGGGCCATAATGTTTTGGGGAGGTGATTTTATAAGAGAAATAAAATGATGAGGAGTGAAGGGTCTGTGGGGACATATGAATACAATTATCAGAATTAATATTCTCTAAAAAATTTGTTTCTTGGAAGATCTCTATCATCTTTGGAAAAGACAGGGACAAAATAAGATGCACAAATTTTTCAAACACAAATGAAGGCACCCTCTCCAGTTTTAGAATTCAGATCTAAAAAAAGAGTAATTGATTCAGAAGCACTTGATGAAGCATGGAAATATTCAATGACAGGATGATTAGTTTCTACAATTGATAAGTCTTTCTTTGATTTCTGATCCCCAATAGCTTTCTAGATTCTTCTTCCTTTAGAATTTGTCTATCCTAATTCTAGAAACAACTTTCTAGCAGGGTCCTTAATGAAGAAAGATCTTCTTCCTTCAATATTTTCAGATTTTAGTGATAATTTTCAATTGATAGAGGTTAAGATATTGACATTTATCAAAGATAAATTCAACACAAAGTCGCCACTAAGAATTTTCACCTTAGTTGTGCAAATGCACTAAAAATGATCTTTTAAATTTCTATCAACACTAAATTCATGCAAAGCTTCACATATCTGACGTTCCTTCACCCGTATTTAACATTGATGATGTAAACTTAGTGCAAAAACAAACAGGAACTTGAAATATTACATGTACAAAACTTGTAACTTCTCATCTAATCTTATATATATCAAAACACATGATGACATTTCAACAATGTATTTGCACTTTAGAATCATGTAAGAAACATTTACCAGGGCCAAATATACGAATTCCTTTTGAAGATCCCCAGAAACTTTGCACCAAAAGAGTTTGTGGTATCCGGAAATTGACTCTCCCTTGTAAGATGTTGAAGCCATAAAAATATTTAACAAGAAGCTCTAGAGACAAATCAAATCATCCCTGTAAATGTCATTTTGTAGCTAGGGTGGTGATTCAATTAGTTGTTTGTCACCCAGATCTTGTGTTGGGGTTAGCACACCAGTTGTACATATAATATATCAAGACACTGAGAGACATACAGATGCAAATAATGAGTGGATATTTTACCAGAAGAGGGGATTCATCTGCAGTTTTTATCACTCAGGCATCAGAGAAATAAATCAACACCTTCATTTAGGATGTGGTCTCATCCTCAATGCTTTAGGCTATGCCTTTGGACCACGAAGAAACAAGCCAATCTATTAATCTCAAATCTTTGACAAGAGATACAATGAAGATATCCTTCTAATCTTCATACACCTCTCAAATGTTCAGTACTTTCTTCCTCAAGAAAATATGTTCAATGTTTCACCAAGAATTCTAACTCTCACGAGTAATGTCATCTTGTACATTATGATTCATCATCTCCTTCTAAACAAGGCTAAGGTTACTAGAGACTTCATATAGTCATTTTTAGACTTAGGGCTTCTAAGCCATGCAATTTGGTAATGGAATAAATACTATTTGTGGACATACAGGGCAAAGAGGGGTAGATCAGGTAGTATTCCCAAGAGTTAATTGAATAACTTTGGTCGCACAGGTAACTGACGTCGGTTCTACCTAACTGTCAGCGGTTCTTACTTGCCTTGACTCATGTCAGTCTTCCCTGACTGATGCCAGTCTATCCCTCACCGAATAGTCGGTTAAATATGTCCTTCAACCAGCAAGGTGTCCAATTGCATGGAGGCTAAAATGAACTAATTGAGCTTCACGCAATCTTCAATAATATCCCACAAAGGAATTTAATTACTGCACCATACCTATACAACGTCATTCTTGAGATCCTTCCTTAGCTTTGTTTCTTCACTCCTCAAGATACACTCAAAGGCTTAGAAACAAACTTTATCAACAAGTGACAGTATAGCTCCAACTTCTCCTTTGCTAATGGATTTGTTAGCATATCTACAGGGTTCTCACTCATATGAATATTTTCCATATTTAATTGTCCATCCTCCAATACCTATCGTATGAAGTGATACCTCAATTGAATGTGTTTCATTCTGAAATGGACTTTAACACAAGAGTTGCTTTTCTAACATGAAAAAATGCACTCTGGACTGTCATTCTGAACAACTAAAGAAGACATCTTAAATCCTTTCCCAACTCTTGACACATGAACCTACTTCATCCAGTTGATTAGATCTCTTTAGCTAGCCTATGCAAGTTTCTTTGCAAAATACTCTGAGCTCTATCAGTAGATATACAGCTCACAACCAAATTGACATGATTGAAATCTCAAAATCACAGGAAAGTAACATGTTCGTCCCACCTACTATGAAAATATATCCAGTAGATGGGATCCTTCTACCATCTAGATCTCCAGCGATATCCAAATCAAACCACTAGCCACATGCAATGAGTATTATCATTGCATTTATACCTTTCACTCAGCATAACTGCATGCTAGATGTCCCTTTCAAATACCTGAGTATATCATTGAGAATACCTTTCCAATGCTCTTTACTTGTCTCAGATTGTGACGTTTAACATATATTTGCTCACCGCTCCCACTAGGCAGACAAATCATGTAACTGATCATGGTTCTCAGTACCCTCAACCATAGCATGACTATGATGCCATTCCTACACTCCTCGAAGCATATGGCACTTCTATGTCATGTATTTTACCTCCTCATTTGATGCATGGAAATTGATCATTTTAATCAATTTTTTGAAGTGTCTCAACCATACGTTTGCTAACAGGTTTAGCATTTTCCATATTGAACCTTTCTAACACCTTATTGATATATGCCTCCTGAGACAAATAAAATTTCTTCTTTTTCATGTCTCTGTGTATTTTCATGCCTTTGAGAAATGGTTCCTTTTGTAGCTCACTAATTATCCTTCATTACCTGAAATTGTATGAGTCTAGATTTTTCTTAAGCGAACCAATGTGTATGCATATCTCCAGGAATCCTAGCAATAAGCATATCATAGCACATAATCAGATAAAATGCACAGCAACAATTGATTCTGCCCATTTTCAAGCCTCTTGAAATAAAAACAATGGTCAAATGTTTCACATCTCAAGTAACTACAAAGCTCATGCACAAATACTAGTTTCGAAACAAGCGCTTTTTTTACCATTTGCTTTGGGCCCAAGAAAAACATCTTCTTGAGCCCATGTAAAGTCTCTTTTTCAACATGCACCAACGCAATTTCTCCTTACCCTTGACTTACTAGTACCCAAACGGATGCTGCATATGGTATCTCTTCATACAAATCAGAGACCATGAAGGAAGCACGGGATTGCCATCTGTCTCAGTCTGATATAGTTTCTTTAAATGCAAATCCTTGATTGACCAGCTAGAAGGTGCAATATAGTACTAGAATCTGAGACAGTCATCCTTAACAACAGGAGAAAAGTCATTTCAAGGGCAGATTGAATGGAATACTTGCCTTTTGTGTAAATGGCGCTCTTTTAAAAATACAAGCCTTGAGCTTGTACCTTTTAGGCATGTCCACTCCTCTTCTTCCTTGATCTTGTAGAACCCACTTGTCTCTGTAATGTCCTCTTGCCTTCTGGCAAGGAGCTTAACGGAAACCTCCATGTGTCTCCCTAGTTTAACTGTTTCAAGGTAGTCCATCTCCTCATCCATGCCATGTTCCCACAATGACGTGCAGTCTTATCTAGCATTGCTTCTTAAAATCTCTGACTGAGTTGTATCCATCTATCTGTCAATAATAAATAAGTATGGACAGAGTGGGTGGAGACCTCCATGTGACCCTTCGGTGGTCTTTGAATATGGAGCCCAAACGTGGACGTTCTCGTAAACAAGTTTGGGCCTACCAGAGTGTCTTAAGTCTGACAAAGTTGCATCGACCACTTGAAGAAAATTTGACAGTATGGGTAGGGCCAACGGGAACTATACGTACCCAAAATTGTAAAGTATTGTACCACGCTACCAAAACGATGTTACACATGCCCCAATGATGATACAAGTCTCCTCGCAAGGTGTTCAGGATTCAGAAAAGCTCTCCAAGTGTACGTTAACATCCCACATGCCCCACTTAGCCTCCACGTGCTTTGTTTCTATCTTCTATTCCCCTCTTTTCCCTTTCATTTTGGTCCTAAGTGATGAGACTGTTACCTTGCCTGGGTGGTGGTTCCGTGACCGCAACCTAGGACAGGGCGGCGGTCCTATAACTGCCGCCTTGCACAGGGTGGCAGTCCTGTACGCATGTTTTCCAGCATGTTTCTGATGAACGTGTCAATCGCATAAAATTTTCAACTTTTTACCTAGCTTTCTTCACCCACTTTGGCTTAGTATTTATGATTTTGGTTCCGTCTAGTAAATAGTGTTTTCTTCATTGTTTAATGGTAAAAGAGTCCTAGCTGGAGTTACCTTTGGGTGAATGGGAATTCTATAAATAGCTGGTTTGATTACAAGCAAATTGCCCCTCAAAAATTGTCTCTCATCCTCTCATTTCAATATTTTATTCTATCAGTTCTTGCTTAGGAATTCAATAGTTTTCATTTTTTGCATGCATAATTAGTCTTATTTTGTTGTTTAGAAGCCACATGATCTTCTTGTTCTCAGTGTTACTTCCTTGTTGTCCCATACAATCAAATAAGAATAGGATAGTTTCGTTTCTATATCTAGAAGCCATTTAGAGCTGTAGATTTTGTTTTGTCATCAAGAAGGATAGTTTCTATAATTCTCGGTACGTTTTGTGTTATATGACTCGTAATAAATCCCGCTAGGAATTGCATAAGTCTAAGCTCTGTTCATCTTGCGTTATCCCTCTCACTTACTCGCATTGTATTCAGTCTACATCCAAAGCTGCCATTGTTCCAATACCTACTTCTGTTGATTCTAGCATTACACGCTTTTCTGGATTCACATGAGCATGAAGGAACAAGGAGACCACACTGAGGGGACAAAGCTACACACTACTGGATTTTCCACTGTTCTGCAAAATCTAGGTTCAAGATTTCAAAGTTCTAGTTAAAATATACCAAATAGAGTACTGAATCACTTCATTTTGGTTACGTTCATTTTTTATATTGCCGGGGAAGCTGTGGGGATCGATAGTTTATGAAAAACTATGATTCGTTCCTCACTTCTAAGGTAGGATCAAAAATATTTCGAGTTAAATTAGATCATTTATTTAGTTATTTAGAATAGATTCAAAACTCCACATAGTACAAGTAGCTATACTCAGGCTACCTTGTTTGTTTTTAATTTTGTTAAATTAGGTTAGTTCTCGTTTTCTGGATATATTGGAATATCTTGTCTATCTTAATTCTTTTAAAACATTTTGTCAAAAATACAAAAATAGAAGGAATTTAAGTATATGATGTGGAAATAGCTTTGCATAATTAATTTTACTTTGCATTTCAGTTAGATTTATATTGTTTCTATTATATGACAATCACGGGACCTAGGGAGCCCAAGAGAATACATGTATTGAAGCCAATTGTGATCTCAACCCAGATACTGTTAATAGCATATTAACTAGACATAGACGAAAATCTCAGAATTCAGGTCTTCCGAACAACAATAGACCTACAAGAAATTAGCTCATAGTTAAGAGGATTAAACATAGAAGACCACAAAGTGCATACATTTTGGTCAAACCAACCAAACTACAGACTTGCCCTAATAGGATATCCGCATGACTGTAGAAGGGACCTGAAAGAGAGACAAACATTCAGTTGTGATCCTTTGGTTCGAGAGCTAGATGTGGGAGACATCTTCATTGACATAGACACTATCTTAAGAATTCAAGTTGCCAGAACACCTATAAGGTACTCTGAGAAGATTGCGCAACTTTTAGTTCTAAAGATAGAGGCCGAAAATGCATTCGACTACTGGATATTAGGGATTAGGGATTGATTCTACATAGAACCATAGGATTCCCGCGATGACCATGAACCTATGGTTATGATCCACAAGTCCCACAACCCAATGGGCCCATACTTCAATCAGACGATGATGCTGATTTATCTACATTAGTATTCAGATCCTCTCCACTTCCACCAATCATTATCACACAACTATCCTCACTATACATAACAGTTAATCAAGCTAAGGGTTTCTAGACTAGGACCAGAGAACCGCCCATAAAGCTTAGGAGGATCCACTATATATCTCATCATCCATTTTTCATGACCCTATCAGGGGATATCTACGAAACACCCACAAGCTATCTTCCACGTATCAAACAACCTATAGATCAGATCATGCCAGAGCTCGATATTTATTGGAGCCTCCAAGTAGCAGTCATCCTCACTGAATGATCTATCATGCTAGTTCAGGTTAAGAGGGCCTTCTTTGCCTTAGATTCATAGATTCCATTAGTACGTGTTGAAGACATAACGTTGCCTAACTAGTTTTCCTGCACCCCGCGTATATTCCATCCCCACCGGCTATCTTGGCATGACCTCGGGAGTTCGAGTGCGAGGAAGAGTTACTTGTAGATTCCCATGCTCACTTCTCACTTTTCCAACATACAAAATTGGTGAACCCGACGTGAAAGGAACACATTGACCTTACTGATTCACCTTTTCCCATTTCTAGTGTTTCATTTCCAATTCATCCAAATTTCATCTTCTTTACCAATTATTCTACGGGTATTCATATCAGCTTCACCAACGAATATTTCAGTGATTCCATGCATATGGAAGACCTCTCCTAGGTCTTGAAGCATACTACGATTTTCCTAAATAGACAACCATCTACCCTCACTCTTAGCATGGGGTGATTATTCTATGGGTATTTATATACCCCCCGAATATGACAGGATACAATGCATACAATAGACCTCTTTCATGTCTCGAATCACATTATGGTCAGGCAAGTAGGCAACAGTTGCAATCACTTTTTGTATGGTATATGTGAATCCATTTCATCTCCTTGGGTCTTGTTCAGACCACAAATCAGTAGACATTCGGATCCACTCCCATTCTTGGATGAGGAGTATTTAGTGCACTACGCTAGAACAAAACAATGCTTTCAGAACATGTACCCACCTATAGGAAGTTTACAAACACAACCCAATACCCTACTCCAAGAAAATACCCCAATTCCTCCACCTACGGGAAATACTCTCGGTGAAGCTTGGCAGGGTAATGATCAATTCATAGCAGGGTACATTACCCCTCTACAAGCTCAAGGTTTGCAACAACCACCATTAAGGCAAAACACGGTGCCATCACCAATCGAGGTCATCTCGACTTTGGTTGAGAAGGTTAGAGGATTAGAACACACCTAGGAAAATCAAAACTCACATTTTGGGCAAACAGGAATTCCCAACCCTCCACATCATCCCAGCCAGGTTGACCTCCTCACAGGAACATGCATGTTATCCATGCCTCCTCAACATTCGTATAACTACCCACAACAAACACCAACTAGAATCATGTTTTCAAACACCGCTCCAGTTGAAGGTATGATACCTCCTGGCTTAGAACCAAGCAATTCATACCAGAACAATGTTCCTCCCTATCTAAACATCTATTCAAAATCACCACAGGGAGACATGTTCTCCTCTCCTGGGATTTTCACCCAACAACAGGGGTTTCCTTATGTCCCTGGAAATACATATGCTATGCCGTATCAACAACCCATTCCACCTCCACCTCCTCAACAGATACCATCGATGGTCGAAACCTATGCAGTGGGAACTTATTCAGAATATTTAAAATAACCCCTAGATTTCACCTTACGAAGTGTCATGCTTCCAAGACCTCTTCCCAATTTACCCTAATACAAGGGGGAGGGGGACCCAAATGCACATATCAAGGCCTATGCCATGGCCATTCGAGAATTACTCCCATGGGATGCGGTTGTTGCTAAGATATTACCAAAAACCTTAGAAGGTATCACCCTTTATTGGTATTATAGAATACTTGAAGCCTTGATACACTTGTTTAAACAACTTGTGTCGGAGTTTATCAAAGATTTTGATATGAAAAAATTGTTAAGAACAGGAATAAGGGAATTCCTACATATTAAACAGGAACACAATAAATCTGCTGCTCATTTTATTTAAAGATGGTGCACAGTCCTCTACTCATTAGCAAGTGCTCCAAACATGGATCAGATGGAACTATGCGACTTATTCCTTCATTCTCTCAACAGAGAGATAAATGAAGAAGTTTAGAAGTTCCCGCTAAGAACTTATGATGAAGTACTCAAAAGTGCCCTTTGAATCTATCAAGCGGCAGTAGATATCAGTCGTAAGACCTATGGAACAAATGGGAAATTAATCATTCCTAATCAAAACACTATGGCTTATCCAAATGTTGGGAATACCAATCAAGGATCCAAAATCCTTAACAAAAATGGTGGGGTCACAACGGATGGATTCTTTGACCAGGTCAAAAGACCAAACGTTCTGAACACCCCGGCACCCGTTAATAATCAACGAAATAATAACTTCACTCCAATGATCAACGTGGTGGATTTCAATCATCTACCACAACAACAACAACAACAATGAAAAATCCAGACACAAGGCCTAATCTGAAACCTAACTAGATATCAGGGTCAAAACCAATGGCAATAACCTCAAAGTTTTAACTCTAACAACTAGCCACCTAATCAGAGTTTTGGGCCATAACGGGTTTCAAACCAACAACCTCGAAACTATAATCCCAACTTGTATTGTGGTTTCCACAAGATTTAAGGTCATGATACTAGAACTTTCCGTGACTACGATAAATTCATACAACATTTTCCAGAAGACCAAAGACAAATCTTTATAGATATGTTTTTGGGAAATTTTGTAATACCTATGCCAAACACTTATACGGGGACAGTTTCTCCACAAAATTCACCCCTCAAGATCTTTAATGAACCTCTCCCAAACCATTCTAATAATAGGATAGATCCAAATGGGACTAACAAGGGTGTTATAACAGGAAACAATGATCATGAAGCTTCAACTTCATTAAACCCACAAGTTGTACCGCAATTAGGAACTCGACCACAAACCAAGATAGTTGGTCTGGTAGAGTTAGAAATAAAATTACCCATAGAAACCATAACAAGAACACAAGATTATTCTTCTCAACCAATTCCAACCTACCCATTAGAACTAGACAACATTCAAGAAACACTGGTAAAGCCCGTAGGTGATTATGATCTAATCAATGATCTAACAAATACCTTCTCTCACATTTCCTTCTTAGATTTGTTGAAAAAAATTTCCCGCTCACAGAGCTGATCTCTTAGAAGCACTAGGTCTTGGTCATTTGATTAACATCACTCCCCCTCCTAAAATGCAGGTAAACCATGTGGAATTTTTTGTCTACCCTATAAGATAGGAAGATAGGGATACTGAGTTTATATTTGATATAAAAAAAAAGCCAATAGATGCTGAAATTGCACGTAGAGGTGACCCGACTTTATATGTTTAGGTATGGATTTATAATAATTACGATAAACATGCGATGATTGATGATGGGGCAGTAGTTAACATAGTCCTCTTCTCTTTTATCAAAAATTTAGGATATGGAGAAACAAACTGTTCCACAACGTGAAATAAGCAAAGAGGTTATGATAGCCTCAAGGACACTTCAATAGGGACTATAGTGTTACTAGTCACCTTAGGACCCAAGATAGTCCTCACCAAATTTTATATTATAGATTTGGAAACCAACTATAATATGATTCTTGGTTGTCCATGGGTACATCGTATGAAGGCCATCCCTTCCACGTTATTCCAGGAAATAAGATTCTTACACCTAGGAAAGATATTCATGGCACAAGGTGACCCAAAACCATTTGACATACACCTAGTAGATTTGAAGAAAATACCAGGTGTTCACTCTGAGTTTGAACTCTTGACAAATAAACTTAACAAACCAGTCAATTCAAAACCAGAAGTAAATTGATACCTACAACAAAATTATAAATCACGAATCTAGTTGAGGGCATTTTGACACTCAAAAATGAGACTAACATCATAGAGACAGTGTCATTAGGAACTACCGCCAGAATTGTCGAATTACTAGAGAAATATCTACCCATTTTCCTACCATTTGATTCCATGGGTATGGGATACACCCTAGGAATTTCCTCCCTTCCAATAGATGAAGTTTTTATGGTATAAGTAACCAAAGCAAAAGAAGTAGATACAAATAATACCTCAACATCTATTTTTCTGGACTAATGTTGGACTCTCCACTTCAATGGAGCTAGATGTCGTTTCAGAGTAGGGGCAAGTGTGATCTTTACGTTTCCCGAGGGAAAGATCATACCTTTTTCCTTTAAATTAGAATTTGAATGTACTAAAAATGGGGCTGAATATGAAGCCCTTCTCCTCGGGCTTATCATAGCTAAAATAATGGACATTGGTAATATTAAAGTCCTAGCAGACTCACAATTAGTTGCAAACCAAGTATCTGAGGTATACGAAACTAGAGATGAACACTTACAAATCTATAAAACAATGATATTATATCTAAGGGATTTAATTTCATATCAATCGAAGTGATCCCACGTGAACAAAACCTCCTCGCCAATTAAATAGCAACCTTAGCTTCTCATTTCACACCAAGCAGTGAGATGGAAAATACATGTTTCGTGGTATCACTTCGTATTGAACCATTGGTGAAAAAGTTGCTAACGATACCAATCTTAACACATACTAAGAATGAGTCTACCATCCTAGATCATTCTGACAATGATATAACAACTCTCGAATATCTAAATGCCAATGCAGAATTGCATCTTGCTCATCCCATAGTAGATTTCTCCCTAATCCCATCTTCCTATTCCTATTTTGGGAATCCCATGATAGAATCTCCTCCAAAAGAGAATCTTGATATCTACGAGATAGAGAATTGAGAATTTTTGAAACTACCTCTGGCACTGCCTAAATTTGAAGAAGGAAAAACTTCCTTAATTAAAGGAATGATTGATATAAATATTGGAATGGAGGAAGAACCAAACATTTTGAAGTTAGGATCCTTATTAACTCTATAAGAGATAGAAATACATACTCAGATCCTTAAGGAACATTAAAATGGTTTCGTGTTTAATTATAAATAAATGACGGGAATTACACAACATATCATGGTGCATAATCTTGTCACCAAACTAGATGCAAAGCCAATTAAACAAAAGTCCAGACCCATGAAACCAAAAGTGGCTCTCATGGTAAAAGAAGAAGTAATGAAACTTCTCCAAGTAGGATTCATCAAACCAGAAAACTATTCATAATGGGTATCCAATATCGTCCTTTTTCTAAAAAAGAATGGGAAGATACACATTTGCATAGACTTTCAGGACATCAATAAAGCTTGCCCCAAAGATGACTTCCCGTTACCATCCATCGACGTCATTGTTGACGCAACAACTAGATTTGAAATTTTGTCCCTCATGGATGGGTTCTCAAGATATAATCAAATAGAAATATCTGAACAAGATCAACCCAAGACCACATTTATAACTCCCTGGGGAACCTATTATTACTCTGTCATGCCATTCGGTTTTAAGAACACTTGTGGTACATACCAACGGGAAATGACATACATATTCCACGACCTTATTCATTAAATTGTGGAATCATACGTGGATGACTTGTTAGCTAAGGCCAAGAAACAATGTGATCACCCAGAGGTAGTGCATATCATTATCTCATGATTGATTGAATATGGCATCACATTAAACCTAGAAAAGTGCATATTTGGTGTGACAGGAGGCAAATTTTTGGGTTACATTATATCTTCATGAGGGATTGACATCAATCTAGCCAAAATTTGAGCTGTTGTTGAGATGATTCTGCCATCAGACGAGTTTGGAATCAGATCATTCCTTGGGAAGCTCGGTGTAATTCTAAGGTTCATAGTGGACTTAATTTTTTTTGTTCATCCAATCAATCATTTATTAAAGAAATATTATAGCATTGATTGGACAGAAGAATGTAATGAGGCCTCCGAAGCAGTTAACCGCTTCCTTTTGTATCCTCCCACACTAATGCCTCCCAGATTGGATCATCCTTTGATCCTATATTCACGGGCTACTAATGTCTCATTAGCCTACGGTTTGGCGCAGGAATATGATGATAAATGAGAACATGTAGTCTATTTCATTAGCTGAACATTGCTTGATTATGAAACACGTTACACACAGGTAGAAAGATAATTCCTTGCCATAGTCTTTGCAACAAAATGTTTAAGACACTACATGCTAAATCAAGAGACAAGGGTCATTGTAAAGACAAATCATATATGGGCATTCCCTACACAAGGGTCTTTATCTTAAAAAGTTGGGCATTTCATAACTTTAATGGGTGAGTTTGAGTTAACATTTGTAAACCAGAAATATGTTAAGGGACAAATCATTGTGGATTAGTTAGTAGATAATCCATTAGATGGAGGTGATCTGGTAGACCTAGAATTTCCCAATAAGTGCATATACTTTATCGAAACTAGGCCCCCCATCTCTACATGTCCTTGGTACACTGACATCGTCAATTTTATCATGGACCATACGTGCCCAGAAGGTCCCACATTGCAACAAAGAAGATGGTTATGCATTATCGCTGCTAAATACATTATTTTAGAACAAGTACTCTATCGTAAATCCTTTGATGGCATGCTTTTAAGATGCATCAACACAGAAGAGTCCAAGAAGATTCTTTATGAATCCCACAGTGGGATATGTGGAGGGAACTTTAGTGGTCATGCCACTACTCGTAAAATACATCGGATCGGCTATTTATAGCCCACTCTTGAACATGACACAGTAGACTTTGTACTAAAGTGCCATAAATGTCAAGAATTCTCCCACGAGATTCACATGCCAACACAATATCTGCAACCAATCGCGACCCCATGGCCTTTTTCCATGTGGGGCCTGGATTTGAAAGGGAATTTCTCTCCCTCTTCAACTGATGGCCATAAATTTATAATCATGACCACATAATATTTTACTAAATGGGTAGAGGCCATTCCTCTCACCACCGTGCCAGGTTTTGTAATCCCTAAGTTCATTTTGAACTAAATAATTTGTAGGTACGGTGTCCCTCAAGTCATTATCTCAGATAATGGCACATCCTTTAATAACAAAGAGGTCCATGAGTTATGCAACAAATTTAAAATAAACCATCACACGACCTCTCTTTACTACCCTCAAGCCAACGGATAAGTTGAAGCCACAAACAAAACATTAAAATCTATTCTCCTCAAAATAGTTAAGGAGAACAAATAGGATTGGCATTTAAATTTATACCCAACCTTTTGGGCCCATCAAACATCAATAAGAACTCCCACAAGGGCAACCCCTTTCTCATTAGTGTTCGGGGCAGAAGCAGTTCTCCCGCTTGAGGTCGAAATACCCAGTCTTTACATCTCATTGCAAAGGATTTTGGAAGAATAACCCTATAGGGAGGCATGTTTCTTTCAACTAGAAAGCCTTGATGAGGCCAGGCTAAATGCCAAGCAATGACATAGAGCCTATGCTGACCGGATATGCCGGCAGTATAACAAGAAGGTCTACGAATGAGAAATATATGAGGGATATCTAGTGCTGAGACTGGACAGCCAGATTGATAAGAAAACTGACGAAGGAAGGAAATTCTGACCCAAATGGTTGGGCCCATACCGAGTCATGAAATACTATGAAAATGGTGCATATATTTTTTGTACACTAGAAGGCGAGGAATTCAATGAAACTGTCAATTCCTTGCATCTGAAATGATTTTATGCGTAAATCGTTAAATCACCACTTGTACATTATATCTACCTACATTGCATTAGTCACTTAGTTTTTTCATTTTGCTCACTCGTTCCGTAAAAATTGTAGTCAAGGAACTTACTCTTAAGCAATTTATTACAAGTTTCTGAAAATATTGGCAAAAGCATTCAAATCACATATCTTCAGCTTTCATAACACCATCAGTTGATTTCAAAATATTTTCATCAAATTTGACAGACAATCATTGACTAAAACCATACCAAGATTTGCATACTTGGTTTTACTCTTTCCTTCTACTAGGTGAAGTTGTTCTTACCTACGGTCTGTTCTAGAAGCTTCTTGGTGTCACATCTATCCCTCTTACGTCTCTTTGAAATAAGGATATTCCAAAATCACAGATCAAAAGTATCAAAATCAAATGGAATCAAAAATACCAAGTAAACATAATATTTTATTTTACACACTTCTTTTCCAAACCAACCTTTGGTGATAAGCCCACATCTCTTACTAGTGGCGCAAGGTTGGAAAAGGAAAGAAGCGACTTTACCCGCCTATATCCTACCTTCGGTGACAAGCCCATGCTTCTTACTAGTAGCATGAGGTAGGATGTAGGGGGTCCATTCACACAAATTAACAAATATTGGTATTCTAAAAACACAAAGCAAAGTGTATTAAGTAAGCTTAAGTGTCAAAATTCCTAAGAGATCAAATCCTCAAAACTAGATTTTGTCAACCAGGTTGCCAGTTATAGATCTAAGTCTAGATAAAATCGAAAGTAAGTTGCCTTCTGAACTGTGTGGTAGTTTTGAGTAGAGTAAGTGTGTAGGTTTAAGTTTAATTTCTGTCAAATGGTTTGTCTTTCTATCATCTTTCCATTCAGTAAAACTCATATAATTTTCACCCTTCCCAACTCTTTTTGATGAGCCCTCACATCTTACTAGTTGTGTGGAGTTAGGAGTAGGGAAAGTTCATCTCATTATCACTATATACTCATCACATTTTTCCAAAATAAGAAGAAACACCAAAAATTTCCCAAAGAAGCCAAAAGTTCAGTACTATAATAGTTTACATCATTACATGTCAGCACTACAAAAACAAATAAAAGAAAGACATTCTATTTAGTACTTGTTATCCTTTTTCATCCATTGCATACGTACTAAAAAATCATATAAAAAAATATTCTAAAAAAACATCCAGTCTACACATGGGAAGCGAATCACAAAATTCTAGATACAAGAAGATCTAGATCCAAAAAGATATATATATATATATATATATAAATGGTGTTCTAAATACAATGCCATCATGCACTAGGCATGGTCAAAACACTCAATGAGCCTGAAAAGTACTAAAACACTACAAGGAGACACCGCGATCTCTCAGTCCCTATGGGATCCCTCAGAGGGTGCATGACCACGTCTAGGACTCCTTCTGCGACAATGCTCTGAATGAACTGAGGTATCACGATCATGGCCAATAGCTTTGGTATCACTATGAGAATGACTCATCCTCATCAAACACTCAGTAGTCCTATATCCAGCTACCTCAGCATGAAGAGAAATTAATAACTTTTCCACCTTCCAGACAGGGGAAAAGACATCAGTGTGCTTACCAGCTACTGAAGACTCTCCCTCATCCATGGTAAGCTTAGCCCGAGTTCTCACCGAGAGAAGTAGGAAAGTGTCCCCACATACTTGAAAAATCAATTCTCACCATCCCTCAGCAGTCGCTACAAGAAAATATGAATAAAAAGGAAGAGTAAACAAGTTAGAAAGTTGTCCAAAATAAGATAAAAAACAAATCAAACGACAAGAGAGAAATATCAACTAAACAATTCTAACTAAAACAAAATTAAGAAAAGAGTAGTAACTCACTCAGATCTCCAGGCCTCCAGGTGGGATCTCTAGGATCTACACCAGCTACTGATGTTTCTGCTGACTATCGAGCCTCTCCCACATCTGGAATGAAGTGACATCCTACCACCAACTCGTCATCTCCCCCTAAGTCCTAAGAAGGAAACTCCTTTGAGATCAGGGTCACCTTCTCTGTGCCCTCCTCTACCCTCTCAGCCCACAAGAAACTCTAAGTGTCATGCCACTTAGAGTTGCTATCATACTCCTCATCTATCCCACCTCTTGTCTTTCCCTCCTCTATCTCCTCCTCGGTCTCCTCCTCAGTGAACTCCTTAGACTCTGAGTCCACATCAATAGGCTCATCTCCACTATGAGCAAGACCAGCTCCAATCTAAAGTAAAGGCACTTGAGGAGCACTAGCTACCCGTCAGGCATGAACCACCCTCCTAGCTTTAATGGGAATTCCAGGAGTGACCGTTGTCTAGCCTCGGCCTCTAGGACCTCCCCGGGCCTCTCGAACAGACCTGTATACTAGCTCCGCTGGAGAAAGCATATCAATGAATGGGAGGCCAAACTACTGAGGTACTCTGTGAAAGGGATGGATCTCAAACTTCCCCATCTTGTCTACCATTTGACCTATAAAAGAGTAGGTAATTAATGTAAGTGTCTCCTCTCCCCATATCCTTGTCATATCCAGATAAGGTGTCACCTCCATGTCTATAATAGTCAATGAAACCACTGGCTAGTGTGGTGTCCTGAGAACAGTCATCCCTATCCACCCCGTTTCCTTGACAGCCCCTAGATACTCTAAATGTATAGCTCTCCCATAAGGAATGATGTGCTCATACACCTAGCTCATGACTAGAGTAGGGTGACTCAGTGACTGTCCCTGTAACCTGACCACCCTGTATAAATTGTGGTAGGTGGTCCTGAGAATGTCTTCTCCCCAAGCGTAAATACGGCCATGACCCTCAATCTGTGTAATGATGGGAGCCCAACAATATAGAAGAGTATCCCCTCCCATGTCCCCAATCAACCGCAAGGCAAGGATACCGATAATGGCCTTGCGAATCACAGGGATAGGAGAAGCAAAAATAGAACAGACCTTCACCCCCTTCTTCGACCCCATGGAAAAAATGGCATCTCCCATATATGTGGCCCACTAAACCAACTGAGATTTGGATATTGTTGTCTTAAGAGACAACCGCCTCCCAAGAATCAGGACCCCCAATATATCGTAGACATCCTCAAGGGTGATGGTCCACTCACCCCTAACTCCTAGAAATCAGAAAGTGTTCTGATTTTCATCCCAATATGAAAATAAGTCACATAGTATGTGACTAGAAGGAGCAACGTGAGCAACCCGAGAGATCTGCGGGATCCTGGCCCTCTGCAAAGTGTCCCTCTCATCCTGGGACAATGCATCCAACACTATTGGGTGCCAATCACACTCCCTCTCTTTGCTCCATCTGATGTACTCCTCCTTCTTCTACATCCACCCAAAACACAAAAGAAGAGTAAGTTAGTAACATAATCCAACTGGAAAAATTATCAAGAACATATAAAGATGTCAAAAATGCAAAGACAACTAAAATCACATCTCTTTTTACATTCTATTTGAAACCACCACCATGTGCAGAGTAGCAGTTTCCTAACTGCCACCTTATAAGGCGGCGGTCATGTGACCTCTGCCTTATGAAGTGGTGGACCCGTAACTGCCACCATCATAGGGCGACGGTCCTGTCATGAATCACCAAACAGCTCGGAAGCCCTAAAAAGAATTTAAAAGGGCAGCAATACACCATTTTGACTAAAATAAAGACCTACCCTATGGGTGCCCCCCTAGAGACTCATTTAATACTAACATTTTCAAAAATAATCCCCCAGGGACAAAGATTTCAACATTTCTATATCTTGGATTTGAAAACAATAAAATGAAAAGAAATAACCTGAGACTTCATGGGTCAATCTCTCGCTCTCAGAGGCATGATCATGATCTCATAATGGAAATTTTGACTATACTCTCGTCAAAAAAGATCACCTTGGGTCCTATAGCTCAAAAACTACCAAATCAACATGCGCAAATGAATAGGAAATGAGCTCATTATATATATATATATATATATATATATAATATTCTGACTTGTTTTGAATGTTATTTCACAGGTTTGGAGCATTAACGGAGGTAAGTTCTAAATCCCCGTGTAAATGGTAAGCCCTCATTTCATTTTAATTTAGTATTTATTTTCAATTTATTTTATCTGTCTGCACTTGAGCCCCTATTTCATTTTGTAGATAGCGGGAATTTAGATGGCAACATTTCGACACATGAGTGTGTCACGTATACCTTCTAACTCCCCATTTTGGGACCTCTATACTTGGATCCACCATTTTACGCCTCTTCACGGATAAGATGCTTCTCCGAGGGGGCAATATGTACTTACCCAAAATTGTAAGGTATTGTACCACCGGAAAAAGGTTACACATACCCCAATGGTGATACAGGTCTCCTCACAATGTGTTCAGAATCCAGAAAGGCCTGCCAAGTATACGTTTGTATCCCATGTGCATTATCCAACCTCCATGTGCTTTGATTCTATCCTCTACCCCCTTTTTCCTTGCATTTTGTTCCTAAGTGACGAGACTGCCACCCTACTTGGGTGGCGGTTCTGTGACCGCCGCCTAGGATAGGGCAGGGGTCCTGTAACCGCTGCCTTGCACAGGGTGGTGGTCATGTGCGCATTTTCAAGAATGTTCTGATGATTTTGTCAAAACGTAAAATTCAAATTTATATCCACATTCTTCACCCACTTTGGATTGCATTTATGTTTTCACTGCCCAGTAAATAGTGTTTTCTCTTTGTTTATTGGTAAAAGAGTTCCATTCCAAGTTACCCTCTAGTGAATCCAAATGTTATAAATAACAAGCTTTTTTTCAAAGAAATGGCCCCTCCCATTATGTCTTTGATTGTTCAGTTTGTTAAAGTTCTTGCATTAGTTTCAATAGTTTCATGTTTTGCATCAGTTATTAGCCTTCCCTTGTTGTTTAGAGATCATTTGATCTTATTGTTTTCATCTTACTTCATTGTTGTCCCATATAATCAGTTTAGCATAGGATAGTTTCATTTCTAGATTGGAACCATTTAGAGTTGCAGGTTTTGTTTTGTCACAAGAGGTAGATCCCATAATTCTCAGTAGATTTGTGTTGTATCCCCGTGATAAATCCTGCTAAGAACTGCATATTCAAGCTCTATTCACTTGCACTATTCTTCTCTTACTTGCATTGTATTTGGTTTATATCCAAACCTTCCTTTGTTTGAGTATCTTTTTCTGCTGACACTATCACATTCACGCTTTCTGGATTCACAAGAATACAAAGGAATGAGGAGATCACACTGAGGGGACAAAGTCACACACGACTAGATTTACCACTGTTGTATAAACTCTAGGTTTGAGCTATCAAAGTTCTAGTTAAAATATATCAAATAGAGTAGTAAATTATTTCATTTCAGTTAGAGCTCACTTTCAATATTGCCAGGGAAGCTATGGAGAATGATAGTTTCTGAGAAACTATGATTCATTCTTCATTTCTGAGGTAGGATTGAGAGTCTTTCGATTAAACTAGTCAGTTATTTAGATATTTAGGATAAACTCACAACTGCACAGGTAAATAGCTATCCCGGAATACGTTGCTTGTTTTGATTTTGTTATTAGATTAGATTGTCCATTTTCTAAATTTATTAGAATAGCTGCTCTTTTAATTTTGTTAAAACACTTCATCAAAAACACAAAAATAAAAGGAATATAACTATAGTGTAGATATAGTTTTCATGGTTAATTTTCTCATTTCCGTTAAATCATCTTTGCATGAAAATTACGAGACCTAGAGATCCCAGGGAATATGTATTTGATACGGTAGAATCTTAGCCAAATCTCTTAGACATATTAATAGACATAGATCAAAGGCTTAGGATTCAGGTCTTTCAAACGACAATAAACCCACAAGCAATTAGTGAGCAATTGAGAGAGTTGAATATTGAACACAGAAAAGTGTATACATATTGGTCAAATCAACCCAACTATAAACTTCCTTGATAGGATATCCACATGACTATACAAGAACCTGAAAGAGAACAAATATTTGGTTGCGATCCTTTAGTTCCACAGCCGAATGCAGGAGATCTCCTCATTGATATAGATACTAGCTTACATGTTCAAGTTTCCAAAACGTCCATAAGATATTTTGAGAAAATCACATAACTGCTGGTTCTAAACATAGAAGCATAAAAGGCTTATGACTACTGGATAGTCAGAAGGAGAGATTGACTCCTCTTGTGACCATAGGAGGTCCACCACAACCACGAAGTTATAGTTGTGATCCACAGGTTCCACAACCCAACAGACCTACTGACCAAGCAGACATTGATGCTTGTTTACGCACATTAATATTCATATCCTCACCACTTCTGCTAAACCACATTATACAATTTTCCATATTAAACATAGAAGCCAATCAGGCTAGGGATTTTTGGACTAGACCAAAGAACCACCCATAAAGCTCTGGAAGACCCACTATGCCTCTCATTACCATTTTCCATGACCTTGTCTGGAAATATATAGGAATCACCTACATGCCATTTTCCATGTTTACAATAGCTATTAGATTGGATCTCGGAAGAGCTAGACATTCATTGGAACCTTCGAGCAACTATTATATCTGAACGATCCATTACCCCAATCTAGGTTAGTAGAGACTTCTTTGCCTTAGATTCACAAATCCCATTATTATGTTTTGAGGACATTAGATTGCCTAATTAGCTTGGCCATATTCCCACATACTTCAGATCCACCGAGTGTCTCGACATGACCTCGGGAGGTCGAGTACGAAGAAAGGCTACGTGTAAATTCTCATGCTCACATATCTCTTTTCTATTATACATGAACCTCCAGGTGTCTCCATGCTGAACCTCCAAAGGTCAAATGAAGAGGTAAATTTTAAGATGAGCTCAGGCCCTCCATGTGGACAAGACTTGAGTTAAAATGGGCCTCATAGTTTCAAAGTACCTTGCCGAGCCACATCCAATCAGGAAAGACTATGTTTTCACAAATATTGGGACAAAATCTGACTAGGAAAACAAAACATGACTATTTAAAAATGGAAGGAAATGAAAAAACCCAAATTTATGCCCAAGTTACAGATTCTTTCACATGGACAGAGGAATGGAAAAAAAAAATTGTACTTAATGTGATCCTTGACCGAAGGAAAGGACTAATCATTGTTACCAAATGAAGGACATAGATTTCACACATTAGTACGAGGAGATAGGAAAGATGAAAAAATATGGAAACTAGAGAATTTCAAGGAAAAACGAGGTGAGATCTAAGTGAGCACCAATAAGAGCTAAGGGGGAAGTGACATCTAGTCATGCTTACTCCTAAACATGAGGATGAGCCTCAAAGAACCAAGGATCAGCTACAATGCCTCTTTAATCCAAATGCAGAGCAACTAAAAGAGGTTATTTTTTTGTTTCCAGTTGATACCTTGATGATTTGGGTGGAGGATTAGCCTATTGTAATTTTTTCACTCATACCCACAACCAAATTCAGTGCCAATTCATCTTCATGGCTACAAATGGTAAGAAGGGGAAGCTACTTTGCATTACCAGTGTCATGTTTTGTTTGAAATTTCTCGTCTCTTTTTATTAGTGTAGGGTAGCAGTACATTTTATTCATCTAAGTGCATATGCACATCGTCTTTTTCATAGTTTATGTTTTTTTTAGTAAAAGAAATGATTTTGCACATTCTGCATGTCTCATTTGAGGCATGTATGATTTTATGTTTGTACATAAGTTTTGTTTATATTGCTCCAGAGGTGAAGAGGCTAGGCCCATCAGTATTCGCGACAAAGAGACCCATAGTTTCCTATAATAGTTGCTATTTGAAAATAAAACACAAATAAAGAGAAACTAAAATCATATTCGAGACAGTCTGTTTACAGGGATAGTTAAAAGCAACAGGTCAAAACAATGTTCTACTCTCAGGATATCATCTTTATGATTTTCTAGAAAAAGTTAGAGTGTAGACAGCGGGGCAAGTTTAGGGTTACCAAACGCAAATAGTCAGGCTCACGATTTAAGGGACAAGATTAGTACTAGGATATCATTCATGACTCCATGCCCAATGGATACTTCCAAGGCTACTGGTCTCTTCATCTAGTAGACAGATGTCCCCGTGAGTCACCAAATTGTTATTCCAATTTTGCCCCCATGGAAAAATTGACCAAACCCGACCCTGAACAGGAAGAAATCTAAAGGTCATTTCAATCGTACAAGCCAATGTTTTGAATCACATAGTCAGGTTGTAGGCGGACTAGAAAATGGAGAAACAAAATGCTCAAAAGGGGAAAACAATGTCAAGGAGATTAGAGGCTCTCAAGAGAGAAATGGCTAAAGGCTCAAATTATTCGGGCTTCACAAATGATTCAGAGCGGCTTCAAATTGGTTAAGTATGGAAGAGATGGTGGAAGCTGCCACATGTCTCAATGATGCACCTTCAAGGGTAGAAGCTAAGGGTGGTTCCCCAAACAAGCACAAAGCTTCCACTTGTCCCAGGAATGAAAAGGGATAGAGCTGACCGTTAAATAGTCCAAACAAGTCGAAAGAACCACGTGTCAGCTTGGCGCAATTTCAAAAGTAAGATCCCAAGGCAGAGACTCAAACTAGTGCCAACTCTCCACGTGTTCAAGGTCCAACAGAGATCAAATGGTAGTGAGCCAAAATCGAGTAAGTATGGAAGTATCGGCAGAGGCTTCCACGTGTCTCTAAGGATCAAGCCCAAAATGCAGTCCCCAAACTAGCGCTAAGCCTCCACGTGTTTGGAGCCCCCAAAAGTCACACTGGGCATTGAAAATTCTTCAACTCAGTGGAAGATGCCATGTTTCAACTCAGTGCAACTTCAAAGATAAATCTAAAGAGTGGAAACTAAAACATGCTCCTACCCACCATGTACTCAGGGTTCGAGAAAAGCATTCGCTTGAATCAGCTAAGTATTACAGACTCACGGAAGGTGCCACATGTCTCTTCAATTCTTCTTGAAAGGTAAATCTAAAATCAGGTCTCCAAGACAAGCGCTAGCCTTCCACGTGTCCCAGGTCTGAAAAAGGACAAAGTCGATAGGTGAAAAGTCAAGATGGGGTAGAGTCAGTGGAGGGTGCTAACTGTCTCAATGACAAATTTAAAAGGACCTTCCTAATGGCAAGTCTCAAGTGAGGGTGAAGCTTCCACGTGTCCAAAAGTCAAAAGGGGAGACAAAACCGGTTGCTTAAATTGACTAAGTATGGAAGGGACGGTTGAGGCTCCACATGTCATCTCTGCAGAAATTCAAAAGGTAAAATTGGGAAATAGGTCCCAAATGCGCGCCATCCCTCCACGTGTCTCGGGTCAAACATATTCCCCCGCCGAACAAAAGGACTTAGCAAAAACACAAAAAATAGAAATAAGCCATGGAAGGAGACACATGTCTCTTCGGCGCAACTTCAAAGGTGAAATCCAAAAGTGATCCCCAACTGCGCGCCAGCTCTACACCTAGCCATGTCTCAAGTCAAGGCGGAAAGGCTATCAAAGGTAGTTCAAACTTTTGGCTCAAAAAGGCATAAAGTATAAAAATAAGCCACACCTCCACTGATGCCTAGAGGAGCCATGTGTCATGCCTAAATTACATGTGGGGAGGCGGGCCTTAGAAGATTTTTTTTTCAGATGTAGTCCAGCGGGCCTAGGGAGCACTTTTCTCCCAAATGGAAAAAGTGGGCCGACGGGCCTGAAGATGATTTTTTGGCAAAACTGAATTGTGGGTTTGTGGGGCATTTTTTACATTTTTTAAATTTTGTGCAAATGGTGTGAAGTGCATTTTGGGTCCGCGGTCCCATTC
The DNA here is from genome assembly GCA_019776745.2 of Taxus chinensis. NCBI lineage: Eukaryota > Viridiplantae > Streptophyta > Pinopsida > Cupressales > Taxaceae > Taxus > Taxus chinensis. The sequence goes on along the minus strand of CM034148.1, from coordinate 168,084,325 downwards.
TGCAAAATTTGTTTTTTCCATTTTTATACGGATCCAACACAAACATTCAAATGGATATATCTTTCGATCTAGTGCCCAAAATCCAACAAATCTGACACCATTGGAAAGTTGTCGACCTCTTATATGCCATGGAAATGTGAAAATTTAATTTTGACAAGGTTAGGTGGGTGAAAAATAGGTAAACATCTACATGCCATTAATATGTAACTTGATTGCTTTAACAACCAATTGGATCAGATCCGATTTGATCCACCGTTCTTCCTTCTACAACACGCCGAACATGCATAGAGTGGTGGACTCGACCAATTGTGGGTAGATTTGTAGGGGCATTGATGGCGGGTAGCTGAGCTCAAAATCAAGTTTCCCACCTCTTCTCTCCTCTTCTCTTCAATTCATCTATAAAGGTAAGAGCTTGGATCATAAAGGGTTGGACATTTTTGTTTTACACCCTCCCTTCTTCCCTTGTCTGCAAGTGAATTTTTTGAGTTTTCCAAAACTCCCATTCAAGTTGTAATAATTTTTTTTCTTCTAGGCTATTGTAATGTACTGTATGAACTTAAGAGCAATAATATATGTCTATGGAGGACTCTCAACCCTCTCATGTGTTCATTGTTGTTTTCTGATCTCTCATTGCAGTTTGGTTATCTATGCATGGTGGTTGTATTTAATTTCTATGGTCTGTGTTAAATTGAAAAATGGATGTTTAACATTCCTTTGGTGCATCACCTTGTTATCTTAGGTTTATTTTTCTCGCATCTTATCAACCCTGTCTCCTTGGCAAGATAGAGTAGGATTTAGAGTAGATCCTCTACAATTTAATTGTGTGCACCTGAACAGAGAAATAGAAACCAACCTTCATATAGAGAGATCTCTTGATTTCAAATTCCCACACTTTGAGAGATTCTCCATGATATTCTATCACATTGAGAGTCTCAACCCGTCAAGTTGCAAAAACTCAGGGGTGTTGTGATTTTGCACTAAAAAAAGGTTGCCAGAAATCTGGAAGAGCCAATACTGGAAAAGTTCTCATAGCCTCCTTGAGCCTATGAAATGCTACCTATGCCTCATCTTACCATTTGAATTCTCCTTTCCACGTGATATTTTTCAATGGAGCTGCAAGATTGGAGTATCCTCAAACAAACCTCATGTAGTAGCCACCAAGTCGTAGGAATCCCCAAAAATCTAAAATGTTCCTTGGTAGTGACCAATCTTGCATAACTTGTATCTTATCCTAGTGAACCTTGACACCCTTGGCCCCAATGATATGTCCAAGATACAAAATCACATTTAGAAATCTTAGCAAATAGATATTGAACAAGCATGATGTAAAAAACATCATCGAAATGTCTCTAATGATCTTTCCAGGTCTTGCTATAGATCAAGATATCATAAAAAAATACAAGAAAGAACTTCCTCAACTGTTTATTGAAGAGATGGTTCATGTATGATTGGAAAGTTACAGGTGCATTGGTGAGATTGAATGACCTTACCAAGAACTCATAGTGCTCGGAGTGACATTGAAATGTTTTCTTGTGGATGTCCTCCTCCTCAACACAAATTTGATGATACCTCGAGTGAAGATCAATATTTGAAAATTAGATGGCTCCATGAAAATCATCTAACTACTCATCTATGCAGGGAATGGGGTACATGTTGTTGATGGTCTTCCTGTTGAGTGCTTGGTAATCAATACACATCCTCATGGTTATATCCTTTTTCTTCACCAACACAATTGGAGAATTGAAGGGGCTCAAACTAGGATGGTTATTCCCCATATCCAAGAGCTCTCTCATGTCCTTCTTGATCTCATCCTTCAAATTATTAGGATTTTGATAGGGTGTAGTGATCATAGGATTGAAACCCTCCTCTAATTCGAGGACATGCTCAAATCCCCTGTCTGGTGGTCATCTTGGAGGAGTATCACCAAAACCTAGACCAAACTTATCTCATATTTCCTGGATATCCACATGAAATGGCTCCTTGCTATTTGAAGAATACTTGGATGAAATAAAGCATTGGGCTACCCATGCAACCTCTCCATGCCTGACAAGGGACTCCATCTTATGTTCCAAAATAACTCTATGCCCACCATCTAAAATATCCCTAAGCATAATCTTCTTCCCATCCGCCATGAACTCTAAATTCATCTTTTTGAGGTCCTGCACATACTTCCCAAGGGACTATAGCCATTGAATGCCCAAAATTATATCAATCTCACCAAGACCAAAAACATAGAAATCATCGATTAGTGTGTAGTCCTCCAACTAAATACTAAGTTGAGGAATCCTCCTACTACAACTCATAGAAAAACCATTTGCAACCCATACACTAAAAAACTCAAATTTCTCAACCTGTAATCCACAATTTTTCATAAACCCCTCGTCGATGAAGTTGTTTGTAGCTCCATTGTCAATCAAGAAAATAACTCACTTCCCCTTAAGTACTCATTTCATTCAAAAGGGATGGTACCTAAGGAATCCAAAAAGTGTTGAAATAGTTCCTAAACTTGGCATATTACTCTCCCCAAGCTCTATCTAGGGCAGCGCCTCATGTGCACCATGATCACCATCATTTTCCAATGTATATGTATCTGGTAAAGGATCCTCATATTCATATGAAATCACTTTAATGAGGTGCACCTTTCCTTTACCAAGGAAATTATGTCTAGGTTCCCAATGATCCTTATAATGAAAGCAAAGCTTCTTCCTCCTTAACTCATTATGATTCTTCTGATCCATCATTGGAGGGGGAGCACTCTTCCGTTGCACATTAGATCACTGGAATGGCTTGGAGATTGTAAGAAACTTCTTATTGGGTTTATAACAACTAGTGGTTATCTCGAAATCTAATGTTTTCTGGAAGGCATCATGTAACGTCTTTAGCTTAAGAGCCTTGAAAAGTCCTCACATCCTATCATGAAGCCCCTGTATAAAAAACATCACTACCCTCCTCTCAGGCATATATAGAACCATCACCTCTATCCGCTGAAACTCATTGATGTAGGCATCAACATTTCCAGTCTAGAGAAACTACACCAAATCCCTATAGTAAACCTCCACATCCTTGCAATCAAATTTCGCAATCAAACTCTCATAGAATTCCCTGTATGACTGTATAAGATTGTGCCTTTGTGTGACTAGCCCTTGATGCCACCAATCATACAATACTCCCTCCATATGGAGAGTAGAAAAGTAAATGGCCTCTTACTACAACATGGATCTAAGGTTGAAATAGGTGTCAAGATTATGGATCCAAGATCAGGCACTAATATTTTCACTACCGTCAAAGGTAGATAGGGTAACCTTTTTGGTGGCTTTCTTTAGCTCCTATTTCTATACTCTAGGTATCCAATCATCTCTGGTCCTCAAGATATCTCTCCTCTGTGCACAATACTAAGGTAGGGGAAAGGAATCACTCACGTGCTTTGGTAAATTGCTCAACTCATCAGTAGCTACCATAACATTTTCCTGGAAGTCCACTCCCTTAAGTGGGTCTGTAACTACCGATGGATCATCTCTAAGAAAGAAACTAGGCTGCATAGGCCTATTTGATGTCCCGGTAGGCTTCCTCTCCTCTGTATGAGTGAGTCTCCTCTCACAGTGAGATGATCCCCTCATGATTATAATCTTAGAAGGAGATATACTGTGCCTCCTGATAGATATAGATCTATCTTTTCTGTCATGTCTATCGCATGGGAAATGTAAGGCCAATTTATCAAGGGTGGAGTGCATACGCTCCATGGACTGAATCAACTACTTCTGGGAAGCTACAATGGATCTCAATAGTTCTCAGTTTGGATTTTCTTTCTCATGCTAGGGAGGACTATGAAACCATTCTCTTCTATCATCCATAGCTCCAATATCTGTCCTAAAATTATCTCAAAATCATGCTTGTCTTCTAGTGTAATACCAGTGTGTTCCAAACTCTGGTGGCTGCATCAAATCAAAACCCTCTATGTGGAAGGAAAATTTCTCTGATACCACTAAAAAATCCCTTCCCCAAATCTGATCCAAATTTTTCATTTGATTCATTTGACATTTCATCAAACACTTAGCATAGAACTGCTTACAGGTTATATAACAACAATTAAATGCAAAATAGATTTTTTCTATGGCCCAAATAAGACTCAGAAATGAAATATAAGACCATACAAATATCATCTTAAAAGCTGCAAGAAATCCTCAAAAATACCAACTAGGGTTTTTTGGAAGACCCCCACAAATGAAACCAGCCATATACAAATAAAGTACTGATATTTAATAACAAAATATGAGATGGAAAATACTCAGAAATCTGCCCTTTGGATGGGACACAAAATGCACTTAAAACCCTCCTAGAAAATTCTAAAATTAATTTCTTTCAAACCCAAAATGACAGTCCAATAGATGAAATGTAAATCAGATCTGAAAATACCTCTTAAACAACGTACAACATCAAAAAAGTAAGTCACCCCACATTGACAAATATGTTAACTGATGCTGCAATTTTATTCTTTAACTCACAATGCTGGAAATGAATAAAAAATTTGGGTAAATCAATGAGAATTCTTGAGTGGAAATATCTCACAAAAATCTTGGGGTTTTTGTTTGGAAGAGATATAATCCTAAGGGTTTTCATCCCTGGATTATTTACACAAGCTCATAGCTCCCATGTAAGGGAAAATATCATAAAATATTTCTAGATAGCTATAGGAAAATCACCTTCTTCTTTATATAGAAAATGGGATCCAAAGTGACCTTTGGACTTCTAATGAAAGTGACTTGTGGAATTCCCATAAAAGTGACATTTGGACTTCCAATGAAAGAGACCCTTCGAGTTCCAAATCACATTCTTCCTTTGGAAGTACATTTTGATTAAGTGGTTTTATTTTATTGCACTTTCCTAAGTTCTAATTTAATGTTAATTCTATTAATTTATTATATGTGCTCTTTATAATATTATATTTTAATTTTATCACAATATAATAACTTTAATAAATTTTAGTCACCCTTAAGCTCACCATTTGGCCGTCGAGTAGAAAAAATAGGCCAAAGGTCTTCAATAAAATTTACTCAAGTAGGAGGGACATTACATATTTAAATTAATTGAGTATACATTATCGTGGACTATAACCTATTGCAAGTCCCGATGTCATCATATAGGGACCTCTTCATATAGTGGTTACATTTTTGGGACCACAAAATACCAAGATGGTTAGTGGTATAAATATATGTGGAATGATGGTAGCAGGAGAAGATGAAATAATTTACAAAAGTTGAAGATACTTTTATTGTAATTCTTGGTGAAAATATCTAGTTGGATTACATCTATGGAGAAATTCATGATTTTTTCTAATATGAGCTTCCTATAAAGTTATCCACTTGGTTATCTCAATTGGAATTTTACTGATTTAGACATGAAGATAGAGAAGAATACAAATGGACAGAGGAAAAAATTTAAATATTTCACAAATTGGATGTTCCATAGATCTGTATTGTTGACCACTGGATGAAAACTACAATTGACAAGTATATAACAAAAATTACAGTAATTTTTTTTTTCTTTTTGATATTGTTGAAGCATCTTTACTATTTAGTTTAAGAATAATATTTTTTAGATTGACTTCCATTTTTAGTCAAGATGATAGCTATGGAAAATTCCATGATGTCAATTCCACGTGGTACAGAGTATCTGAGTAGGCTTAAAAGGGATGTATTCCTAGAAGAGGAAATATGAAGAAGAAGAGGATTAAATTAAAATAAGATTATTGATGGGTTTAAAAAGTACCAGAGAGAAAAAAAATAGAAGGAAAGAAAGAATGCAAAGAGATTCTTACAACATAATAGATGGAGAAGTTTAAATATTTCTAAAGGAAATAACAAACCATTTTTGAGTAGGTGTAAAGAACGAAGGTTTCTGAATAATAAGGGAAGGATCCTCCTAGAGACGTTGAAGATATAACCAAAGAAGAGAATAAAAGTGACTAAGAGGGTGTGCAATGAGGTGTGGACTTTGATTGTGAAGTCAAGGAGGAAACTGAGGAACCAAATGAATAATCCAAAGGTAGGAGATTATATTTAGTTAGAGTTATATTCATGAATTAGTTGGTATTAATCTTAGAGAAACCATCATGGAGACCATGGTATGGCTAAGATAAAGAAAGTGAAGTCTCCATAAAGAATTAAAAATAGGCCCGTAAAGCCTCATAAAATATAATAGTACCCTCTTCTCGGATATGTTTCTGGAGCTAGGTAGATAATTGATTACATGGGATTGTTTAAATGACTTAGATTAGTTTGAAATTTAACAATAAGTATGAATAAGATATAGCATACATCTACTATACAAAAAATGTCACATTCAAGAGAAAGAGAGATAGGTGTAGAATAAATTACAAGGGAAATAGAGTTATCATTGTGTAGCTCTTTATTGCACATGAATGGATTAAGGTAAAACTATGAAAAGGGAAGAGAGTGGGGAAAGTGCACAGAGATGGTGGATAAAAAAGCAGCCAATTTTTTTATTTGAAGTGAAACACATGAAATTTTAGGAAAGTGTGATCATGTTAGGGGTTACTAGCATTGGTAATTACCAAGGCTAAAATGCAGGTGCGTTTTAATGCACTCATGTTCCTGTTTGCAATGTTGTATATGAAATTTCAGGAGGGATATATTTATTAAAATAAATGTTTATTAATCTTTATAATTTATTATTTCTTGTATTTTGAATTTATTCTACTAAATATAAAAATTTAGGGTCACTTTGCACCTTATGGAACTAGTCACACATCTCCATCATTCATGGTTTCAAAGATGGTTTTTCATATTCTAATATGGTCAGTACTTAGGTATTTTTTAGGATTTGAAGATTCATCCTAAAGATTTTAAGGTTTAAATTCTACAATCAATATTTGTTTTGTGAAATAATATGTAGTGCCCAACATAAAATTAAAAAATAATAATAAAATAAAATATAATAAAAACTAAAAAATAAATTTGAAAAGCTTTTGTTTATAATTGATGGGGATGTGTAGGAAGGATGGTGGTCTGTGTCAAGGGGTGGTATGTAGAAGGATCCATCAAGCAAGTATGAAGAGTGACTCATCCTAAGCAGCTTGCAGACATGTCATTTCCTTGCATAATAATACAAGCACTTTATTTGAGATCTCGAGGTGTTAACCATGACGAAACCTAAGTTAACGTGGCTAGTTTAGTAGTAGTACCATGTTTGCAACATGTGTAGGGTGTTGCACTCTCATAATTATATAAGTAGAACACAACGGGGAACTATGCTAAAGGGATATCAAGTTATAGCCATCCTAAAATTAGTCCCATTCTGGGTTAAATCAACCCTACACGTGGATATAAATCTATATCCCTAATGTCTTCTCATACTATGTAAAAATTGATCAATATGGATCTGTATTTGCATCTACGACATGTTTAAATGCCTCTGAGAGGAAAATCTTGATTCTGCTGGTTTATTTGTTGTATACAAAGGAAGAAGAAAAATGAGCCTAAGGAGGTGCTTTATTAGGTGTGAATTCCCAATGTGTTTATATGAATTCTTCTATGCACCTGTGTTGTGTGCTATATAACCCTTCCATGACCATTCTCGTGGTAGGTGGAAATTACCACTTCATTTTTTGCTTATCCTTATCTCTTATTTTGAGTTTTTTTATACTGGTAAAGTAATTGAGAGTTCCCTTCCTACTATTGCACTAACGTTCTCTACAATAATTGAATCGTTCACTCTTCCTCTACATGAAACCCTTTATTTTTCCTTTCTCAGTCCAAACAGTTTACCAATGTCTTGATGGGCTGATTTTTAATGCTATGGTTTTGCGTTGGGAAACGCATGGCATGGGCTCACGATGGGGTAAATTTTTTGCATCGCCTCATGGAAATGTGGCCTCTACGACTGTAATGAATTACAAGATATGCACAAGATGGTTTTGTGGATGTATTTTCTTAGTGCTTGGACAACATAAAAGAATTTTTGAGCCATTATTATGATTACAAAAAATATTCCTTGGTGATTTAATCAATTTTTTATAGAATTGAATTCCCAAGAAGATGTGTAAAAAATATGGAAGAAAATTCTTTGTTGTCTAGTGCATTGTAAGACATGTATGCAAGATGTCGAATCATAAGAAAAACATGTGAAGTGTTTTTCATAATGCAAGAAAAAAATGGTTTCACGGAATTCCATTATATATGGATATGCACAAATGGATTCTAAGAAAGGGTATTGGGAACTCGCAAGTGAATTAAATTCGTCGGCCTAAATCAAGGATGAAAATCCCCATGTTCTTTTCCTCTAGCAAACGTCGAATACGAGTATGGTTTTCCCCTTTTCACATGCACTAAATTTCTCTTCATCATTTCCACATTTTTGAAATTGAATTTTGAATGACAGGGAACATAATTCTAATAAATTAAAAAATATTCCCTTGACGTGAACTGTGAAAGCATAAAAAAAATCTGATCTCGAAATTCATGTGCATGGAGCACCACACCCAAATGTATCAAAATTCGTAAACTCTTTACATGACCCCTGGTAACGTCGGAAACCATGTGGAACATTAACAAATTTGTTTGATATTTTTTAATTCCCTAGAAATTTAAATTTTCAAATCATCTTAGCTTATCAGTCACTGGTAGTGACGTGCTCATTTTAATAAAACATGAGCGATTTTAGCTTATGATTTTTGCTTAGTTTGAGGAAAACTGAAAACCAATGCCACCTACCTCTAGAGTTCCAATAAGAGAATTGTAACCAACCTTCATCTCAATGAAAAATATATTGGAGACTAGTTTTATAAGTGGGTTTTGGGATGCACTAGTCGTTGTGTGATAAGAGTTGTTGATACAATTATGATAACTGGCCCTAGAGTTACCCTTTAAACTTGAGCTCTACTTGTTGTAATAAACTTCTGTCAGACACGATGAATTATCTATATATGGAGGATTAAGTAGGAATTATCAAAATTCATGATAAAATTTAAATCAAGTATGTTCAAGACCCATTTGGTAATCACTTTTGTTTTTTTGGTCAGTTTTCTCAACTTGCCACTTTAGCTAAAATCACCTTCTGAGAATCTCATTTGACTTATAGCCACGCTTGTGACCTTGTAATACTGTCATAATGATATGTATATTATTATTTGATATTTTTATCTTATATGAATGGATTTTGAAATGTATGGTGTTTTTCTTTCTCCACCCTCTTCTCTCTCTAGAAATGACTATGATACTCTAGTTGATTTGAAAACATAAATGAATTGGGAAATGTAAATTTGTTTGAAAATGGACATGAAATACAAATGGTACAACATTGTGAATAGAAAATAAAATGTCTCTTAAATTTCTCTCTCATTCTTACTCTCTCTCCCTCTCTAGTACCAAAATGTTAAGTGCAAATGACTGTGAAAGTGTGAATGCATGAAAAACTAACTTTTTCTAATTCTCTCTACCTATCTCTCCATCTCACCTCTTTAATTTATATTGTTTGAAAATATAAATGTGTGGTTTTATGCTTGTGTGTAGGGGATTTCTGTATCAGTTCTAGGATTGACCATGCATTCATTGCATGTACTCAAACAATAGGATTAGTAAAATGACATTTGTGTCTGTTATTAGCATGCTATTTGAAGTCAATGTAATTGTTTATAATATTTTAGTGATATTGTTATGAGTAGAATGGATTTTTTTCATTATTTCCATGATGTATATAATAGTGTTGCATATTGGGAAAATTTACTATTTCATATGTAGTTTTACTTTTTCCTATTTGACGATTGTTACTCTTAGTTGTAATTGTGTATATTATATTAAGAAAATAAAGCTGATTTTACAATGTTTCTTTGGAAAATGATTTCAAAGAATATTTTCTTGTAGTGTCAAAATAATTATAAGATGATGACACTAGAACATCGCCTTTATGAAATTTTAGTGCCATAGTGATTTTGGATATGATTGTGCTGGTAAAATTGTTAATAATAATTTAAAATGGTGTGTTTTTTACGTATCTACTAGTGTTGCATTAACCTAGTAAATCACTTAATCTTCAAAGAAAAACTTACCTTTCTATGTTTTTTAATTTTGAATGGGAAGCCATAAAACAAACATATAGCTTGAAATATTTACCCATCATTGAATGGAATGATCCTTTATGTTAATCCTTAAGTGATGTTGGTGTTAGTGTGAGTTATCCTATGTGTCCTCCTCTCATATTGGAGGGTCATCTCACATGGGTTAGGTTTAGGGTTTGCTATTGAGTCATGCACTAGGGTTACTTAACACCCTATATGTACTCTCTTTCTATTAATTTATGAGCATGCCAAGACACTCTGCTATCTTTCTTCTATGCAAGATTTGTTTCTGTTGAGCAAGTCCTTCCATTACTGATCAATTCTTTCTTGATATCACTGGAGCTATAATGATTCCGTTGGAGTGCAAATACTTCGTGGTGCCTCATTTTCGATTCGATTCTCACAAACTCTTTTCATGGTATCAGAGTTAAGTTCCGGTAAACGTGCACTAGCTATGTTTTAGTTGCGATTACTCTTTCTTGGTTTCATTTTTTTAACTCTGCATGTAAGTTTTCGATCACTATTTTCTAGAATTTTTGCTAATCTCTCTAACAAGCTTTCTCGGAAAGTTGTGTCTATTTTTTGTGCGTGTTTTTTGTACTTGTTCAAGAATTTTTTGAGGTTTCAGGGTATTTATAGCCACATTTAGCTATCTACAGCTAAATCTGGCTTTTTCAGCCAAAATAGATATTATTTCTTTTTTAATAAAATTTTGAAATAGAAGTGATTTTTTTTAGATCTCTATGGTTTTTTGGATTTCTATTTTCTGGTATTTTGTAGAATTCAGTTTTCTTTTTGTGGCTAGGAGTTCATTTTTGCGTGGAAGGCCATTTTTTGGTTGTGCTTGCTATGGTGTCCTTGCATGGGAGCTCATTTTCCTCTTGTTGTGGCATGTTCTTCTTGCTGTGACATTTTTTGCCCACGACCCCTCTCTACCGGAGGCCACGTCTGCACCAAACAAAACAAAAAAAACAACCCACATTTTTTTTCCACAAAAACCCTATGTTTTTACTTCTCACAACTTGTTTTCCTTCCTGAGGACTACATTTCCTTCATGGCTGCGCACAACAGACTATTTTTTCATGGTGGTTTCCATGGACTATATTTCTTTTCCCTCACCTCCCACATGCCACTGACTGCTGGACACTACATTCTTTTCATAGGCCGCCTTCTGGTAAGTGTGATTTTTTTGTTTGTTTTTTCAAAGTAAACGATGACCTACTTTTTTTTCAACGGACTATTTTTCTTTCACACGGCCTGCCCAGGTAAGACATCTTTTTGGAAAGTGTTTATGTTTTTTTGATAAGTTTTTAACATACTTTCTAATAGTTTTTGAGAAAAGATTTTATTAGATGTTTTAAAACACAAAATCAAGGCTTTTCCTTATTTAAAAAACCTTTCCTTTTAAAACACAAAAAAGCTTTCCTTTTTTTTAATAAGCTTTCTTTTTAAAAAAATTGAATTCCTTCTAATTGTGTTTTTTAAACAAAAAAAGCCACATTTCAACCGATTTTTTTAAAATTATAGCTAGAATAATTTAAATTTCAATTCTTCAGGAAAGTATTTTTAACTTAATTAGGATTTAAATTTTTTAGATCTTAATTAGTTTTGTAATTAATTAGATTTAATTTAATTAAATCTATTTTTTATTAATTACAAAATAACCTATCTTTATTACGATTAGTAAATTAAAATCGTCTTTAATAACATTTTTTTATCGTCTTTTAAAAAATCCAATAGCTCCAAAATAGTAAAATTGGGAATTTCCAAATGCTAAAATTTAGGCATTATTGGCATTTTTTTTCTCTAATCATGCGCTCAAGTGTGCAGCATCACTCTGAGCACTTTTTTTTTCTTCCGAGCTCTTTTCCGGTGTTCTAAAGACTCTCTGAACTCCTTGAGTTCATTTAAAACCTTGTATTTCACCTTTATTATTGCTTGCAAATAATGAGTGTGTCTGCCACAGCCTGCAGCAACCGGGTTTCCTTTTACGACATGAGACATTTTTTCTCACCACTAGGGTTGGCTTTCACCTCCTTTCCTATTTTTTGCTTGTGCTTGTTTATGGTGTCCTATTTTTTGCACTCCATGAAACATTGTTGTGGTCTCCTCTCTTGTGCGTTATTATGCTGATTATAGGACGAGTTACCAAGTGTTTCCAACCACACGCATGGACCGGATTGTAATCAACACAATAAACTATAAAGTACCGAAAGAAGGGGGGTTGTTATTGTCCTAGGTGGTTATGTTTCTTTTCTGCATTTCTTTCTCTCTCACTATGGATGCATTTTCAATTCCTTTGCTTACATCGTTCAACTTTTTTGAATGGAGATCGAAAATAATAATGAAACTAAGGGGTAAAGGGTTATTCTACATCACCATGGGAACTGAGACTGAACCAGACGATGAACCTAAAAAATCTAAGTGGTTAAACCATAGTGATGAAGCTTTAGGTTTTCTTTGCATGTCTGTTTCTCCTGACTTGCTCTTCCACATTGAGGTGTCAGAAACACCTAAATCTATGTGGAAAACGCTAGATGGGATGTTTGGACAACTAGATGGCATGAGAGCACATGAGTTGGAAAATGAACTACTATGGTTAAATCCTAGTGACTTTGAAAACCTACAAGCCTTCTTCTTGAAATTTGTCCACATTAGATTATTGTTAAAAGGATGTCAAGTAGAAAAGAAAGATTCTCAACTGATTTTGTCGATTCTCTCTAAACTAGGTCCCGAATATTCTGTCTTCGTGTCAACTTTCTATGCTACAAAAGCTTCTTTGAGCAATACTTGGACTATTCCTTCCTTTGACTATTTTTCATCCCAACTCATTCGAGAACAAGAAAAACTCATTCAAATGGGGTCTCTCATGTCCAAGTCACATGCCCTTGTAGCAAGTACTAGCAACGGTTAGAAGACTGAAAAGAAGAAAGAAACAAAGCATCAACCTAAGAAAGAAACCAAGACCAAACCTAAAAATGACACAAACACTTCAACTTCTTAGCCTAAGGCACAAAAAAGCAAGTATTTGTGTTCCTATTGCAAGAAGTCTAGTCACGATGAGAAACACTATTTTCGGAAATAGATTGATCACTTATCTCATTTAATTGAGAAGAATAAAATAATTATTCCTGAATCCATAAAACAAAGTGCTTCAAAGGTCAAGTCTTCTACTGCAAAAGGTGCTAAAAATGATAAGAAGAAAGGAAAGGTCCTTATAGCCAGAGTTGCTCCTTCATCGACATGAATTATATATTTCAGTGCCTCGCACCACATGGGTTCTTCTCATGTTGAGTTTTCCAACATCGAACCTTGTGGTATGTCCCAAATCATGATGGGTAATGACATGATAGTGTCGGTTTCCGGTAGTGGATTAGTAGAGATGGATGGGAGAAAATTTAACCAAGTGTTAAGTGTTCCTGATCTCTCTACTAATCTCCTATCGGCTTACCAAATTACTTACCTTCCTGAAGGAATGTGAGTGGAATTTGGTCCTAACTCAGTGATTATTCATGAGCTTAATAATGACACTACAATGGCTAAGGGAAAGGCAGATCACCATTCATGGTTGTACACATTCTCCCACTTTACTTCTAATTCTATGCCCACTACCTTGCTCACTCATGCAAATGAGGATAGTAAGCTATGGCATAAGTGTTTCAGACATCTAAATTATCTCTACCTTGAACAATTGAGCCAAAATGAAATGGTCAACGGGTTTCCTCACGTCAATTTTTGTAAGGGTCTTTGTGAGGGTTGTACCCTTGGAAAGCATCCTGAAAATAACTTTGACAAAGGAAAAGCATGGAGATCCACTCATCCTTTGGATCTTGTTCACAGTGATGTTTCTAGTCCATTTCCTTCTCCTTCGTTTACTAGAGCTCTTTATGTGCTAACCTTCATTGATGACTATTCGCAATATACTTTGGTATATTTTCTTAAGCTTAAGTCTGAAGTATTTAAACATTTTCAGGACTTTAAGGCTCTTGCTGAGAAACAGGCAGAACGGTCTATCAAGGTTCGTCGAACCAACAATGGAGGTGAATATGTAAACAATAGTTTCATGTATTTCTATACTTCTAAAGGGATCTCTTTGTAGCATACAATTACTTATAGCCCTTTGCAGAAAGAAAGAACCGTACTCTTAAGGAGATGGCCACTTGTATGATTCACTCGAAGTCTCTTCCTCCGTAGTATTGGGCCGAAGCAGTGAATTGTGCAAATTACATTCAGAACCATGTTCCACACAAGATAGTAAGAGGTATGACACCCTTTGAATCCTAGTTTGGATGTAAGCCTGATGTTGAGCACTTTCGATTCTTTAGATCCAAGGCTATGGCTCGGATTCCCTAGAAGAAATGCAAGGCCTTGGAACCACAATTCAAACCTTGTATCTTTTAAGGGTATCCCGATGGTGTGAAGGGATATCGATTGATGAATCCTACTTCTCATGAGTTGTATATTGAGAGAAGTGTTAAGTTCGATGAGTATTCTTCTACTTCTACTTCTCCACCTATTGAGGTTCTTCATCTCACTGATTCATATTCTTACTCATCAAATGATGATACTATTGAGCATGCTCCTCTTTCGGATCCTCCCAACCATCAGACCTTTGAGTCTTCTGATTCTGATAGTAGTGATGACGAGGACTATGTCCCTTCTCACTCAAGTGAAGAATCTTTTGAATCTGAGCCTGATCCTCCTGGTCCCCTTTGGGCCAGGAAAACTTTACAAAGTGCTAGATATTTAGTTGGAGATACTTCAGATATGAGACATACTCACTCAGATTTCATTGGACCCCACTCTTTCTTCACCTCTGCTTCTAATCCATAGTCTTTCTGGGAGGCTTCTAGTATTCCTGAGTGGGATTCTACCATGGATGAGGAGTATTCCTCTCTCATGAAGAATGATACTTGGGATCTCAGCACTCTTTCGAAAGGAATAAAAATCGTTCAGTGTAATTGGGTGTTCCGAACAAAGTATGGAGTAGATGGAGATGTCAAAATTTTTAAAGCAAAATTAGTAGCTAAGGTTTTCTCCCAGATAGCTGGGGTTGATTATACATAAACCTTTTCTCCGGTTGTGGAGATGACTTCTATTCGACTGACCCTAGCCATTGCCGTAGTGAATAGATGGAAATTCCATCAAATGGATGTTAAGAGTGCCTTCCTTCATGGTGACCTAGAGGAAGAAATCTATATGGACCAACCTTCGGGTTATTTCCAAGATCCCTCCCTTGTTTGTAAGTTAAATAAGTCTCTTTATGGCCTTAAATAATCCCCTTGGGCTTGCTATGCCAAGATGGACTCCTTTTTAATTATATTAAGGTTTATCAGGTGTCACTCTGATCCAAATGTTTATATTCTATGGCAAGATGACTCCATACTCATTCTTGTTCTCTATGTTGATGACTTGTTGATATGAGGCAACTCTTTCTCTATTATTGATTCTATGAAGATTGCCTTGGCCAACAAGTTTTCCATGACTGAATTAGGTCTACTTCATTACTTCCTTGGGATCCAGATTTCACAATTTGACTCAGGAATCTTGATTTTGGAACCTAAGTATGCTCTTGATTTGTGAGCTCGTTTTTAGATGTCTGATTGCAAGTATTCTCCTACTCGTTTTCTTTCTGTGGTTAAGTTGGTTTCAGATTGCTCTACTCCCTTGGTTGATGGTACTCTTTATCGACAGTTGGTAGGGAGCTTGATCTACTTGACTCACACTCGACCGGATTTATTGTATGTTGTTGGGATCATGTCTAGATTCATGTAGGAGCCACATGAGCTGTATTGGAAATCAGATAAATGGATCCTTTATTATGTTCATGGAACTTATGCTGATGGCATTCACTATCATGGAGGGGTTGATATTGACTTGATTGGGTTCACAGCTTCTGATTGGGTTGGTGACTTAGATCATCAAAAATCTACTTTTGGCTATAGTTTCTCTCTTGGTTAGGGTCCCATTAGTTGGTCTAGCAAGAAGCAAAATGCAATTGTGATATCATCTACAGAGGCAGAATACAGAGGAGCAGTTAACACTGCCACAAAAGCTATTTGGCTATAGGGTATTATGAAAGAGTTTTGCTTCCACTTTTGGCGGCCTACCATTATCTACTGTGATAACTTGAGCACAATCTCTATTTGTAGAAATCCAGTTCAGCATTAGTGGATGAAGAACATTGAGATCCATATGCACTTCATATGGGAGCTTATTCATGATGGTATCATCGACATTCAGTACATTCAGACAGCTGATCAGATTATAGATTTATTCACCAAGCCCTTCACTGAGATGAAGTTTTTTCACTTACGGTCTCTTCTGGGGGTGAGGTATTCTGTAGCTTCTCATCTCCTTCAGGATATATAGTCCTTCTTTTCTTCTTATTCTTCTAAGAAGATTGTGTTTGTATATGGGCACCTTATCAGGCCTTTAGTTTTCGGGCCCCATTAACACATTTTTCTTAGTTGTTTAGGAGTGTCTTCCTCTTTCGTCTGACTCATCACAACTACAACCCTAGCTTTAATGAAGGGGGGGTGTTAGTGTGAGTTATCCTATGTCTCCACCTCTCATATTGGAGGGTCATATCACATGGGTTAGGTTTAGGGTTAGGTTTAGGGTTTGCTATTGAGTCATGCACTAGGGTTACTTAGCACCCTATATGTACTCTATTTCTATTCATTTATGAGCATGCCAAGACACTCTGCTGTCTTTCCTCTATATAAGCTTTGTTTCTGTTGAGCAAGTTCTTCCATTACTGATCAATTCTTTCTTGTTATCTTTGGAGCTATCATGATTCCGTTGCAGTGAAACTACTTCGTGGTGCCTCATTTCCAATTCGATTCTCGCAAACTCTTTTCAGTTGGCTCCAAACATCTTTCATAGTCCTAGAGAATTAGAGTTACTGTATGTTTTTATGTGTTCCTCCTTTAGAACCTAATTAAGAGAATTCATGTGGGTATGAAAATGTGTAAGATTCCTTAGTGTGAGGCATAACGTCACTTTAGTGGCATACAATATGACATGTTTATTTTGAAATCTCATGGTTATTTTAAAGACTAAATAACATTAGAAGTGGAATATGAAAAGAGTTGTGCCACAAATCCCTCTGAACGATTTTTTAGCATTTTTTGCATCTGATGATAACTTACTATTTGTGGAGACTTTGCTCTTAAGCCTCTTAGCTCAAAAGTCCTTCCTTCAGAGTGAAATTGCATGAACAAGTCTTGGAAGTTCATCTCAATGGTTCCAAAAGTGGTAAGCCATTGAAACCCTAACACAATGTCTACCCCTCCCATAGAAATGGCATACATGGGACTATTTAGTATGTAATCTCCCATAGCAAGCGTAATGCTATGGCATTTTCTAGAACAAGTAACAACACCTCCATCAGCAATCATTACTTGACATTCAAGAGCAGGATAAATGAAACAGTTTAGGCTCACTGCTAACTTATGATTGATAAAGTTGTGAGTACTTCCTGAATCAATCAACACTGTGACCCTCTATTTTTTTAGGAATCTAAGCACCTTTAGGGTTTGGGGGTGCTAATACCTGATATTGCATAGCATGAGATGATTGGCTTAGGATCTCATGACTCCTCCTTTGGTTCAACTAAGACCTCTGACTCTGAATCTTCATCCTTCTCTTCATCTTCACTAGGCCCATCAATGTAGAACAACTTCTTTTCAGCACATTTATGTCCAAGTCCAAATTTACTATCACGGTTAAAACATAACCCTTTTTCTCTTTTTTCTTAAATTTGTTGAGGTGTCAATCTAACTGGTCAAGGGAGTGTTGGGGCCAAGGTGTTGCGATCTATGGTATAAGTGAAATGTTGTCTTCTACTTGAACCAAATTTCTCCTCTTCCCTTCTTTCCATAATCATCGAATCAAAAACCTTATGGGGATTAAAAATACACACCTCATGCTCAATGTGATCATTAAGACCCCCAAGAAATAGTTCATTTAGATTCTCTTCAGTAATATTTTCTACCCGCAGAGAAAGGTTTTGGAAGTGATGAATGTAATCCTTAACAAATCATGTCTGTCTCAACTTTACTAATTAGCTGAAGCAATTATCTGACACACTAGAACTGTAGTGTAATTATAACTCTTTAGTGAAAATTGTCCATGTAACATTGAGACCATTCTTCTACCTTTGAGCACATAACCATCAATACTATACAAATTGGTTAGGTTTGAGATACAAAGCTGCCATGGTCACCTTTTGTCCTCATAGAATCTGATGTAGTTCAAAGAAATTCTACATTTAGTTGATCCAATTGAGTGGATCCTTTCCATCAAACTTGCACATCTCCACTTTTGGAAACATAGTACGAGCCTGCATAGTGCTTGTTTTTGGATTGTGCACACTAGAAGACCCACTCTGGCTCATGTGTCTATTATGTTGACCTGAGGATCCACCTTGATTGACATAAGTGTGATTACCCATCATATGCGTACTAAATTTTTGCATGAACTCCTCTAATATTTCTCCAATCCTATCCACATCTTCTTTGCTAACCATCTGAGATTCAAGGTCTCTCGGGTTAAAATCAAGTTGGCTTACTTTATGGTTTGTCGACAAAAACCCTAACCTAGAGGAATTTGTAGTTATATCTTCTGTCTCCAACTCCTCAACTTCTATTTCATCCTTTTCTTGTGTTTTACCCAGAGTGATGGGATTCTTTTTTCCTCTTGTGGAAGGCCCCATCATAATGCCCCAAAATAGTAGGATGTAGGGATCACAGTCAAATTTTAGGGTTTCAGATTTTGATAATAATTCGGCCAAATACAAAACAAATTTAAGAAAAAACCCCAAATATTTTTTTTTTGCATTCCGAAAATGTAACTAATTTGAAAAAATTCCACAATTTGCACCCTAGGGAGTGATTTTATGAAAAACCCTAAATTTGTAATAGCTTTTGCAAAATAAATTTAAACAGTATTAAATTTTCAAGGAACCTTACTTGAAATGTTTCACAACTCTGGTAAAAATATCTCCCACCAATTCGTTTGGTTCATAAAATATGGCAGAAAAACAAATTAGGGTTTTTGCCGTAATTTTGGCCCAGATCGCAGCTCTGATACCACTTGTAATGAAATTACTTGTATAATTCAGATCAAGAGCAGAAATATAACACCAAATAACACAATATTCCAAAATAATGATCTTAGTATGCAATTAGAATAGCTTTTCCACTTCGAGGTGGCAGCCTCTGAAGCATACAATAAGATTCAAATGCTCCAAATATGATGAAACACTACCTACAATCCCCTATATATACTATTCATATGTTATGGCCATCACCAAAGCTGACCTACTAAGCATGAGAAAGTATAAATGATATAATAAAATGATATGGTAAGCCACAAGTCAGCTACTCATATCCTAATGCAAGCAATAGGTTAAGGGCGTAGCATATAAACCTATCAACTTTTTATGAAGTAGAGTTTATAATCTCTTTAACTTGGTACCTTATCACAATCTATATGTGTGTGTGCATTTGATTGTCATTACCTATTACCTGACCCGACCATTACCTATTACCCGAACCGAATATTACCTATTACCCGACCCGACCATTTCCCTTACCTACAACCCATCCACCCTTTTTTTATTAACCTAATTATCAAACCATTCACCGACTTTTTTTCTAACCTCATCAGTTCCTGGTTTAAGGGGGATCACTTTCATCCATACTTGGGGTAACCTAATCTCTGCTCATACGTAGGAAACTAAATTCTTGTTTTTGTCAGCATCTGTTACCAATACAAGCTATACGACAAAAAGGTGAAAGTGCAAACAACAAATTTGGGTCACACTCCCCTTGGTCCCCTTTAATTAATTAATGTAGTGTATTAATCTAACCATGACCCATTACCCCACATTCATATTAACTTAATTACTTAAAATTGAATTAATGTTCATCCTCATATTATTAATTAATTTAATTACTTTAATTAAGTTAATTTGCACATCACATAGAGACCTCACCATGGACTTATTTCTAGCCTATTAATTAATTAAGAATAGGTCCTTACTTATCCTAACTAACTGGGACTTAGTCTAACCCTAAAATTAAATTCCTACTCCTCCTCCAACAACACTCCCACTTATCTAAGTGCCAACCCTCATTTGAGACTCGGATTAGTAATCAAAATCACTCCAAAAATAGTAAAGATCTGCCTATTTTTGGTAAACTTACACTTACCCACCTTAACCGACGCCAATTATCCCTCAACCAACGCCAGTCTCCTAACCACCATTGGTTACTTTATACACAAGTTTGCAACCTTTTACCTAAGTTGGTCATTTTATATTTTTGGAGAACTATTGCATTCAAGCACGAATCCAAAGCATCTCAACATCTAGACGACACAAAATACTCAACCACAGGCCCAAGCAAGCATTTGGTTCTCCTTCCAGAGCATTGGAATACTTAGGTGAACATTACGGGAGTACTATCGTAGTGCTGACTCCAGAATATCTTCACAGATCAACTACTCTCCACCTTCACCTACCAGATCTATAAATGCAAGTAAGTATACGTGATTTCAATCATATTTTTCTTGATTAAGGTATAAATTCCTTACCTCTTTCATTATACTTTATTTCTGCCTATATTATTTTATCTCCACCTCCTCACCAATCTACCAACCCAACCACCTATAGCTTTTTTTTCCTTCCGTGCCTTCCCCCTCTGTATCCCTAAGTCTTCTTAGTAATATCATGAACCTAACCACACCCTTATTACTCTCTATACAATCACATAGAAGCCCTAAAAGATTTTTTATCAAATTATTGTAAATTGCCCATACCGACGCCGTTTACCTAACTGTCATCTGTTTCACCTCTATACTGATGTCAGTCACTTGACCGATACCAATATTTGTGTCATTTCATTCCTTTTGACCAGGTAGCCATCTCGATTAACAAAACTAACCTAGACCTCACGTGATCAACCCTAGACCCCTATCAGAACTTCAAAAACCTAGAATAACCTACCAAACCTCCAGATTTAACCATAACCTTTCTTGTTAGATTAGATTTGCTTATTGTATTTTTACGAGACACCTAGATCATATAACTCCAGTACGATTTCCTTACTTTATGATATTTGCATTAAATTGTATTTGAAAGTGGATTGACATCCTTCTAAGAAACACCTCGGTTCCTAGATCTAACACTCGCTAGGTAGTCCACTAACCTATATTATTAATAGTATTTGGTGGTCTTGTTGTGTTTCTTATGTAGGTTAATCCTCCTAGCCAAAGGGATTCTCTTCACAATCAATTGGGATAAAAAAGTCAATAACGTGTGCATTCAACCTTTGACCCACATCTCACAGTTATTCCTCCTAACCTATTTCCTATTCAGTTTTAACCAAAAAAAAAAAGCAACAAATTAGGTGAAACACCTCCAACCAGATGTTTTCATTCTTATTAAATCCTAACTAATTTGTGGGGAAAAAAAGGGTACATGCCCAATTTCATAGGCGTTTCTAAATTTGAAGCAAGTGCTAATACGGCTAGAAAAATTTAGTGTTTCACATTCTCGTTTCAAAAACCATACAAGAGAGAACCCCTAAAAAAATTGAAATTTCGTGAAAACTTAGGAGAACTTCGAAATCATTGGCAATTTCAAAAGAATTTTTTGCCAATATAATCTATGTAATTGTCCTTGATCTCGAGCCAATTATCGACTAGCATGCAAGAATATTTGTGCTGGATTTTTAGTGGAGACAGTGATAGGACAAGGATTAGTTTACATTTCAACAGGAAAAGCATCGGAACTCATGTATTCTTGTTTCTGGCCTACCGTAGTTGTTGTATGACTAGAGCCACAAACTGGGATCAAACCAATCCACCATGAACATAGCTGTTGGAAGCTAATCTAGTGGAGGGACATTGGATTCAAAATCATTTAAGACTGTATCCCTTAACCTTCAAAAATGTTTCCACCCGATACGATATTGTATGTCTGCAGAGGTTTTTTAACGAGCGGTTTTGGGATTCAAGGAAAACGAAATCCCATTCTACTTGATTTGCTTCTTACCAAGACACGTAAAATATCAGTTTAGAAAACACTTAGTTGCCACATCATCACATCATCATTACTATCGTATTGAACTTTATGGTTGTCTATTGCAGAGATAAGTCTTGTGCATCTGCATCTGCATCTGCACCGCAAAGAGGACAGGAGATGATAAAACGGGACATGGAATGCACCTTTCCAAATATGAAGAATGCATATATTTCACATGGACAATTGGCCACACAAACAGGATGTGAGTTGAGGCTTGTTTATTCACATCTTAATTAAATGAACTGCATGATAGTATCGAATCCAAAAGGAGAACGCGAACCATTTGTTCATACATTTGAGAGGTACAAGTACAACATTGATCTTGACATTCAACTTTGTCTCAAATAGATTCACATTTTAATAATGTATGTGTTAGAACATCTATAGTTTGCATCAAATAATCATTATTAATAGGTATGATAACTTGTGATTTTCTATGTAGTGGTAATCTTGAAAGATGGAAATTTAGGATCTTGTTTAACCATGAATATTTTATGTGGTCTTCTTGACTATCTCAAATGTGAAGGAGGATTGTAGGAAATGTAATTTTCTATCAATATAGTGAGACATTTCTAACATTTAGTGAACTTTCTAGCATCTACCTTCCATCGAACATTTTGGATTAGTTAGTTGTGGTTTATTAATTTTGGATTAGTTAGCCTAGGTTTACTGATGTATCAAAACTAGACAACTAGACAATTATATTCTATGCCATTGCTTCATGCATTTTCACCATATAGAAATTATCTACTTAATATGTTAGATTCATACATTATGTTTCTATCTTATGGAAAATATTTTTCTTTTTCCATCCAGTGTGTTAGATTTGAAATATCTTTAAATTTGTTTAAATTCAATTTCTCAAATTTCATCACATCACACCTCTTCTGCATTTGTGATTGTTATTTTTGTAGATACTTCTCAATACACGATGAATGGTGACAATAAGCTAAAACCTTTAACTTAAAAAGGGAATTTAGTCTGAAACATGCATGCTTTTAAAGCATCTACACAATTTACACGATTGATTACAATAGAGACACCTATGGAAGCAGTATGTGAAAATAGCATTAAAGATTCCTTATTTAAAATATCATATAGTAGCCTTTCATGAATGCCTTTTGTATCAGATTGAGGTATCCAAATATATAATTTATTCACAACTATATTATTATGATGATAATGCCTTGAACTGAATTGTATCCTCATAGAACTCAAAATTCAACCTTGTGCCTTAGGTTATAATAATATCCAAACCCTCTATGGAATCCTTTTCGGTAAGCCTACTGCCATTTAAATCGCTTTGATACCCTGTAAGGGAAATATATATCATTTTAAATTGGAAACAAACCCAATGATCAAATTCCTCCTTGGACAGTTGTTTAAAAATTTTCATTATGTCAATAATATGGAGTTCCTCTCTACAACGTAGCACTTCATAATTGTTAATATGTCATTTGGACAAATTACCGTAAATTTTAAATTATATTTCAAGGGAACTTTCGTAAAAAATCAAATCTCTCCACTAAAATCAACCTCATCTTTATTTATTCCACTTGGTTGCTACAAGCATATGATTCCATGATTATCAATTACACTGGTCTATTACCCATAACACCCAAAGGAGCTTCAAAAATATGTTTTTATTATGGGTTTACAATTGTTTATGCCTTCCATACACTTGAGTTCATCCTCTACGTTATATGGCCTTTGGGATATTGTCATAGTTTTCAATTTAGATTAGATTTGCATTAGAAATTTTAGCTTCCGAAATTGAGTCCTACCATTCTCCACGATATGTTTTTTACATGGACAATTGACTAGTCCCTAAGAAAAAAGGTTAGTGTGCATAATAGGTATTATAGTTGAAATGCACAGGGGCACGCACACACGGGGAGGAAAAGGTTTGCGCACTAAAGTTGGACAGAAATGCGCACAAGAGGAAGAATGGACAAACAAGAAACTTAGCTAGTTTTGGGACGGGAAGCTAAATATAGACTTGGAGTGGCAGTCAAGAAAAGTATAAAGATAATATTAAAACATGAATACTTGTAATTCAAGAAAGGTCTATTTTGGTAAAATATCTCATAGTTTGGAACATAAAGAGACATGCATCATTTTGAGCTATTAATAGGATTAGATCTGTAGTTTATATTATTAGATAATCTATTATTAGCTAGCTTGTATGCTTTTGTATTTATCTTATGAGGTACATGGCTATTCTTAGCATGTATCCTATTTTGAGGATGCATGAGTTGTGAAGGGAAATTCCCCACTACCTATATATATATATATGTATTGTTTTACATGGTTTAGTGGCATGTCAGTTCTATAATAGAGATATGCTACTAGTTTCTAAGTGTGCGTGACTTATGGTCACACTACTATGTATGTATTCAGATTATGTGCTTTGTAGTAATTAATAAAATGGATCTTTGCAGATAGAAAATGGTTATTGACATATCTGTTTCTGGATCTTATCTAGTAAATCTAATCTTCATTCTTGTTTAAGTTGATTCCTGCATATGGTTGTGATCTACATCTGTTTATGTCTTAATTTTGAATGGATATTATGTATCTGGAATAAATGTGTGTTTATCAGAATAACTCCTTGACAAAGCTACCATAAAAGAGGGGCCTCATACTCTTGCATGCTTTGGGTTAGTGCTCAGGTTTTCCTAAGTGATGTGTTGGCGCACGTTGGGCTTTTTGGAAAAATAAAAGACTACATTTTGGTTTCATTTTTGGGACCTCTTTTCAAGTAGTTTCAAGGATGTTGCACGATGAAAACGTATTGGTTGAATTTGGCCAATATTATAAGACTGCATTGAGAATTTAGAGGAAGAGTTTTCTCACAAATTCAATACTGAACCTGATTTTGATGCACACACGTGAATTGAAAAGAACCTATATCATGAGCTATATGAGATGTTTTTCAGTTGTTTTCCCATAGAGTTGTACGAGTGGCTAGTAGCATTCACATCAAATATAAATTTGAGGTTTAGAACAATTGGCTGGACAAAGGAAGATTACTAGGCTCTGCATGATGTAGATTTAGCTTGGAAACACGCTGTAGACCACTGGTTGAGTGGTATTTTACATAGATATACATTAGAGTACGTTGTTTCTACTTATTTCTATCCATTTTTTTAATTGATTTTCAGTTCTTTCGTGAACCCATAGGATCTTATTTGTGTGTTATCCATTTAGAGATTAAGATCTTGATTGTAACTATGGATTTGGAAGCGCGACCCATGGCTAACTAAGCTTCCAGTATTCTTGGGGTAGGAATGTGTGTGGTGAAAGATGGAAAATCCTATGAAAAAGTAAGAAAGAGAAGAAAGATTGCTTAAGTATAATGAAGAATGGGAAAGGGAATTAGATAAGAATTGTGTTGATAAGGAGTGTATAGAGTTGTGGTGGTAGGTGATGTGTGAAGGATTTGAGGTTCTCATGGAGGACATGGAACTTGAGCAGTCAGTACTCATCCACTTAGGAAAGAGAGGAAGAGAATCCTCCTCCACTTCTGATCAAAGAATGTTAGAAGAAGAAAGAGTATAGTTCATTGGCATACATCTGATCCCACCTTGTGACCTTTCCCTTATGTATGGTTCTCTAGTTCATGAAACAATGATTGATAACCAGGTTAGCAGTGGTGATAGAGTAGAAGTAAGTAGATATCATTTTCCTTTGGATAAAGGAGTAAAACAAAAAACACAGTCATCCATGGCATCCCAAGAGACATCTGTTTTGTTTGAAGGACCAATTATAGGCATACTTTCTGACGCGTCATCAGGACAAAGTGTGGGCACACAAAATCTTGGGCAAATGCCTAGAACTAGCACAACTTTGCAGACTCTGGGATTTCAATTAAGTATAACAATTGGAACATAGAGTAGCTCATCCTTTGGTCTGGTGCCCACTATAGGGGGAGGATCATGAGGATTAAGAGGTTAAGGATATAGTGGATATGGTTGTTCTGGAGGTGGAGGGAATGTTAGAGGTAACACAGGTTATGGATTTGGTGGTCACGGTCTACACTAACCCCAAAAAATTATTATGAGATTTTCTTCACTTACCAGAGTACAGAGGGATTGAGGATTCCATAAAACATGTACACAAGTGTGAGATACTATGGCAAGCTAATGGAATTACAGATCTAGAGTGTAAGGAAAGTTAGTTTGCTACAACTTTGCAAGGGCATGCACAAAGTTGTTATAAGAAGTATGATCCAAACAAGACTTGTGTAGACTACACCGTGTTGCATGATGTTTTATTTGTTAAGTTTCATATACCTTAGTTTGAAAAGAAGAGCATTAGCACGATGAAGGACATTAAACAGGGCATTAATGAGAGTGTAAGGGAGTATGATGTAGACTTTAAAACATTATTATATTACTTGTCTTATGACATTCACCCTAGCCTACATGCTCAGTGGTTTGTTTTTGGTCTAATCACACCTTTTAAAAGGATGATTTCTCATAATACATTCAAAGATCCACATGACGCTCTATAAGTAGCTCTGTACATTAAGACAGTTGGGAGCGTACACATTGGAGTTAGTCCAGTTTTAGAAGCACATATTGTAGCCAT
Source organism: Taxus chinensis (assembly GCA_019776745.2). Taxonomy (NCBI): domain Eukaryota; kingdom Viridiplantae; phylum Streptophyta; class Pinopsida; order Cupressales; family Taxaceae; genus Taxus; species Taxus chinensis. The sequence goes on along the minus strand of CM034148.1, from coordinate 168,057,566 downwards.
GGAGAAGAAGTTGGAAAAATTATCAGCCAATTCATCTCATGAGATGCACAATGGTATTTGGTGTAGAAATTTTGAGGCTGAAGGACATAATAAGTATCTTTTCCCTAAAAAATCGGTGTGCGCCATATTGTTGGATTACGAGATCTATCAGTTAGATCAGGATTCAAGTAGATTCCCTTTACTGCAACACACGATAAGGATGAATGTGTCTTGTTGTTGTAAGATTTGTAAATCCCACGCCCACAATACAGAGAACTATAGATTAATTGATCATATTGATGATCTCATCGAAACCAGAGTGCACTAGACCAGCATTGCAAACAATTCTAAGGATGAAAGTGATAATCATAACCATAATGAAGGGCGCTCTAATGGAGGTGGTCGAGGTAGAGGTTACCGTGGAGTATTCAGAGGCTGAGGTTGCGATGGTGGAACATGTGACTTCCCTTGTGGAACCTATTATACATGTGGATTTCTAGATCATTATAAGCGTGAATGCCCTCAAAACATTATTTTCTCTTTTTGCAGAAAGAATCACAAGTTTTAAGAGTGTCCATATTTTTATGAGAATATGAGCAAGCAACACAATTAGTATAAGGGCGTAGGAATGGTTAGAGTACATCTCGCTATGGAAGATTAGTGGATGACAAAGGTAGCACCTGATCCTAAGATGTTTCCTGTGTTGGTAACTACACACTCTGAGGCAACGCGTGCTAGGGAAATTCCAAAGTAAAATCTTGTAATTACAAAACAAGAGGTATTTTGTGTAAATTATCGACACCCTACTCATCAGAAGGAATTTTATCAAGAAACTATGGAGGTTATTAGAAACTTTCAGGGTGAGATACAATGCTTGAAGGAATAGTTGCGGAAGCTAGAGAAATCCAAAGTAGTTGAGATTCCCCAAAAACATGTTGATGACTTGAATGAGGTTTTTAAGTTGTTGTGCTAAGAAAATATCATTCCTTGTTGGGACAGTGGTTAAGGGAGAAGATACCATACACTAGAGTTGAGCGCAAGAGACAGATATTACATGCAAACATACCCCCCAGTCTTGATTATGATAAAGAAATCACTTTGAATGTTATTATTGATGGATGGTTAGTGAGTAATATAGTGATTTATACAGGTGCGAAAGTAAATTTACTCACTTTGGATGCGTGGAATCAGATGGGGAGGTTACCATTACATCCATATTCAAATGTGTTGTTTATGGAAAATATGACTAAAGCCACGACCATTAGATTCATGAAGGATTTTACTATTACTATATAAGGGGCCAAGTTTACTAGGGAATTTGAGGTCTTAGCACTTGTAGAGGAAGATAGTTTTCTAGCAATATTTGGATACCCTTAGTGTTATGTAAATAATTTTGATTTGTGCTTAAACAATGGATATATCAGTTTTGAGAATGAGGAAGAGAATTTGATTATTCCTTGAATAGATGGAAAGGTTGCACAGTATGTAGAACCTTTGAGTGAAGAGGATTTGAAAAAAAATTATGTGCACACCATTAGGAATCCTGAAGTGCTTGAGCCATCGAATGAAGGTTTTATTTAATGGTTTGATGCTTAGTCGATGAGTGATACTACCATTGTTGCATGTGACAACTGGGCACAAGGGACATATCAAATGGTTGGTTGCAAGATCAAGAACACAATTAGTCATGTCATAAGGCCATGCATGGTTAGGCGCTTGGGTATTAACAAGATACCTCAGTATATTGGTGATGGAAATCCAAATTTTTTGTACGTCCCATGGAAGCTCAGTGGAAAGACCAAGTAGAAAGGAGAAATATGCTCATGTATACCCTATGCGGGATAGTTGTGTGCTAGTTGACTACACACAGAGATAACGTTTTCGAGTGGTGAGAAGTAAGAAACGCCTTCTCTACTAGGTTTTTTAGGACCAATGTACCCTCACAAATTTGTAAATTTCATGGGAAGGATGCCCAACATCACATTAGAAATGAATCCTCACAAATTTCTTAGGAGCAATGTACCCTCACATATCATAACTTTGATTATTTTTCTACTAAATCTCTGGTGCATGAAGCATTAAAGATTATAAATTGCCTTATAATGGGAGATAGTGCAAAGGATGAAGAACTCCTATTAGACATGTTTGAAAAATTTGATGTAGAGGCATGCATTGATGAAGAGGAAGAAACATATGAGGTACAGTTTGGGCACACCTCATTAGAAAAAGAGAAGGCTAAACTGTTCTACATGATTGATGATGAAGAACTTGAAAATTTGGATGCCAACCACACTATGGGTACATGTGAGGTATTGTACAGTCCATATGAGAAGGCATGCATGTATCATGATCCTATGAAAACCAAGAAAGTCAACAATGTGACAAATGAATAATCAACAAAGGCCATTATTTGTGACTATTTGTCTAAACAAGAGGTTTTTAATATTATTGAGGTCCTGCAAAATTTCCAGGATTTATTTCCATGGGGTTATTATGAGTTGAAATGGGTGCATCACTCTTTGGTCGAGATCAAGATTATGTTAAAGGAAAGTGCAGGCCCAGTTTAGAAAAGGCCTTACATAATGAATCATAATTTGTGCATCAAGGTATAGGAATAAATTGATAAGATGTTAAAATTTGGAATCGTTGAGCCCATTGAGGAGTTATACTGGGTTATCCCTATGGTGATAAGAATAAAGAAAGATGACATGATGAGAATCTGTGTTGACTACAAAGAGTTGAATGTTACATGTGTGATAGATCGTTTTCCTACACCTTCTACTGAAAATTTTTTGGAAGGCATTGTAGGCGTGAGATCTACTCCTTTACTAATGGACTTTGTAGTTATCATCAAGTGCGCATAGCAAAGGAAGACCAAGAAAGGAAAATTTCACCACCAAGTGGGGACATTTTGCATACATAGTTATGCCCTTTTGTTTAAAGAATATCCCTGTAGTCTTTTCGTGAATTGTTGTATAGGATTTTGAAGAATTTATACACAAGTTATTACAGGTTTACATGGATGGTGGAAGTGTATATGGTTTGGTAAAAGATCACTGTGATAACTTGAGACTTATGTTTGAGAGGTGCAGGTAGTTGAACATATATTTGAAATTTAAGCAAGGTATATTCGCCATGCCCTTTGGCACATTGTTGGGACATATTATTTGCAAGGAAGGGTTATTGGTAGATCCTGCTAAGATTGTAGTTATTCTAGGCTTAGAGGAGACTACCATTCTAGAGAGAGGTTTGTGGATTCTTCAGACATATGGGATATTACAGAAATTTTATCAAGGGATATGCTAGGATTTTTGCACCCTTGGAGGATTTGTTAAATAGTAAAGGGAAGTTTCATTGCAATGAGGCACAACAAAAAATGTTTCATACATTTAAGGAAAGAATCACTTTTGCACCCAATCTACGCTTTCCTTCTTGGGATAATCCTTTTCATGTACATGTGGATATGTTTGGTATGGCCATTGGAGTAGTGTTAGCACAACCTAGTGATAGGATCGTTGATCATCCCATTTGTTTTGTAAGTAGGAAGTTGACCCCATTTGAACAGGATTATACAACTACAGAGCATAAGGCCTTGTCCATGATTTATGTGTTGCATAAGTTTAGACATATGTTTTATTTGTTTTTTATACATATCATATGGCACTTAACTATCTGGTCAATAATCCTATTTTGTAGGGGCTCATATGCCATCCAATTCTGTTAAACTTCAAGAATTTGACTTTAGAGTGATAGTAAAACCAGACAAGAGCAATTCTAGACTAGATGATTTATCAAGTATTAACTCAAGCGAGGGTGCGTAGAGCATTGAGGATACAATGTATGATGTAAAACTATTCAGAATTAACCGCACACCCTCTAACTTAGAAAATATTGATGTTTTTTTATGTAGTGGTGTGGCACCTGACGGGATGAATATTTTAGAGAAGAAATAACTTTCCATACACGTCAGACCTTATATGTTGATAAGAGGAGATTTATAAAATTTAGATTCGGATGATGTTTTCCATTTGTGTGTACTTGAGCATGAGTACGAAGCTATTATGGAGGAAGCTCATAGTGGGATTGCAGGTAGACATTATGCTAGGGATGCCGCTACATGTAAGATTTTGTTATTTGGTTTGTGGTGGGACACACTATATAAATATCGTAAAGAGTATGTCAGGGCATATGATCATTTTTAGCTCCTTAGAAATCCTGGGCATAGATATGAAATGTCTTTGAGGCCTATTGCTAGTGCAGAACCTTTTGAAAATTTGGTAATTGACTTTGTGGTTCCTATTTACCCACCTGCACGTAGGACTAGTTCACTCTATATCATAACTTATATAGATTACCTTACATAGTGCATAGAAGTACCATCTGCAAAGGATTACATGTAAAGTATAGTAGCAAGGTTCTTGTGGGAGAAAATTATTAGTAGGTATGGATATCCATTGATTCTGACAAGTGAAAGGGGCAGTCACTTTTTGAGTGAGACTATCAAGATAGTATTGGTTGAGTTTACGGTGGCACATCACAAGACAACACCCTATCACTCACAGGATAATGGGGTTGTTAAGGCTTTCAACAAGATATTGGGGTAAACATTAACATAGGTTTGTGACATTAGATGGAAGGATGGGGATAAAAAATTAGCTGTCATACTTTGGGCACACAAAATAACTTATAAAATAATTAATAAGGCCACACCCTTCTAATTGTTTTTTAGCACAGAGGTTGTTTTACCTCTATAATTCATGTTACCCTCCATGCATAATGTGTGCGCAGGAGGATTGGATGATGAGAAAACACTTGATGAGTGTTTAGATAAAATAATTCAGTTGGATGAGCAACACACAATTACTCGATGGAGTTAGAAGATAGAAAAGGTCAAGCAGAAGGCATGGCATGATAGGCATATTAAGGATAAGAAGATTGAAGTTGTTACACCCTTAATCATATATCTTATATTGGATGTATATAGCTTACTTGTGGCTATCATAAATTATTATCATTATGTATCTCTTTTATATATGTTATATTTTCATTAGTGGTTCGGCCTTGGTGTTGGTCATAGCTTAGGAACAATGTATATAGGGGTTAGTAGGTAGTATTTGATCATCATATTCAGTATTTGAGTCTTATTGTTTTGTTTGGAGGTTTCCCCCTCGAAGTGGCTAAGCTATTCTACTTGCACATTGAGATCATTTATATGAAATATTGTGTTCATTGATGTTACAATTCCGCTAATAATCAGATTTATAAAAGTAATTTCATTACAAGTTGTATCAAAGCTTGAACTCAGCCAACACTGTGTCAAACCCTAATTGTGAAGGTTCATCCATATCTCAAAATCGGTAGCAAAGTTTTCTGAAAATGTTTTGGTGATGTGGCAAAATCGGTCAAGTAAGCTCCTCTCAAAATTTAAAGAATTTTTGAATTGTTTTACAAACGTTATAGCGATTTTATGTTTTTTCATAATTTGGCTACCTAGGGTACAAGTTGTGGAATGTTTCAAAGTTATTTACATTTCTAGAAAGAATATTAAAAATTATTTTGATTTTGTTCTTTGATTTTTATAAAATTTGGCTGAATTCCTATTGAAATCCTAAACCCTAAAATTCTACCTTGATCCTTAAATCTTACCCTTTTTGGGCATCATGGTTGGGCCTTCGACAAGAGGAAAAAAGAATCCCATCACTCCATGTAAACCTCCTAATAAGGATGAGATAATAGTTGAGGAGTTAGAGTCAGAAGGGGTATGTACAAAGTCCTCAGGGTTAGGGTTTACTTCAACTGACCATAAGTTTAGCTATCTTGAGTTAGAGTTGCGAAACCTTGAGGGTAGAGTGGCCAATAAAGAATATGTAGACAAAATTGGACAACGATTGGAGGATTTCATTCACCAATTTAGTTATAATATCATGGGTAATCATATCCTTCCTAATCAGCCACAAATCAATCATACTCATATTAACCAAGGTGGATCTTCAGGTCAAAGTAATAGACAAAGTAGCCAGGGTGGATCTGTAGACATGACCAATCAAAATAAGAACACTCAGCAAACCCATAACATGATTCCAAAAGTGGAAATGTGTAATTTTTATGGAAATGATCCACTCAATTGGATTAACCAGATGGATAATTTATTTGATCTTCATCATATTCCATCGAGATAAAACGTTACCATGGCATCGTTATATCTTGAACCTGAGAAATTCATTTGGTATCGATGGTTATGTGCTTTAAGGAAAAAGAGTGGCCTCAATGTTACCTAGACAATATTCACCGAAGAGTTTCAACTGCACTATAGTTCTAGTGTGTCAGAGAATTATTTCAGTCAATTAACAAAGCTCAGACAAATAGGAATAGTTAAAGATTACATCCATCAATTACAAAACCTTTCCTTAAGGGAGGAAATATTCCTCAAGAGAATTTGAATGAATTATTTCTTGGGGGTCATAAAGAACAAATTGAGAATGAGGTGTATATTTTTAATCTTCATAAGGTTTAAGACTCTATGATCATGGCACGTAGGGCAGAGGAAAAATTTCTTTGCAGTAGGAAAAAAATTGTCAGTAATATCAGAGATCGTAGCACCCTTCCACCATCATTCCCTCAGCTAGTTAGACTGACACCTTAACAAATTGAAGAAAATATATCCAAAGGGTTATGTTTTAATTGTGACATCAAATCTGAACCCTAACATAAGTGTGATGAAAATAAGTTGTTCTACATTGAGGGGCCTACTGAAGAAGAAAATGAAGAAGACAAAGAGGTAGAGCTAGAGGAGGAATTAGGAGATCCCTAACCAACAATATCATGCCATGCAATTTATGGTATTAGAACTCCCCAAAATTTTAAAGTAGTTGGATTCTTAAAAAAATAGAGGGTTACAATGTTGATTGATTCGGGAAGTACTCACAACTTCATCAATCATAAGATGGCGGTACGCTTGAACTGATTTGTTTATCCAGCTCTAGAATGTCAAGTCGTGATCGTTAATGGGAAAATTCTTATTTGTTTAGGAAAATTACATAACATTAATCTCGCCATGGGATATTACTTGCTAACTAGCAATATGTATGCCATTTCCATGGGAGGAGCAGATATTGTGTTAAGAGTTTAGTGGCTTACCACCTTGGGAACCACTGAAATTAATTTCCAAGAGTTGTTCATGCAATTTCAATCATAAGGGAGGAATTTTAAACTAATAGGACTAAGAGCAAAGTCCCCACAGATGGTAAGTTCTCATCACATGAAAAAATTGCTTTAAAAAGGTGTAGAAGGGTTTGTGGCACAACTATTTTCATTGGAAGCACATCATTCCAATACATTTATACCCGCAGATATGCAACTAGTTATAGATGAACACTCAGTGGTGTTTGGAGAAATGCCCAATGGTTTGCATCCAAAAAGAGACCATGACCATGCCATCTAGCTAGTACTAGGGAGTCAACCACCCAACATCAGACCTTATAGGTACCCCTATATGGAAAAGAGTGAGATTGAGAAGATAGTTCAAGAGATGTTAGAAGTAGGACTTATTCGTAATAGTCAGAGTGCTTACTCTTCTCCTGTAGTGATGATATGGAAAAAATATGAAAATTGGCACATGTGTCTAGATTACAGGGAACTCAATAAGTACACAGTTAAAGACAAGTTTCCTATTCCTATAATTGATGATTTTCTAGATGAGTTACTTGGTGTTGTTTACTTTACAAAACTTGATCTTCATTCTAGATATCATCAGATTTGAATCAAGGATGAAGATTTTCATAAAATAGCCTTCAAGACACATGAAGGACACTATGATTTCTTGGTAATGCCTTTTGGACTAACAAATGCACCCTCTACATTTCAAAGCTTGATGAATTCCATATTTAAGACATTTCTTCAAAATTTTGTTTTAGTGTTCTTTGATGATATATTAATCTATAGTAGAACATGGGAGGAACACCTGCATCATGTAAATAAGGTGTTGGAAACTCTTGAACAACATCAAATTTATGCAAAGCCTTCTAAGTGTTCTTTTGGTGTCAAGGAGGTTTAATATCTTAGTCATATTGTCTCTTATGAAGGTGTTAAAGTGGATCCTAACAAGATAAAAGTCATGCTTGAATGGAAGGTTCCCAAAACCCTAAAAAATCTTTGAGGATTTTTGGGGCTTACATGTTATTATCATAGATTTGTAAGTAACTATGGCAACATCAAAGTACCACTCACAACTTTATTGAAGAAGGACTCTTTCCATTAGAATGAGCAAGCTACTTAGTCCTTTGAAACTTTGAAGGAGGCCATGTGCACCACTCCATATCTAGCCACCCCATATTTTTCAAAAACATTCATTGTTGAATGTGATGCATCAGGGTATGGTATAGGGGTCATACTCATGCAAGAAGGGTGAACCATTACCTTCAAGAGCTGCAAATTCAAAGGTAAGAATATATCTAAACCATTTTATTTGAAATAAATGTTAGCAATACTTCATGCAGTGAAGCAATGGAGACCATATCTAATGGGAAGACATTTCAAATTAAAGAAAAATCATGATAGTTTGAAATAATTTTTAGAGCAACGTTTATCATCAGAAGAACAACATAAATGGGTCTCAAAAATGTTGGGGTATGATTTTGAGATAATATACAAGAAAGGGAAAGATAATGTAGTTGTTGATGCTTTATCTTAGAAGGATGAATCTGCCCAAGAATTGTTGTGTGCCATATCTATATTACAAGAGGATTGGATAGAGGATGCAAGGTTTGAATGGAAAAATGACCTAGGTACACAAAATCTCATTAAGAATCTCCAACAAGATCCAAGCATGTCTAAAAAATTTGTATGGAAAGGATATTTTTTATTATATAAAGATAGATTATATCTATGTAAGAATTAAATCCTCAAAAATAGGGTTCTATCTAAGCTCCATACTTCTCCAAAAGGGGGTCATTCTACCTTCTTAAAGACTTATCATCGAATCAAGGATGATTGTTTCTGGGAAGGGCTTAAAGGGAATGTCCAAAAGTTTTTTGTAGAATGCATGGTTTGTGAGGAAAATAAGGGTGAAACAATTAAGTCCTTAGGTATTTTACAACCTCTATCTATTCCTAGCCAGAGGTGGGAAGATGTGTCTATGGACTTCATCACGGGATTTCCTAAATCAGAAGGTAAAACTGTAATCGTGGTGGTGGTGGAGAGACTCACAAAATATGCCCATTTTTGTGCTTTATCACATCCATTGGTTGCAAGTACAATAGCAACAACCTTCATGAATACAATTCAAAAGCTACATGGGACACCAAATATTATAGTAAGTGATTGATACCCTATCTTTACTAGTAATTTTTGGACTGACTTGTTCTCATGCTTGGGCACAAAACTAGCTCGTAGTTCCTCTTATCATCCCCAGTCTAATGGGAAAACAAAGCTGGTAAACATGTGCTTGGAGGGATATATTTTTTGTTTTATGTTAGATAAGAAAGTGAGATGGGTCCAATGGTTACCGCTGGCAGAATGGTGGTATAACACCTACTTTCATACTTCATCTAAAATGTCTCCTTTCTTGGCATTATATGGGTACCATCCACCATCTATCACTTCATCTTTGAGAGTCTAGCCAAAGGTTCAAGCTGTTAAAGAACATATTCAACACCAACAAGAGGTGCTTTTTAGTCTCAGGGAGAATTTGGCTATGTCACAAAACCACATGAAGCAATAGGAAGACCAACATCGCAGTGAAAGACATTTTGAATTCGATGATTGGGTTTTTGTGTGTTTACAACCATATAAGAAAATGTCCTTAAAACAATAGAAAAGGGATAACAAGCTTTCACCTAATTACTATGGCCCTTAGCAAGTGTTACAGAAGATTGGCAATGTAGCATACAAACTAGAACTTCCTCCAGCTAATCGAATTCATCCAGTATTCTATGTATCTTTCCTAAAGAAGGTAATTAGACAAACAATATCAACACAGACAATGTTACCCAAGCTTGATGGGAGGGAAGAATCATCCTAGAACTAAAATGCATACTTTAGACACGCACTAAGAGATTGAGGACAAGGGTCATCACTAAGTATTTGATCAAGTGGAAAAATCTAGATAATGAATACACAACTTAGGAGGATGCAAATTTCCTGCAGCAGCATCCAGATCTTCTCAACATTGGGGACAATGTTGCTTCGAAGGGGAGGGGCATGCTACACCCTTAATCATATATCTTATATTGGATGTATATAGCTGACTTGGGGATATCATAACTTCTTATCATTATGTATTTCTTTCATATATGTTATATTTTCATTATTCGGTCGGCTTTGGTGTTGGCCATAGCTTAGGAATAATATATATAGGGGTTAGTAGGTAGTAGTTGATCATCATATTCAGAATTTGAGTCTTATTGTTTGGTTTGGAGGTTACCCCCTCGAAATGGCTAATCTATTCTACTTGCACATTGAGATCATTTATCTGAAATATTGTGTTCATTGGCATTACATTTCTGCTAATAATAAGATTTAAACAAGTAATTTCATTACAAAAGTTAGACAGAAGGTTCTTCTGTATGATTCAAATTTTTTGCGCTATCCTAGGAAATTTAAGGTGCATTTGTTGGGACTGTATGTTGTGACTTACATACTTGATTCAGGTGCTTTCTAATTAGAGGCACTGGATGGGACACAGTTGGCCAGTTACTTTAGCGGGAATAGTCTCAAGCCCTACTATAAATAAGTCTTCCTAGTCTTTGTAATAAGGTAGTTCTTCTAGTTAGATTAGATTTCCCTTTAATGTATTTCATGTATATGTGTTTTATTTCATCATTTCTATGTTTTTTCAATTTACTTCTCTATTTTGTGCAATAAGCATGCTTACGCATTAGTAGCTAATTAAATGCTAAGTAATCTCATGCATAAAGGACTGTGCATACCTTTAATGTGGGGTGGATTAAAAAATGGAGGAAATTAAGAGCGCATGTATATTTGATGATATTTTTTGTTGAGGATAATGGTGGTCATAAGGAAAGAAAGGTGCTGATAAGGAAGAAAGAAGAGGAAAATCCTTGTATAGGATGCGTGTAGTACAACATGAGGTAGGCGGTAGTAGGAATAACTACAAGGAGAGAGACACATAGATTGGTATGTTTTGGCACTGGGAGCAGGAAAAGGAGGTTTGTGAAGAACGTAGTTTGTGTGTTAAAAGTTTATAGTTATAGCATGCGGTGAGCACGCATATTGGGCATGGGAAAGAAAGGAAATAAAAAAAAATTACGGTAGTATGGTGGTATGTGGCATTGTAATTAATGTGGTGAAAATCGAAAAAACTATAAACAAAGGGTCATGGTAAGTCATGTTTACCTTTTGAAAATTCTTGAAAGAGTTCGTGTGAGCTAGGGCATCCTTGTGAGTATTGGAAAATGATCAAGTGCGAAGGAAAGTATTTGTGAGACATATTTTGAAGAAGAACACGGTTGTGCATAGAGCGATTTTGTGGAAGAAAATATGCAGTTTGAATGGTGTAGTGTGATGTAAGGAATGGTTATCATGTAAGGGTTTCAAAAACTAGGGCACATTTTATGGAGTTTTCATAGGAGAATTATGGTTAAATGTTTGAGACATCGAGGGAACCAAATCACAAGGTAGAACTATCAAATAAACTGACCAAGAATAACACCAAAGAGGGAAATAACCATATCACCTAAGAAAAAGGGAAAAGATAGGGAAAAGGTAGTTGCGATGGTAAATTTTAATGAGGAATGGTATTCAGAAATGCAATACCCAGATGGGGTATTGTTGGGGATGGAGTGGGTGTCCCATGTAAGGAAAATGGTTATAAGTTATTATAACCATCGAGCTGATTAGACAAAAAAAAAATTAATTTGGAATAGGTTCGACCTATAGGAGAGAGGATGGACGATGACAAGTCAGTTTATGATGATTCAGTGCATAGGGTTTTGGAGAAGGCTAGGTTATTACGGATTTATGAAGTACCATTTTTTGGAAATCCTAAGAGAATGTGCATAACCCCGCAGCCAATCTCGAAGTTCACTAGAATCATTTATACCAGGGAATCATTCAATGATCACTTGGGTGAAAATAAAACTGTAAAAGAAACATCCAGAGTATACGAGTGTAAGAAAGGTGGGTGCACCTTTGATATTTAAAATATCAGTGATCCAATAATGAATATGGTTGTGTGCCTCGTTACCAAACTGAACGGATAGGAAAGATGGACCGAAGTCAATAAGTGGTGGTTAAATGTATGCATCAATATATTTCAGGGGACCATCTACAACATTGTGGCCTTTATATCAGAGGATATTAATGATGTTGTGTGAGATGGAGATAAGATAATGTATGGAAACATATTTCTTTTGATCGTATTCTCCAATGTTGGAGTGCCTGATTGGTAGAAATATAACATATGGGAGTACTCTAGGGAAGACCCCTCCCCGAATAAGAGATTCACTACTTATATTCGTGATACTATGACACTGGCATATAAGGCGCACATACATAAATGGTACAAGCATATGTGCAATGTCTTTGGCACTGAGTGGAGGATCCCAGAACATCTGCCACCTCTGGAAAAAGATGAGGCTGAATTTACATTTTATCAACAATTTTGCATTACCAAGTTCACTATGAGTGATGGCACTAAGAGCCCATGGTGCAAATTACCGTTTTCCTTTACAATGTAGTATTTCCAAAGATTCGTTAGCATATTTAAGGAGAACAAGAATAGGAGATTTGATCTAAGTGAGGTATACCAAGAGCATCATTAAATATGGTGTACACTTGTCTACCCAAAGAAGTGCACCTAAGTAGAAATATATGTCTCACATGACATACACTTTCTAGAGCCAAGGATAGTAATGATTGTTGGGTCAACTGCAACAAGTGTTTATATTTATCTACCACCAAATTTTAATTAAATCACATATATATAAGATGATGCTAGTATACATGTTGACCCTTCAAAGAGAAAGAGGGTGCAGACAAAGAAGAGAGGTAGGGAAGAGACTCCTATAGAGAGTAGAGCGCTGAGCGCGCATGAAGGCCAGTCCATAGGGACAAAGGAGACATGTGTAGGTATGAGTAATTATATTCGAAGGGAAAATTATCCGGTAAAGAATAATTCTCCAGTGAAGAAGAAACTAAGGTTTTTTCAGATTTCTGAATCTGAAAATATAAAGAGATCGAAGCACGAAGAGATAGAGGGGGAGGAAGAATAACAAGATCCTAAGGAAAACTCCCTCGTATACACTGTACATGAGTCTAGTGAGGAGTGGAGCACGCCTTCAGAGGACACTTGAGAGGTAGAAGTGGATGGAGAAGAATAATTTGAGAGTAATACACAAGAAACTACTCATGTTTGTGGCCAAGAGATAGAGACCATTTTGGAACAAGAAGTCGCAAGGATCATATTGAACTTGGTCGATCGAGAGGTAGAGTGTAACGTGAAAGAGGAAGAATTAAAAGAGAAACGTGGGAGTTTGGGAGGAGAAAAAACTTTGGTGGTGGGTTTCCCAAAGGACCTATTATGTCCTATGATGTAAATCCCAACAAATTATTACACACTCACTACCAGAGCACAGTACCACCTGAAAAAAAAATAGTTTTTCATCTTTTAATAAAGAAGGTGCACTACCATGAATGAGAAATATCTTGTCTTGTGCTTTGGGGTCTCATATTGATGAGCCCTAATTTGAGGTAAGCGCGCGAGCCTTACTAGATACCCGAACTTCACTGAGCTCCAAGGAAGTGAATCAAGTAGTGGATTCTCAACAATTAACTGATGAGGAAGCATGTAACCCACTTAAAAAGGTGTCGGTGGAAGTAAATTCAAGAATTTTTTAGAATAATAATATAATAAAGGCGATGCAGAACGAATTCAAGGAAGAAAAGAATAAGGATATTATTGAAAGAGACAAGGAGATAAAGGGGAAAGAATAAATTATTACACAGTTAAGGGTTGAGCTGCATAAGGAGAATGGAAGGATGCGTGAGGCATGTAAGAAGGCAAAGCTAATAGAAAATTTGATCTTACTAGTGTGCTTAAATTTGACCCCCCTACAAAGAATTATAAGATAGATCTTCTCCACTATTTGGAAGATTTGACGTGTATAATCATAATGAAATAACAACCCCTTGCTTTGGAAGATTTTATTGTGTAATAGATGTAACAAGAGAAGGAGCTAATCGAGGTGACCATAACTCACTACAGTGACCCTTTGGTATCAGTAAAAAATAGTGGCTCATATGGTAGAAGTTGTCTATGACAAATTTTAAGACATGGATCGAGTGGCGAGCCCATTTGTTGCCACTCATGAAATAGATTTGAAGGAGTTATAGACTAAGAAAAATTAAATCAATCTGAATCGAACAAGTTCCTTGTAGAGGCCGAGAAGAAGACTAAAACAATTGATATCTTAAGGATCTCTATAAAGAATAATATCAAGGAATTTTTTCCCTAGATTATGTGTAGAATAAACGTGCTGAAAAACCTTAGAAAATAGTTAGAAGCTATGGTTGAAACATTCAAAGCCAAGGGTGAAGAGCTAACGTTTGAATAATTCAGTATAATGATAAGGGATTTATTCAATAAGATGAAAATTGAACTGAAGGGATGGAATAGAGTTGAAGCATCATTGAATAAATATTTTCCCGTCCTCATTACACAGTAATATAAATCATTCATTCTTTGGCTCAATATAGACATTAATTTATTATTTGATTCTTTTAGGATTCTTTGGTCAATGGTTGAGAAGACCGAATGTTTCTATGAACAAACATCATAATTACAATGGGGTAATGTTGAGCATGGAAAATTTACTAAGTCCTTGAGAATAGAGGTTAGTGTGAGTAAGAGGTATTAAAGATGAAACACGTAGGAGGACGTGCATGTGGGAAGGACAGGATTTGCACACTTGAGTTGGACAACAATACGCATAGGAGGAAGAATGGACATACATGACACTTAGCCATTTTTGGGACGAGAAGCTAAATATAGATTTGGAGTTCCGGTCAAGACAAGTATAAAAATAAGATTAAAACATGAAGACTTGCAATTCAATAAAGTTCTATTTTGGTAAAATATCTCTTGTGAAGGAACATAAGGTGACATGCATACTTTTTAGCTATTACTAGGATTAGATCTAGAGTTTATATTATTAGATAATCTATTATTAATGAGCTTGCATGCTTTTGTATTTATCTTGTAGGGGTGCATGACTATTCTTATCGTGTATCCTATATTGAGGATGCATGAGTATTGAATGGGAATTCCCCACTACATATATCTATGTATTGATTTGCATGGTTTAGTGGTGTGTCAGTTTTGTACTAGAGGTATACTGTTTGTTTTTTACCATGCATGACTTATGGTGACACTACTATATATGTATTGATCTTCTATTTTTTACAGTAATTAATACAATGGATCTTTATGGCTCAATAACGGTTATTGACTTTTTTTTTGATAATTCATGGAAGATCTGATCTCGATTCTTATTTAAGTTCATTCTTGCATATGGTTGTGATCTAGACCTGTTTATGCTTTACTTTTGAATGGATATTATGGATCTGGAATATATGCGTGTTCATCATGCTAACTCCTGTACAAATTTTTCGTAAAAGAGAGACTTGGTACCCTTGCGTGCTTCAGGTGAGTGTTCGGGTCTACCTAGGTGATGTGAAAGAGCACCTTGGGCTATTTGGTAAGATTGATGCGTACAATACTTTCAGTTAACTCGTCAATTGTTTAATATTTTTTATATATCTTAGTGTTAATAATGCTTCCTGTTATTTACATGAAGCCCTAACAGATATGCAAGTTCATTTTCTAATGGTTATACATCCTCCTTCCCACTTTTCATACATTTCAACCTTACAGTTTTCAGCTTCCTATCCTACATTCTACCATTCTCCATGATTTCATTTACCACATTGATTATTTAAAATTTTCTATATTATCTGAATGTTAAGTTATATACCTTGTTATTTACAAAAATCTATACCAAATACACAAATTGGGTTGTTAACGACCATCCTCCTACCATGCTAATGGATATTACAACACTTAGACGAAGCCAAAAGTGTTGAAGATAGGGAAAGAATTCTTCTCAGTATTTTTTTGCTCTCAATATTGTGTATTACCATTATATAATCCACATCATTTTCCAGAAAATTTCTTCCACTTTATATTTCCATGGTTTTGTGGGAGCATAGTTATGACCAATCTTCCTTGCATCTTACCTTTCTCATGCTCCTGCGAATAGTTCATGTTTCTTCATAATCTTTTATTTTTCTCACATATAAGGTACAATATTACTCTAATGATACAATATATAGGAAAGTGATAAGGAAGATAATTACATCATGAAATCTTGATCAAATAAATTAAATCCATGGACATAATAGTTTGGAAAATTTAGTTGAAGCATCTTTATTTTTCTCAGAAAATTGGAGAATCAATTTTTTTTTCTTCTATTTTGTTGTTATTTGATAGGAATAACAACAACACCTTTGCTAAAATCTATATCGTTATCTCTGGCCAATCTAACACCATCTTGGCCAAAGACACTTCACTTTTCTTCTAAACATTTTCCTTCACTAATTATATCAAATTTGTCTCCGATCACCACCATTAATAAAAGGAAAAAATTTTAGAGCTTCACAGTTCAAGGACCTTTCAAAGTATTTGTTTATAACCTTATTTAGGTTGGCAGATAAGGTAGAGAGGACCCTACTACTAGCTCAAATGATATATAATAATAACAATGATAAGAGAATAATTATTATAACAATAATTCCACACATGATCTTAATATTATCCAAGAACCAAAGGGTGCAACAAAAATCATTCATGAGATAAAACAACATTCAGGATAATAAAAATTATAATCTTGATTACAACAATAAATATTTCATTGCATTGAATAGGTTGTAAATCATAAAATACAATATAAAACCATTCATAAGTAAAATAATCAAATAGAATATATGGGGACATTAGCCATAACAAAGAATTAGATACGAACATTGTTAAGGAGGAAGTTAATTTGTGTTTGATTAAGTTTTCTTCAAACCCTGTACATATCTATGTTTACCTTCAAATAGTAATTCTAAACCCTACCCTACAATCGTCATCAGAAGAAGCATATGGGACCATTAATAGGGGAAAAATATATCTAGACCCTGTGAATTTTTTCTACCACCACTAAGAAAATTCAACACTTTATTACCCACAAATTTTATTTACCTAGGAAGACACATGCATACATAAAATTTTCAGTTTCCAACCTCGAGTTCTACCATTTCCGATGATACTTTAAGTTAACTTGTCAATTGTTGAACCTTTTTTGTATTTTTTAGTGTTAAACTAGGTTCCCTGTTATTTACATAAATCCCTAACAAATACATAGGTTCACTTTCTGATGGCCATACATCCTTCTATCCCATTTTCATTAAATTCAACCTTATAATTATTTGCATCCAAGCCTACATTCTACCGTTCTCCATAAATTTTTTAGTTACCGCATTGATTGTTTAACATTTTCTATATTTTTTAATAGTAAGGTATATATCTTTTTATTTACACAAAGCTATAACAAGTACATGAGTTCATTTGTTAATGTCCTTCCTCCTACCATGTTACTGGAGATTGAAGTACTTGTAGGTAGCTGACAATGTTAAAGATAGGGTAAGACTTCCTTTTGGTATTTTTTTATCTTAGTATTGTGTATTGCCATCACATAATCCACGTGGTTTTCAAGAAAATATATGCCACTTTATATTTCTTTTTTTTTGTTGGAGCATAGTTATGACAAATCTCCGTTGCACCTTCCCTTTCTCAACCTCCTACATGTTTCTGTTGACAATTTTTGCACTTTTGCAAAAATGGTCAACTTGAAACTTTGTTACGATGGATAGATTTTGTGAAGTATACCTAGGCTAAGGGAGTTTACATCCGAATATTTTGTTACTGCTGATTTGTGAAAGAGATTAAGTGAAATTTGCAGGTATGTGTGTTGTTACAAAATGTAACAACTCACATAGTTTGCGATTTCACGAATATCCTCAGCAAAAGAACACAAGCCCCAAAGGACAGTTGTGTTATCTTGATGAAGACACCTAATTGCAGAGTATGTAAGGTGTATAGTTTTGAAACAGTAAACATAGTGGCAGTTTTCAAACAATCAGATGCAAAGTTATTATTTGTGTGCCTATCAGATTTATTGCTTTGTATTCATTAAAGTTGTTATGATTAATGAGATTGCATTCATCTATGCTATAATAAGAGATATCAATTGAATCCTTTCCTACTACTTACATCAAGAAAATATTGACAAACAAACAGTTACAATAGTGTCCAAATGTAGGTAGCGGGAAGGAGTCAAAATGAAGAATGGAAGCTAATGTAGTCAAACAACATACAAGGAGGCATATCTCATTCAAAGAGTTCTTGCTGAAGTTATAGGTATTCATTTAATATTATCCCATATGTTAATTCATTTTATTGAGATATTAAGTTTCTTACATCATTGCACACTTAAAGTAAAATTGAATGCAGAAAGAGATATTCAACTCATTATTTCAATTTAAAGATTTATTCATAAGAGATCATAAGTTTTCCCACACAAGCCATGGGATATGACTAAGTGACTCATCATATACATGGAAATGAGAATACTGCATGTGCTAAAGAACAAGAGTAGAGAAGTAAAAAGAAACCCATCATTGCCTTTTCATCTTCTATCCCCGCTCCTCATCATCTCCATCTCCATCTCAACTCTCTCATCTTCTGCTTCCATCTCCATCTCCTAATAATTGCAAATCAAGAGAAGTATCTATCAAATTGAGCTCAGGGTACAATGTTGTTCCAATACTCATGTCTTAAAGCAAATACATATTCTAAGTTCAATGCATCTAATGGTACTTCGAGGAAAAGAATACAAAAATTCATGACACGGGATGAGAAAGAGATATAGATGGGCTGGCAGCAAAAGAAGAGGCAGAGTTCATAAAGTAAATTAGTAGCAAGAGAAGATCAAACAAGCTAAAGATTGATTTAGAAAAGTAGAATCTGAAGCAGCTCGTAAAAGAAACAGTTGCAGAAGAAGGAAAGAAAAAGAAATAAAACACATGGATACAAGAGAGGCCAAAAAGCCTATTTATTTCTAACTCATTTATGAATTTTGTAGGAACAGGTTGCAGTAATAAATAAAAATTAGTTTAACTATTTAAGAAGGAAGCATCTACTGAATGAAGACAAATATAATTTTCAGATGGTTTATAGAAGAAAGAAGCATTAAAATGAGTCAAGAAAGAGATATTTTTGCAAACTAGGATCAAAAATTTGGAAAAGGAGAGGGAGAAACATGATTTTAAAAAAAATTGCTATATTCTCCCCTTGTAAAATTGAATTTTGATTTAAAATAGGATTGAAACACATGTTTTTTTTCTACTACATTGCTTTCTAAGCTATCTGAGCTTAAAAAGGAATAAAAATAGTCAAGAAAAATACATGTTTCATCACTTCTAAGTTGATATTATGATCAAATCAAACATACAGGTATTCCAGATTTTCATCATGCTACAGCTATCAAAAGTCCTTTTTAATTTCCAAATTCAAGTGTGAATCAAAGAGCAACTACTTTACAGATTTTCAGAAGTTGCAATGAATCATGTAAAGCTAGCATGGATATCTTATTCAAGTAATCAGACAAGCTAAGGAGATGTTATATTTTTTTCAAAATGAACAAATCATACGAATCTGGAGAGAGAAGTATTCTAGAAAACTTTTACCATAGTTTCCCCTTGCAAAATGGAATTTTCAAGAAAAATACAATTGAGAAATAATGCAAAAAATTGAAACATAATTGCTACTATGACTTCTGGAAAGTGAAGTGTCATTACAGAAAAGAAACTAAGTATTTTATTTCGTTTTCTAGAAAAGAAATATTTATTTCATTATATAGAAAGTATGAAATCATGTTTGCAACAACTAAACAACATATAACTTCCAGAAAATCATTATGAATGCAAGTGTCAAGCTGCAGAATACACAAGATAGCATTCATCTTCCACTAAAGGAGTAAACTACAAAGCTCGGCAAGTGTTCAACAAAATCATGCCTTCCAGAAGCAGGATCAACAAGTCAAGTCTAAGAAGAAAGCATGCCAAATACCAAACTGTATCTACAGTTAAATGGTTTCAACAAAAAAATATGCATCTACAAGAAAGATGAAGTTAATATCCAACACAGAATTTGAAAAGTCCCTAAGGAGCTTCTATAGCCAAATTATAATGGATTGCATCTACAAAGAGGAAAAGGAAAGATACGGGTCTGTAATCAAAATGGAGTACTTATTTTCAAGTTTGCAAATACTTAACTGAAGCTTACCAGTCTACACAGAAATGAAAGGGATTTACAAACTGCTAGAAATGGAAGTGATTTACAAAGCCCAGGCTCAAAAGTGGAAGTATTTTTTCATTACATCACAAAGAGAAATGAATCACAGAAGAAGTGGACTATTAATACTATGTTTTCATTTATATATATAGCTTATAAACAACAATAACAATTCAAAGATGCATTCCCAGAAGCCCACAAGAGGGAAATCAATATGCACATACATAATGAAGGAGAAAATTAAAAATTCCAAGTATACATTTATAGGGAAAATGAGCCGAAACTGAGTTCGGACATCATGATGGAAAAGCCAAAACAGTGAACATTTCCAAATACCATTACAGGTCTGCAAAGAAGTATCGTCAAAACAATGCTATGGAGTGAGGTTCCCTCACTACACTTTCAAAAATGAGTTCAACAATACAAGCATGTATCTATAGGGAGGAAGCTACTTAAGGAAAAATAATTTTACTTCCACTGAATGAAGAAAGGGTTCACGAACTACAAGTGTGCATCTACCACAGGGAGATAAAACGAAACATAGTTCGATTATTGAGTTGAAGAGCAAACAGTTAATATTCTGAATGTTGACAAGTTAAATATCAAACCCAAGTATAGAAGGAGTTCCCTTACAAATGCCAATGAAGTAAGAGTCGAGTTTGAGTTTTAAAGTTAGATAAAACCAAACCCATAAAGAATTTTCATTCAACGAAAATTATAACCAATATTTGCCAAGATTCAGGGTTATAAGAAATAAAACCTGAGCTCGCAAAAGGAAAAGAAAAACAGTGTTGGAACTCACCATTTCCCGAGGATGAAATGATAAGACAAGCAAAAGATGGTGGTAACTTCCTTCTACAGGATCGTGTTGAGCTTGTTAGCTACCAAAAGCCGAGAACCAGAAGAAAACAAGGATTTATCATTCCATGTAAAAGATACAGAGCAAATAAATGATGAAAATGATCTTTAGATCAGATACCGAAAGGAAGGCCAAGCTATGAAACCAAAAAACAAAAGAAAGTACCTCCAGATCCTTCAAAAAATGCATACAACAGTCAAGTATCAATGGTGTCACAGGCTCAGGAACAGAAATGCAAGCTTGAAAACTGTCAAATCTATAAGCATTCATCATAATCACAGAGTGAGCAAAAAATTTGCTAGGGCTTCACCCACAGAGTGAAAAAATCAAATGAAGTGAGCAAATGCGAGCTCGCAAGTATAAACCTTACATTCGAACCGAGGTTACAAAACCCTAACCCACGGTTAAGGATCAATGACCCATCAAATGCCAAGTGCCAGATCGAACGGTGATCGGCCCACACTCGTTCCAAGGTGATAGAGCCCAATTAAATGCCACTGACAGTATTAAATTCCAGGGACAGACCCTAACCCGCAGTTATAAGATCAACAGTGGCGGTGCTACCAAAGAAAAGATCAAGGGCCAACAGAGCTCGTCAAAAACCAAGTTAACGCAAGCCCAGTTAGGTTTCCACCACCTAGGAACGGAAAGGTCGAGTCATCATGGAGAGGGGCCAGCCCACGTGGACCAACCAATTAATCATTGCAGGAGACTTTACAAAGTCTGAACTATAGTCCATGCCCCAAAAATCAAAACAGTATTATATGCCATGATCACCAAAAAGGTGAAAATTGTATTATGTGCCAAGGTGTCTAAAGGGGGCGAATCAAATTACATGGTGGGCTAGCCAAAAGGGTAAACCCCTTTATATTATATACATGCTTATGCCTAAGTCCACAATGTGGCAACATCTCAAATGAAAGGTGGTCCCCACATGGGGTTTAAAACAAAATTTGCAAGTGTCACTCATGTGACTATCCAGAGTAGTGAAGGAAATCAGAACATGTGCACAAAGAAGGTGGTCCCCACTTCATCTTAATTTTGCAAATATGGCTAAGGTTGCATCTTTTTGCCTACACACAGGAGATGATTTTTGCATGCCTTCACAATAGGACAGAATAGAGAAGATGATGAATTTGCATGTGCAAAGGAGGAAGACTTGCCTAGCAAGCAATTTGTAATTTTAGCAAATTATTCACCTTTCTTTCTTAAAAATAGAACAGTCAACTTCAGTTTGACTATATTGTATCTAAGGCTGATAATGCCTAATTTTACTACATGCTTTAGTTGTATTATTTTATTCCTTTATTTATTATTAAATAAAGGATAAAATTAGGATGCATGGGTGAGTACAGCCTTTAGGCTATTTTTAGGAAGGGGGTGAACTTTTGCTATATATTGTGTGCTCTTGCAAAGCACAAACGGGGGGGATTTTTTAGAGAACTTTCCCAGAGAACTTTTGATATGAGTACTGAAGCAATTTCTGCCAGTTTTTCCCTCTAAGTGTGAATTATTCTTTTCCTTTCCAAGTTATTCTATGCAGTCTTGTGTATGCCAGTATTAGTCTTGTGAATCAATATTCCCTGATTAATCACTTTACCCCGCTGCAAATCTACTATTTTCTGCTAAATTTCATTGTGCATGTTAGCTTACTAGTGCTGTTGTGAACTTCCCTCAGTACAAAATAAGTACTTTGCCCTTATTTTCTATAGAAAGTACAAATTGGTTCGTGCACATAAAGAATTCTTCACAAATCAGTTGTGTATTCCACTCAAGTCAAGTTTTCATCCAAATTTGGTGTATCACCTTAGTATTTATTTCATTTTCAATCACCTCTTAACCCTAAAACTCTCAAAAAACATTTTCGTGAACACAAATAAGGTACCGGCCTTTTAAGCCCGGAGGTTCACCTAAAAATAGGTATACCCACAGACCTAAGGTGTCCCCATTGTATCTATGAGAGAGAGACATCTTTGCAGACTTAGAGAACCTATTACCATCTCTCTTTCAGGTGCACTTTCGAGAGATAATAGTTTTTGGCATGCTCGGTGGGACCGCGAATCAGATCTGCATGTAAATCCCAGATTCTAGAGCAGATCAAAAGTAGATTTACAACAAATAAAAGTTACTTTCGAGAGTAGAGCTACAGCAAATTAATTCTAAAGATTCTACGATCTTTTGGTGACTCCATAAAGCTGATTTCAGACCAGTATTGCAGCATGTTCCATGCCTAAAGTGACTACAAGATCATCGGTAAGAGGAATTCCTCCTGAATTTGTTTCTTTACCTTTGAATTCTACTAGAAGGAGAAGGGTTGGGAATACATTGCCTTATAACAGACCTAGTTTTGAAAATCCTCCTGATATTCCTTCACCACGTATAAATTTTTCAATCAATATCCCAGTTTTTCAAATGGCTATTCAACCACCCAGAAATTTTGTGGCCTTCACTAATGGCAGCCCATTAGTAATTCCAGTGTACCATGATATTCCCAACGCTGCTTTGAAAAGTTTTGCCATCATTTACCGGTGAAAATCAAGTTACACCTACTGAACATATTAAAGATGTTGCAGCCATATGTGTAGTCCACAATATTACTCATGAAGACGTAGCTTTAAGACTTTTAGCTGCATCTTTTAAAGGACAAGCCTTGCAATGGTATAGGAACCTAGAGATTGGAAGCATAAGAACTTGGGATGAATTAGGAGAGAAATTGCTGGAACAGTTCCAAGACAATTCAGATCATTTGTCCCTGATAGAACAACTATCTACTATCAAGAGAGCCCCTCATGAATATTTGTCTAGTTTCAACATTCATTTTGCTAGAACTTGGGAAAGAATCCCAGCAAGTGTTAAGCCTCAAGCTGATCACACTTTCCTTTATTACCTCAGAGCATTGAATAGTGATATTGCAACTATGATTCAATCCATGGGAGCTTTTACTCTTCCAGGGGCCTATGACACTGCTATAAAAGCTGAAAACAACCTTATTCAGGCTGGAAAATTAGCACCAAGGCCTACAATGCCATTTTTGGCAGATTTAGCTCCTATCCCACAGCCTATTACAATCGTAGAGCCTACTGTTGCAGCCCCATCCCCAGATATGTTTAAAGCCTTGCAAACCATGGGAAATAAGCTGACATCAATTGAAAATAAGCTTACATTTCCTAATAGGCCATATCAAGCTCCTTATCAGCAAAACTAGCAGAATAGGCAGCCTTACCAATAGAATCAAAATTATAGGCAGCCTTATCAGCAAAGGCAGTTTGATTCTAATGTTCCTAGTGCATCTAACGCTTTGGTTCCAGTTAATATGGCTACAGAAGAGTGGTGCCAACCTTGTAATCAACCTCATCAAACTGCAAATTGCCCAAATGCATTCTTGAACCTGAATCTTGTTGTGTAACCTCAATCTGAAGCATTGTTCATACCTCAAATGGAGGGTGGGCAGCAAGAAAGTCATGTTCAGAAAACACCTGAACAGAATTTGGTCAGCTTTAATGAGGAGGATTTCATTGCTGTTACCACTAGAGCTCAAGAGAAAGCTACCGAAAATAAAAAACAACAAAACAGACCTATGCTGCCCACTATTACTGATATATCAACATCTACAGCCTCGAAACTAGCCAACAGTCCTACTATCCCTCAGAAAATAGCAAGTGTTGCAGCTGGTAAAGAGCAACAAAAAAGCTTCAGCCTGATCCAAGAAGATTGTTTATCCCTCAGATATCCAAGGCTGCCGAAGTAGAATCAGTTTTTGCTAAAGCTTATGCTAAAACGGTCGAGTCTATCTCTAAGACTGTTGCTTCTTTTAATATTGTTGATGTGATGAAGAAGCACAATGTTAACATCTCAATGTGGGATGCCTTAAGCATTCCAGGACAACAGGATTTACTCTCTCATGAACTAGCTAAACTACAGATTTCTTCAAAAACAACAGTAAAGGAAGTCCAAAATATAGATATGGTCCTTGGAACACTTGATCAAGATCGCGTAAAGGATGTTAGATGGATGGTTCAAAAGGTCTTGAATGCTCATGACATAAAAAATCCACCACCTTTTTATCTATCCCTGATTATTGGAGAAAATTTAGTTCATAACTGCATGGTGGATAGCGGTGCCAGTAGCACAGTTATGCCAAAGCCAATTGCTGAAAAATTAGGCCTGCAGTATGAGCCAACAGAAAAAAGTGTTCTACAGCTTGATGGGACTGCAACCAATACAGTTGGTATAATCAGAAATTTGGAGGTAACGTTACATGCTTGCCCAAATGTTTCCATTTTGTAAGATGTTACTATTGTGGATTTACCTCCATATTTTGCTTTGTGCCTATCTAGAGACTTTACGGAAAAAATAGGAGGTTACCTCTCTTCTGATTGGTCTTTCTTATTTTTCACTACACGTTATGGCACTAAAGTTACCATCAATTCAGAGCCATTGGCTAGATTTCATATTGAGCCTCATTCACCGAATGCTTTGGCAAATTATTCTGCTCTAGATCAATCTGATTTTGACGATGTGGCTCAGATTACAGTGCTAGAGGGTGTGTCTAACATATTTATGGATGAGAAAATAGTTGAAGAACATGCTCATGATCCTTTTAAAGAGGTTGAAGAACATATTTTCGGTGTATATTGCATGCATGAAGAAAATGCAGTAATTCCCTTGCTGTCCAAAACAGAAAATTCAACAGAAGGGATTTGGAAGCTTCATTTTGATGGAGCTAAGAATAAGAAGGGGCAGGGAGCAGGTCTGATGCTCACTTCCCCAACAAATGAAAGGTATTTTACAGCTCTGAGTCTTCAATTTTCATGCACTTGTAATGTAGCTGAGTACGAAGCGTTAATTCATGGCTTACTTTGGGCCAGAAAAAGAGGAATCAACACGTTACAAGTCTTTGGTGATTCTGAGTTAGTAATAAATCAAGTAAAAAACTTCAATGTATGTAAGAATCCATTAATGAAGTCTTACAGGCATAGAGTTTCAGACTTAATGGAAGATTTTGATGCCATTAATATTCAGTCTATTCCTAGAGCTGAAAATAAACATGTTGATAGACTGGCAGTAGTTGGTGCTAGTTTCGAAGTGCTGGAACAAATAGAAAACAACAAAGTTCAGCCTCATGTTAAGTTGATTGTCAGGCCTTCTATACCTGATAATGAATCTAATTGGCAGGTGTTTGAGAGTGATAATCAAATCTGCAAGTTTGTGCAGCAAGAAGCTGAATTTTCTGTGATAAATCAGGATAAATTACAACATCTATATGGTGACCAAATTGTTCAGTTAAAGACAAACAAGTTTCCTCGAGGACTTGTCACATTGGAAGACATCTTCAGCACTGATGACCAGTTAAGAAAGGACAAAGCTAAGATGTCTACTCATGCTGATAATTACGAAGAGGTTTCAGTTGATGAAGGAAAGAACTTATTTCTTGGAAAGGTATGTTCCTTATCCAAAAAACAGTCTTTTATTAAGCTTTGCACTGAATTTAAAGATGTTTTTCTTGGAGATACCAAGACTTGAAAGGGTTTGACCCCAGTCTAGCACAACATACGATTGAATTACAGCCAAATTCTAAACCAGTTAGGCAGAAACAAAGGCCTATAAATCCCAGAATAGAACCTCTTATGAGGAAAGAATTATCAAAATTGATTGAATCAGGAATTATTTTCCCAGTTAAGCATTCAAGTTGGGTAGCAAATCTTGTTCCAGTTAGGAAAAAGAATGGAGAAATCAGATTATGTGTGGATTTTAGAGATCTTAACAAAGCATCATTAAAAGATCATTATCCACTACCGAACATGGATCAGATTTTGAGAACAGTTTCAGGATCAGATAGACTATCCCTTCTAGATGGTTACAGTGGATATAATCAGATTTTAGTCCAAGGAGAAGATAGATATAAAATAGCTTTTACCACCAAGTGGGGTACTTACACTTATAAAAGAATGCCTTTTGGTCTTTCAAATGCCGGTGCAACATTTCAACGTGCAATGGACATGGCTTTTCATAGCCTACTAAATAAATGCATACTTGTTTATTTAGATGATGTCACTGTATTCTCAAAAAATTCTGATGAACATCTAATGCATTTGAGACAGACTTTTCAGATCTGCAGGTAGTTTGGAATATCCTTGAATCCCAAAAAGTCTATCTTTTCAGTACATGAAGGTAAGCTACTCGGCCATATTGTTTCTAAATAGGGTTTAGCAATTGATCCTTTCAGAATTGAAGCCATATCACAGCTATCATTGCCTCATCACAAGAAGGCATTACAGAGCTTTCTGGGAAAAATCAACTTTGTCAGAAGATTTGTCCCAGATTTTGTAGCATTGGTTAAGCCATTGACAGCCATGCTAAGGAAAGAGAAAACATTCTCTTGGACCAGTGAAGGGAGAGAAGGTTTTGAGGCTATTAAAATAGCTATTTCTCAGGCTCCTACTCTTGCAAATCCAAATTTTGACAAATATTTTACAATGTATGCACTTGTAGGAGCTGAAACAATCTCAGCTATTCTAACTCAGGTCAATGATGAGAATATCGAACAGCCAATTGCTTTCTTTGGACAGAGCTTGCATGATTACGAAACAAGGTACACATTCCTTGAAAAACAAGTACTTTCCATAGTCAGAGGACTAAAGAATTTTAAGTACATGCTTTCAAACAATAGAATTCATGTTCTTGTTTCTCATCCAAATGTGAAAGCTTTCTTGTTGAACAAAGAGTTGAATGAGAAAAGAGTAGGCTGGATAACGAAGGTTATGGAATATGATGTTGATATCCGAGTTGCCAAGACAGTTCGAGGTAAAGGTTTATGTGAACATATAATCGCTGATATGGAGAAACAACATGATGCAAAACCCAAAGTTTCAGAACACCACGTTGAAACCACGTATCAACAATCAAATGTTATGTTGCAACCAGAAATTCAGCAACCTGAACCTTCTCAAGAAATTCAGGAAGTGAGATGGATGGCTGATTTGGTTGACTACTTATAGCATGGTACTTATCCGGAAGGTATGGATAAGAATAAACGAAGATATTTCAGGTTACAGGATATTCCTTATCTCTTCATTGATGGTGTATTGTTCAGAAGAGATATAAATGGAATCTTGCTGCGATGTGTCGATTATGACAAGATTCAGAAGATATTATCAGAATTCCATGAAGGACCTGCAGGAGGTCACTTCTCAGCACGTACTACAGCTTTGAAGATCATGAAAGCAGGTTACTATTGGCCTAGCATATTTAAGGACTGTTTCGAATGGATCAGAAAGTGCAAGAAATGTGCTTTCTTTGTCGGAAAAGAACGTTTAGCTTCGCTGCCTTTGCAGCCTATTTCAGTTGATCAGCCCTTTATGTAGTGGGGTCTTGACTTTATTGGGATGATTAACCCACCTTCTTCACAAGGACACAAATGGATTCTAACTGCTACAGATTACTTTACACGATGGACTGAAGCAGTAGCCTTGAAGGATGCTAATGAAGCTTCAATACTAGCTTTCTATGAAGGTATAGTCTGCAGATTTGGTGTTCCAGCAACTATCATATCAGATAATGCTTTAGCATTTCTCGGTGCTAAAGTAATAGATTGGGTTGTTAGCCATGGAATCTACTTGAGCTCTTCATCTAATTATTACCCACAAGGTAATGGCTTAGCTGAAAGCACTAACAAGAATCTGTTAAGGATCATCAGAAGAACACTCAAGGATAATCAAAGAGCTTGGCATCTAATGTTGAATTCAGCATTTTAGGCTGATAGGGTGACCCCTAAGAGATCATTTGGAAACTCACCATACAAACTTGTTTATGGGAAAGAAGTTAGAATGCCAATTTTAGTTGAGTTACCTGCATTGGATTTACTGCATCAAATGGAATTACTTGAGAATGAACCATTTCAGGTCCGTTATGTAGAATTGATGGAATTACAAGAGCTAAGAGATCAAGCTCATTTGAATATGGAGAAAAATCAGAAACAGATGAAGAAGACTTTTGACAAGAAAGCCAAATTCAGAATCTTCAATGAAGGAGATATTGTGTTGAAATGGGATGCTGATCATGCTAAGCCAGGAAGACACTCAAAGTTTGATACACTCTGGAGTGGTCCTTACATGATATAAGTTTGCAAAGAACACAATGCTTTTCAACTTTCTAAGCTGAATGGAGAGGAACTTCCCATTCCTGTGAATGGTATGTTTCTTAAACACTATTATTGAAAATCTTACAGTGATTGGTTAGAATAGGATTTCCCATTCAATAAGTGCAGTTCTACACATTGCATCGTTCTTTATTTTCAATAAGTGAATTCGTGCACGTGGTCTAGTTTTCCAGATCTTTTCCCAGCTTTAGTTGTTATGAAAGGGTTGGACCTTTCGGAAAAAGGGTAGATTTTGGTCACATATTTGGACTCCATACCCAATGGACAAGAGCAAGGCACTAGTCTACAAGCTAGCAGGCAGCTTTCCCCACAGGATCGCCAGAAATGTTGACAATTTTTGCACTTGTGCAAAAATGGTCAACTCGAAACTTTGTTACGATGGATAGCTTTGGTGAAGTATACCTAAGCTAAGGGAGTTTACATCAGATTATTTTGTTACTGCTGATTTGTGAAAGAGATTAAGTGAAATCTGCAGCTATGTGTGCTGTTACAAAACGTAACAACTCACATAGTCTGCAATTTCATGAATATCCTCAGCAAAAGAACACAAGCCCCGAAGGACAGCTGTGTTATCTTGATGAAGACACCTGATTGCAGAGTATGTAAGGTGTATAGTTTTGGAACAACAGACATAGTGGCAGTTTTCAGACAATCAGATTCACGGTTATTATCTGTGTGCCTATCAGATTTATTGCTCTGTATTCATTAAAGTTGTGTTATGATTAATGAGATTGCATTCATCTATGTTGTCATAAGAGATATCAATTGACTCCTTTCCTACTACTTACGTCAAGAAAATATTGACAAACAAACAGTGACAATAGTGTCCAAATGTAAGTAGCAGGAAGGAGTCAAAATGAAGAATGGAAGCTAATGCAGTCAAACAACATACAAGGAGACATATCTCATTCAAAGAGTGCTTGCTGAAGTTACAGGTATTCATTTAAGATTATCCCTTATGTTAATTCATTTTATTGAGATATTGAGTTGCCTACATCATTGTACAATCAAAGGAAAACTGAATGCAGAAAGAGATAATCAACTCATTATTTCAATTTAATGCTTTATTCATAAGAGATCATAAGTTTTCCCACACAAGCCATGGGATATGACTAAGTGACTCATCATATACATGGAAATGAGAATACTGCATGTGCTAAAGAACAAGAGTAGAGGAGTAAAAAGGAACCCATCATTGCCTTTTCATCTTCTATCCCCACTCCGCATCATCTCCATCTCCATCTCAACTCTCTCATCTTCCGCTTCCATCTCCATCTCCTAATACCTGCAAATCAAGAGAAGTATCTGTCAAATTGAGCTCAGGGTACAATGTTATTCCAATACTCATGTTCTAAAGCAAATACATATTCTAAGTTCAATGCATCTAATGGTACTTGAAGGAAAAGAATACAGAAATGCATGAAATATGATGAGAAAGAGATATAGATGGGCTGGCAGCAAAAGAAGAGGCAGAGTTCATAAAGTAAATGAGTAGCAAGAGAAGATACAAGAAGCTAAGGATTGATTTAGAAAAGAAGAATCTGAAGCAACTCATAAAAGAAACAGTTGCAGAAGAAGGAAAGAAGAAGAAATAAAACACATGGATACAAGAGAGGCCAAAAAGCCTATTTATTTCTAACTCATTTCTGAATTTTGCAGGAACAGGTTGCAACATTAAATAAAAATCAGTTTAACTGTTTAAGAAGGAAGCATCTACTGAATGAAGACAAATATCATTTTTAGATGGTTTACAGAAGAAAGAAGCATCAGAATGAGTCAAGAAAGAGATATTTTTGCAAATCAGGATCAAAAATCTGGAAAAGGAGAGAGAAAAATAGGATTTTAAAAAAAATTGCCAGAGTCTCCCCTTGTAAAATTGACTTTTGATTTAAAACAGAATTGAAACACATGCTTTTTTGCTACTACATTGCTTTCTAAGCTATCTGAGCTTCAAAAGGAATAAAAACAGTCAAGAAAAATACATGTTTCATCACTTCTAAGTTGATATTATGATCAAATGAAACATACAGGTATTCCAGATTTTCATCATGCTACAGCTATCAAAAGTCCCTTTTAATTTCCAAATTCAAGTGTGAATCAAAGAGCAACTACTTTACAGATTTTCAGAAGTTGCAATGAATCAAGTAAAGCTAGCATGGACAGCTTATTCAAGTAATCAAACAAGCAAAGGAGATGTTATATCTTTTTCAGAATGAACAAATCATAAGAATCTGGAGAGAGAAGGATTCTGGAAAAAAATTTCCATAGTTTCCCCTTGCAAAATGGACTTTTCCAGAAAAACAGAATTGAGAAATAATGCAAAAAATTGAAACAGAATTGCTACTATGACTTCTAGAAAGTGAAGTGCCATTACAGAAAAGAAACTAAGTATTTTCTTTCATTTTCCAGAAAAGAAATATTTATTTCATTATACAGAAAGTATGCAATCATGTTTGCAACAAATAAACAATATATAACTTCCAGAAAATCATTTTGAATGCAAGTGTCAAGCTACAGAATACACAAGATAGCATTCATCTTCCACTGAAGGAGTAAACTACAAAGCTCAGCAAGTGTTCAACCAAAGCATGCCTTCCAGAAGCAGGATCAACAAGTCAAGTCTAAGAAGGAAGCATGCCAAATACCAAACTGTATCTACAGTTAAATGGTTTCAAAAAAGTAGTATACATCTACAAGAAAGATGAAGTGAATATCCAACAAAGAATTTTAAAAGTGCCTAAGGAGCTTCTACAGCCAAATTATAATGGATTGCATCTACAAAGAGGAAAAGGAAAGATACAGGTCTGCAATCAAAATGGAGTACTTATTTTCAAGTTTGCAAATGCTTAGCTGAAGTTCACCAGTCTACACAGAAATGAAAGAGATTTAGAAACTGCCAGAAATGGAAGTGATTTACAAAGCCCAAGCTCAGAAGTGGAAGTATTTTTTCATTACATCACAAAGAGAAATGAATCACAGAAGAAGTGGACTATTAATACTAGGTTTTCATTTACAGATATAGCTCAGAAACAACAATAACAATTCAAAGATGCATTCCCAGAAGCCCACAAGAGGAAAATCAGTATGCATCTACAGAATGAAGGAGAAAATTACAAACTCCAAGTATACATTTACAGGGAAAAGGAGCCAAAATAGAGTTCAGACATCATGATGGAAAAGCCAAAACAATCAACATTTCCAAATACCATTACAGGTCTACAAAGAAGTATCATCAAAACAATGATATGGAGTGATGTTCCCTCACTACACTTTCAAAAATGAGTTCAACAATACAAGCATGTATCTACAGGGAGGAAGCTACTTAAGGACAAATCATTTTACTTATGTAGAATGAAGAAAGGGTTCATGAACTACAAGTGTGCATCTACCACAGGGAGATAAAATGAAACAGAGTTCGAATATCGAGTTGAAGAGCAAACAGTCAATATTTTGAATGTCAAGCCATATTTACAAGTTAAATATCAAACCCAATTACAGAAGGAGTTCCCTTACAAATTCCAATTAAGTAAGACTCGAGCTTGAGTTTTAAAGTCAGAATAAATAGAACCCGCAAAGCATTTCCATTCAATGAAAATTATAACCAATATTTGCCAAGATTCAGGGTTACAGGAAATAAAACCCAAGCTCGCAAAAGGAAAAGAAAAACAGTGTTGGAACTCACCATTTCCCAAGGACGAAATGAGAAGACAAGAAAAAGATGGTGGCAACTTCCTTCTACAGGCTCGTGTTGAGCTCGTTAGCTACCAAAAGTAGAGAACCAGAAGAAAACAAGGATTTATCATTCCATGCAGAAGATACAGAGCAAATAAATGATGAAAATGATCTTTAGATCATATACCGAAAGGAAGGCCAAGCTACGAAACCAAAAAATAAAAGAAAATACCTCCAGATCCTTCAAAAAATGCATGCAATAGTCAAGTATCAATGGTGTCGTAGGCTCAGGAACAGAAATGCAAGCTCGAAAACCATCGAATCTCCAAGCATTCATCATAATCACAGAGCGAGCAAAAAATTTGCTAGGGCTTCACCCGCAGAGTGAAAAAATCAAATGAAGTGACCAAATGTGAGCTCGCAAGTATAAACCTTGCATTCGAACTGAGGTTACAAAACCCTAACCCACGGTTAAGGATCAACGACCCATCAAATGCCAAGTGCCAGATCGAACGGTGATCGGCCCACACTGGTTCCAAGGTGATAGAGCCCAATTAAATGCCACCGACCATATTAAATGCTAGGGACAGACCCTAACCCATAGTTAGAAGATCAACGGTGGCGGTGCTACCAAAGCAAAGATCAAGGGCCAGCAGAGCTCGTCAAAAACCAAGTAAACGCAAGCCCAGTTAGGGTTTCCACCGCCTATGACCAGAAAGGGTCGAGTCATCATGGAGAGGGGCCAGCCCACGTGGACCAACCAATTAATCATTGCAGGAGACTTTACAAAGTCTGAACTATAGTCCATGCCCCAAAAATCAAAACAGTATTATATGCCATGATCACCGAAAAGGTGAAAATTGTATTATGTGCCAAGGGGTCTAAAGGTGGCGAATCAAATTGCATGGTGGGCTAGCCAAAAGGGTAAACCCCTTTATATTATATACATGCTTATGCCTAAGTCCACAATGTGGCAGCATCTCAAACCAAAGGTGGTCCCCACATGGGGTTTCAAACAAAATTTGCAAGTGTCACTCATGTGACTATCCAGAGCAGTGAAGGAAATCAAAACATGTGCACAAAGAAGGTGGTCCCCACTTCATCTTAATTTTGTAAATATGGCTAAGGTTGCATCTTTTTGCCTACACACAGGAGATGATTTTTGCATGCCTTCACAACAGGACAGAATAGAGAAGATGACGAATTTGCATGTGCAAAGGAGGAAGACTTGCCTAGCAAGCAATTTGTAATTTTAGCAAATTATTCACCTTTCTTTCTTAAAAATAGAACAGTCAACTTCAGTTTGACTGTATTGTATCTAAGGCTGATAATGCCTAATTTTACTACATGCTTTAGTTGTATTATTTTATTCCTTTATTTATTATTAAATAAAGGATAAAATTAGGATGCATGGGTGAGTACAACCTTTAGGCTATTTTTAGGAAGGGGGTGAACTTTTGCTATATATTGTGTGCTCTTGCAAAGCACAAAGGGGGGGATTTTTCAGAGAACTTTCCCAGAGAACTTTTGATATGAGTACTGAAGCAATTTCTACCAGTTTTTCCCTCTGAGTGTGAATTATTCTTTGCCTTTCCAAGTTATTCTGCAGTCTTGTGTATGCCAGTATTAGTCTTGTGAATCAATATTCCCTGATTAATCACTTTACCCCCGCTGTAAATCTACTATTTTCTACTAAATTTCATTGTGCATGTTAGCTTACTAGTGCTGTTGTGAACTTCCCTCAGTACAAAATAAGTACTTTGCCCTTATTTTCTACAGAAAGTACAAATTGGTTCATGCACATAAAGAATTCTTCACAAATCAGTTGTGTATTCCACTCAAGTCAAGTTTTCATCCAAATTTGGTGTATCACCTTAGTATTTATTTCATTTTCAGTCACCTCTTAACCCTAAAACTCCCAAAAAACATTTTAGTGAACACCAATAAGGAACCGGCCTTTTAACCCCGGAGGTTCACCTCAAAATAGGTATACCCACAGACCTGAGGTGTCCCCATTGTATCTACGAGAGAGAGAGAGAGAGAGAGAGAGAGAGAGCTAGAGAGAGAGAGAGAGAGATCTTTGCAGACTTAGAGAACCTACTGCCATCTCTCTGTCGGGTGCACTTTCGAGAGATTGAATAAAGCATATTCATGAGATCATTAAGCTTCTTCCTTCTCTCTTCCTAGATATTTTTAACTGGAAAACCAACGCTTTTCTTCTTCTCTTTTGTTGTTATTTGATAGGCATACCAACACCAACTTTTCCAAAATCTATATCATTATCTCTCACCAATTTAACACCATCTTATCCAAAGACACTATGCTTCTCCTTTGCACATTTTCCTCTAATAATTACATCTAATTTACCCTTAAAATCATGTCTCTGGTCACCACCATTAATACAAGGAAAAGTTGAGGGAGCTTCACAGTTCAAGGACCTTTCAAAGTATTCTTTAATAACCTTATTTGTGTTGGCGAATAAGGTATAGAGGACCCCAATACTAGCTCAAATGAATCAAATGATATAGAATAATAACAAAGATAAGATAATCATTAATGTAACCGTAATTCCAAACAGATTCTTGCTATTATTCATGAACCATAAGGCGTAGCGAAAATCATTCCTGAGATAGAAAAACATTCAGGAAAATAACAATTATAATCTTGACTATAACAATAAACATTTCATTGCATTGAATAGGTTTTAAATCATAAATACAATATTAAACCCTGCAACAGTAAAATGCTTGATCAAAAATAATATATGGAGACATTAGCCAAAAAACTGAAGTAGATATGAACCCTGTTAATGAGGAAGCTAATTTATGTGTTCAGATTTAGTTCTCTTCAAACCCAATACATATCTATGTGTACCTTCAAATAATACTTGTAAACCCTACCCTATAATGGTAATCAAAAGAAACATATGGAACCATTAATAGTGGAAAAACATATCTAAACCATATGCATTTTTGTTACCACAACTAAGAATAATGGAACACTATATTAGCCATATTTTTTTTTACCTAGGAAAACACATAAATACATAAATTTTGAATAAAATGTTTTGGTCATTCCTTCCTACATCCAAATTCAAGCTACAAAACTAAAAATTATTTTTCGTTGTTTGCATTAAGTTTTTATTAATTACGACCTCACCCTAAAAGAAATATGTTACATAACTTGTATGTTTTATAATATGTGTGCTTTCCATTTGTATATATGAGAAGGAATGATGATATATATTTATATGCTTTAAAGGGTAAACAATATCACAAGAGGAGGCCACCTGCACGATAGATACTTCGTTCATTCAAAACCGAAATAAGTACACTTTAAATAAATTACACAAGCAAATCCTTCATCTTATAAGGAAAATACAGATTAAAAAATTGCAAAATCCAGTTTAGAAGAAACCAAATTTTTTTTTTTTCAAAGCTTCCATTTTTACCCATAGATTGCCTCTATCAGTACGATTTTTAATTCTTTTAATGAGATTTAATTTATCAAAATTGAATAGAAATACTTCACCAGGTTGACATAAATGTCCTACTTATCCTGCCCATTAAAATAATTTAGTTGTATGGGTTTTTGATTTCAAAAAAGGGTGCCTTATATATGGGATTTTTGCATTGTTGTTAATATGACTATGTCTTTCCTCTTTTCTATATGTATGTGGCCATGTCCACATCATCACGTGGTCTCCTTTAAGAGAAAATTATTGGAATTTTTTTTATCTCTAACAATTCATTGTTATCCCATGTGCTTCATTGTTATCCCACAAGCTTGGAATTCCATATGCTTGAATTGTGTTTTTTTTTGTATTTTGTCTTTGCGGGTGAACATATATTACCCATGGTGAGTACTATGGAGGTCGAGCTGCACATTTTTATGCTTTTTTCTATTACTCTTTCATCAGTAGCAACTTCGGTTTCTTCCCTTGTGAACTATGATCTCTTCAGAGATGTCAAGATTATGAAGGTTATCTGCTAAATATCAAAATTTATTATTTTCTTGCATTTTATGGAAATCTAATATACGCATGACAAAAACTAAATTTATCATTCAGGATCTTTAAAAACACAATTTCCCCATTGGATTCAAAGTTCACTACTTCTATTTCTCAACAAATGTGAATCAAATGACAATGCCATTGTTTTAGCACATGCAGCATTTAATATTATCCTTACCCATTTGCTTACCTATGTTATTATCACATTGCGATCATAGAGTGTACATCTTCAAAGATTCAAAGAATTATTTCCAATGAATGAAGTTACACTACAATGCTGACATTTCTTCTCTTCTACATACTCGTTTTCCTATTTCCATAGATGCATTTTCCTTTTTGCATAACTGCTCTATAAATGAATTTGCTCTATGTTTTATGGAATCGCTCCATTTTTTATTCTTGGTTTCCAATTTTTTCATTGAGTGCCTAAAATTTCAGTCCCTTCAACATAAAATTCTTCATCGTTGTCTCCAATGTCAACCTCTCTTGTATACTTGCCTATCAGTGTTCCCATTGCATACTTTTGGTGAAATGGCTAGTATTTATGAAATTAAAATATGGATTAATAAAAAATTGACTCAAAACTACATAAATGAACCTCGTAATAATATTATGCATTATAAATTTCTAGAAGGGATGAATATTTTATAGAAGAAATAACTTTCCATAGACGTCGGACCTTATATGTTGATAAGAGGAGATTTATAAAATTTAGCTTAGGATGATGTTTTCCATTTGTGTGTACTTAAGCATGAGCACAAAGCTATTATGGAGGAAGATCATAGTGGGATTGGAGGTGGACATTATGATGGGGATGCCACTGCATGCAAGATTTTGTTTTTTGGCTTGTGGTGAGAAACACTGTATAAATATTGCAAAGAGTATGTCTAGGCAAGTGATCATTTTCAGCCCCTTGGAAATCCTGGGCATATGTATGAAATGTTTTTGAGGCCTATTGCTAGTGCAGAACCTTTTGAAAAGTGGGAAATTGACTTTGTTGTTCCTATTTCCACACTCGTGTTTAGGAATAGTTCATGCTATATCATAACTCATATAGATTACCTTACAAGGTGGGCAGAAGTAACATCTACAAAGGATTCCATGGCAACTACAGTAGCAAGGTTCTTGTGGGAGAGCATTATCAGTAGGTATGGATATCCATTGATTCTGACAACTGATAGGGGCACTCACTTTTTGAATGAGACTATCAGGATATTATTGGTTGAGTTTATGGTGGCACATAACAATACAACACCCTATCATCCATAGGATAATGGGGTTGTTAAGGATTTCAACAAGATATTGGGGTAAACATTAACATAGGTTTGTGACATTGGAAGGAAGGATGGGGATGAAAAATTCTCTTTTGTAGTTTGGGCACACAAAACAACTTATAAAATAATTAATAAGGCCACACCATTCCAATTGGTGTTAAAAGTGGAGGTTTTTTTACCTTTAGAATTCGTGTTACCCTCCCTGCATATTGCGTCCACAAAAGGATTGGATAATGAGAAAACACTTGAAGAGTGTATAGATAAAATAATGGAGTTGGATGAATGACATGAAATTACTCGATGGAGTTAGAAGTCAGAAAAGGTAGAACTTAGAAATCAACCAACCAAGAATGGCACCAAGGAGGGAAGCAACCATATAGCCTAAGAAAAATGACAAAGGTAGGGAAAAGGTAGTTATGGTGGAAAATTTTAATGTGGACTGGTATTCAGAAATGTAATACCCAGATGGGGTATGGTTGGGGATGGAGTGGGTGTCCCACTAAGGAAAACGGTCATAAATTATTGTATCCATCAATTTGGAACTGCTTTGACCTATAGGAGAGAGGATAGACGATGACAAGTCAGTTTATGATGATTCGGTGCATAGGGTTTTAGAGAAGGCTATGTTATTATGGATTTATGAACTACCATTTTTTGGGAATCCTAAGAGATTGTACCAATGGCTGATGTCGCGCGTTCATGAACACTACTTTTATTTTTCTTGAAAGAGAATGTGCATAACCTCACAGTTAATCTCAAAGTTCACTGGAATCATTTGTACCAGGGAATAATCCAATGATCACTTGGGTGAAAATAAAGCCATAAAAGAAACTTCTAAAGTATATGAGTGTAAGAAAGATGGGCGCACATTTTATATTTCAAATATCAGTGATCCAGTAATGAAGATGGTTGCACGCCTAGTTACCAAACTGAACAGACAAGAAAGATGGATCCAAGGCAGTAAGTGGTGTTTAAACGTATGCAGGAATATATCTAAGGGGACCATCTACAACATTTTGGCCTTTATAACAAAGGATATTATTGATGTCGCGTGAGATGGAGATAAGATAATGTATGGAAACCACTATATTTTGATCGTATTCTATGAGGTTGGAGTGCTTGATTGGCAAAAATATAACATATGGGAGTCCTCTATGGAAGACCCCTCCCCGAATAAGAGATTCACTACTTATATTTGTGATACTATGACACTGGCATACAATCCACACATACATAAATGGTACAAGTGGATGTGCGGTGCCTTCAGCATCGAGTGGAGGATCCTATAACATTTGCCACCTCTGGTAAAAGATAAGGCCGAATTTCCATTTTATCAACAGTTTTGCATTACCAAGTTAACATTGACTGATGGCACCAAGAGCCCATGATGCAAATTACCAATTTCCTTTACAACACAGTATTTCCAAAGCATCATTAGTAGA
The DNA here is from genome assembly GCA_019776745.2 of Taxus chinensis. Lineage (NCBI taxonomy): Eukaryota > Viridiplantae > Streptophyta > Pinopsida > Cupressales > Taxaceae > Taxus > Taxus chinensis. The sequence continues at coordinate 168,017,760 of CM034148.1, read as the reverse complement.
TTTAAGGAGGCAAAGAAGTTGAGATTTGATCTAAGCGAGGTAGACCAAGAACATCATTAAATTCATTGTATACTTGTCTACCCAAAGAAGTGTGCCTAAGTAGAAAGATATGTCTCACATGACATACATTTTCTAGAGCCAATTACAATAATGATTACTGGGTCAATTGCAACAAGTGTTTATATTTATCTTCCACCAAATTTTAGTGAAGGCGCGTATATAGACGATGATTTTAGTATACATGTTGACCCTTCAGAGAGAAAGATGGTGTAGACAAAGAAGACAGGTACGGAAGAGACTCCTATAGAGAGTAGAGCGTTGAGCGCGCATGAAGGCCATGACACAGGGACTAAGGAGAAATGTGTAGGTATGAGTAATTATACTCTAAGGGAAAATTCTATAGTAAATAAGATTTCTCCAATGAAGAAGAAACCAATGGTTTTTCAGAGTTCTGAATTAGAAAATACAAAGAGACCAAAACACGAAGAGATAGAGGGGGAGGAAGAAGAAAAAGAGCCTACGGAAAACCCCCTCATATACACTATGCATGATTGTAGTGAGGAGCGAAGCATGCCTTCATAGGACACTAGAGAAGTAGAATTGGATGGAGAAGAAGAATTTGAGACTAATACACAAGAAACTACACACGTTTGTGGCCAAGAGATAGAGACCACTGTGGAATGAGAAGTCGCAGGGATCATATTAAACTTGGTTGATTGAGAGATAGAGCGTAACGTGAAAGAGGAAGAAGTAAAAGAGAAAGGTGGGAGTTTGGGAGGAGATACAACTTTGACAGTGGGTTTCCCAAAGGGTGTGCACATGGGTAGTAGACACATGTACACTGCATAAGGACCTATTATGTCCTATGATGTAGATCCCAACAAAGGCTTGCACACTCGTTACCAGAGCACAGTACCATCTAAAACACTTTTTAGTTGGTCATCATTTAGTAAAGAAGGTGCACTCCCACGCATGAGAAATATGTTGTCTTGTGCTTTGCGGTCTCATATTGATGAGCTCGAATTTGAGGTAGGCATGGGAGCCTTACTAGATACCCGCACTTCAATGAGATCCAAGGAAGTTAATCCAATAGTGGATTCTCAACAATTAACTGATGAGGAAGCATGTAATCCACTTAAAAAGGTATCAGTGGAAATAAAGTCAAGACTTTTTTAGAATAATAATAGAATAAAGGCGATGCAGAAGGAATTGGAAGAAAAGAACAAGGATATTATTGAAAGAGACAAGGAGATAAAGGGGAAAGAATAGATTATTGCACAGTTAAGGGTTGAGTTGCATGAGGAGAATGTAAGGATGTGTGAGGCATGTAAGAAGGAAAAGGTGATAGCAGATTCAATCTTACTAGAGTGCCCAATTTTGAACCCCTACAGAGAATTATAAGACAGATCATCTCCACTGTTTGGAAGATTTGATGTGCATAATCACAATGAAACAACAACCCCTTGCACTAGAGTCTCTAGAAGCTTTTAGGGCGCAACATATGTAACAAGAGAAGGAACTAATCAAGGTGACCATAACTCACTACATTGATCTTTTGGTATAAGTAAAAATAGTGGCTCATATGGTAGAAGTTGTCTATGAAAAATTTGAAGACAAGGATTGGGTGGAAAGCTTGTTTGTTGCCACTCATGTAATGGATTTGAAGGAGCTCTTGACCAAGAAAAAAATAAATCAATATGAACGGAACAAGATCCTTGTAGAAGCCGAGAATAAGACTAAAGCAATTGATATCTTAAGGACCTCTATAAAGAATAAGTTCAAGGAGTTATTTCCCTAGGTAATGTCTAGAATGGACATGCTAACAAACCTTGGAAAATAGTTAGAAGCTATGGTCAAAAAATTCAATGCCAAGGGTGAAGAGCTAACATTTGAAGAATTCAGTGCAATGATAAGGGATTTGTTCAAGAAGAGGCAATTTGAAGTGGAGGGATGGAATAGAGTTGAAGCATCATTGAATAAATATTGTCCTGTCCTCCTTAGATAGTAACAAAATTCATTCATTCTTTGGCTCAAGATATACATTTGTTTATTTTTTGATTCTTTCTGGATTCTTTGGTCAATGGTTAAGAAGACCAAATGTTTCTATGAACAGATATCATAATTACAGTGGGGTAATGTTGAGCATGGAAAATTTAGTAAGTCCTTAAGAATAGAGGTTAGTGTGCATAAGAGGTATTAAAGATGAAACACACATGAGAACATGCATGTGGGAAGGACAGGGTTTGCACACTTGAGTTGGACAAGAATACGCGCAAGAGGAAGAATGGACAAACATGACACTTACCCAGTTTTGGGACGAGAAGCTAAATATAGATTTGGAGTGGCGGTCAAGAAAAGTATAAAAATAAGATTAAAACATGAAGAATTGTAGTTCAAGAAAGTTCTATTTTGGGAAAATATCTCATGCGAAGGAACATAAAGCCACATGCATACTTTTGAGTTATTACTAGGATTAGATCTGCAGTTTATATTATTAGATAATCTATTAGTATTGTGCTTGCATGATTTTGTATTTATCTTGTAGGGTTGCATGACTATTCTTATTGCGTAGCCTATTTTTCGTATGCATGAGTAGTGAGGGGAAATTCCCCACTACATATATATATGATTTTATTTGCATGGTTTAGTGGTGTGTCAGTTCTGTAATAGAGGTATATTGTTGGTTTTTGAGCGCGCATGACTTATGGTGACACTACTAGATATGTATTCATCTTCTATTTTTCGAAGTAATTAATACAATGGATCTTTGTGGCTCGATAATGGTTATTGACATTTTCTTTTTGATATTGTATGGAAAATATGATCTCCATTCTTGTTTAAGTTCATTCTTACATATGGTTGAGATCTAGACCTGTTTATGCTTTACTTTTGAATGGATATTATGGATCTAGAATATATGCATGTTTATCATGTTAACTCCTTGACAAAGTTTCCATAAAAGAGGGACCTGGTACCCTTACATGCTTTAGGTGCGCATTCGGGTCTAGCTAGGTGATGTGCAAGCACACCTTGGGCTATTTGGTAAGATTGAAGACTACAATACTTTCAGTTAACTCGTCAATTGTTTAATATTTGTAATATCTCTTAGTGATAATAATGCTCCCTGTTATTTACATGAATCTCTAATAGATATGTAAGTTCATTTTTTAATGGCCATAAATCCTCCTGCCCCATTTTGATACAATTCAACCTTGCATTTTTCAGCTTTCGAACCTACATTCTACCATTCTCCATGATTTCATTTACCACATTGATTATTTAAAATTTTCTATATTTTTTGAATGTTAAGTTCTATACCTTGTTATTTACACAAAGCTATAACAAATACACAGATTGGATTGTTAATGACCATCCTCCTACCATGTTAATGGATATTCCAGTGCTTGGAGGAAGCCAACAATGTTGAAGATAGGGAAAGACTTCCTCTCGGTATTTTTTTTGCTCTTCGTATTGTGTATAGCCATCATATAATCCACATTATTTTCTAGAAAATTTCTGCCACTTTATATTTCCATGGTTTGGTGGGAGCATAGTTATGACCAATCTTCCCTGCATCTTACCTTTCTTATGCTCCTGCGAATAGTTCATGTTTCTTCATAATCTTCTATATTTCTCACATATAAGGTACAAGATTACTCTAATGATACAATATACAGGAAAGCGATAAGGAAAATAATTACATCATGAAATCTTGATCAAATACATTAAATCTACTACGGACATAATAGTTTGGAAAATTTAGTTGAAGCATCTTTATTTTCTTGGAAAATTGGACAATCAATTTTTCTCTTCTATTTTGTTGTTATTTGTTAGGAATACCAACACCAACTTTGCCAAAATCTATATCGTTATCTTTGGCCAATCCAACGCCATCTTGGCCAAAGACACTTTGCTTCTCTTTTAAACATTTTCCTCCACTAATTATATCCAATTCGTCTCCGATCACCACCATTAATACAAGGAAAAAATTTCAGAGCTTCACAGTTCAAGGACCTTTCAAAGTATTTGTTAACAACCTTATTTGGAGTGGCAGATAAGGTAAAGAGGACCCTAATACTAGCTCAAACGAATCAAATGATATATAATAATAAAAATGATAAGAGAATCATTATTGTAACAATAATTCCACACATAATCTTGATATTATCCAAGAACATAAGGGGCAGCAAAAATCATTCATGAGATAAAACAACATTTAGGATAATAACAATTATAATCTTGACTGCAACAATAAACATTTCATTGCATTGAATAGGTTGTAAATCATAAAATACAATATAAAACCCTTCATCAGTAAAATGCTTGATCAAATAGAATATATGGGGACATTAGCCAAAACAAAAAATTAGATATGATTTTTTTTAAGAAGGAAATTAATCTATGTGTTAAGATTTAGTTGTCTTCAAACACTGTACATATCTATGTTTACCTTCAAATAGTATTTGTAAACCCTACCCTACAATGGTCATCAAAAGAAACATATGGGACCATTAATAGGGGAAAAATATATCTAAACCCTGTGCATTTTTGTTACCACCACTAAGAGAAATGCAACACTTTACTACCCACATATGTTATTTACCTAGGAAGATAGATGCATACATAAGTTTTTAGCTTTCAAACTCGAGTTCTACCATTCCCCATGATACTTTAAGTTAACTTGTCAATTTTTGAACCTTATTTTTATTTCGTAGTGTTAAAATATGTTCCCTGCTATTTACACAAATCCTTAACAAATATGCAACTTCACTTTCTGATGGCCATACATCCTCCTGTCCCATTTTCATACAATTCAACCTTACAATTATCATCTTCCGAGCCTACAGTCTACCATTCTCCATAATGTTTTTAGTTACAACATTGATTGTTTAAAATTTTCTATATTTTTTAATAGTATGCTATATATCTTTTTATTTACACAAATCTATAACAAATACACGAGTTCATTGTTAATGGTTATCCTCCTACCATGGAGATTACAATACTTGGAGGAATCCGACAATGTTGAAGATATGGTAAGACTTCCTTTCCATATTTTTTTATCTTAGTATTGTGTATTTTCATCACATAATACACGTCGTTTTCGAGAAAATATATGCCACTTTATATTTCCTTTTTTTTGTGGGAGCACAGTTCTGACCAATCTTCGTTGCATCTTCCCTTTCTCAACATCCTAAGAATAGTTCATGTTTCTTCATAGTATTTTACTTTTTCGATATGTAATGTACAAGATTAATCCATCAACATTAATATCTTAGAAAAAGGGCACTTGAGAATTCCCAGAACTTTAACACTCACGGTGCTTCCAAAACATTAATAACTAATTTAAAAATTTTGTGAATTAAAATGCCCTAAGAAGAAACATTAAAGACCTTGGAGATGTTGTGCACCATTGAATAAAGCATATTCAGGATATCATTAAGCTTCTTCCTTCTCTCTTCCTAGAGATTTTTAACTAGAAAACCGATGCTTTTCTTCTTCTCTTTTATTGTTATTTGACAAGCATACCAACACCAACTTTTCAAAAATCTATATCATTATCCCTCGCCAATTTAACACCATCTTATCCAAAGACACTATGCTTCTCTTCTGCACATTTTCCTCTACTAATTACATCCAATTCACCCTTAAAATCATGTCTCCGGTCACCACCATTAATATAAGGAAAAGTTGTGGGAGCTTCACAGTTCAAGGACCTTTCAAAGTATTCGTGAATAACCTTATTTGGGTTGGCGGATAAGGTATAGAGGACCCCAATATTAGCTCAAATAAATCAAACAATATAGAATAACAACAATGATAAGAGAATCATTACTGTAACCATAATTCCACACAGATTCTTGATATTATTCATGAACCATAAGGCGTAGAGAAAATCATTCCTAAGATAAAACAACATTCAGGAAAATAATAATTATAATCTTGACTACAACGATAAACATTTCATTGCATTGAATAGGTTTTAAATCATAAAATACAATATGAAAACCTGTAACGGTAAAATTCTTGATCAAAAATAATATATGGGGACATTAGCCAAAACAATGAAGTAGATATGTGAACCTTGTTAAGGAGGAAGCTAATTTATGTGTTCAGATTTAGTTGTCTTCAAACCCAGTACATATCTATGTGTACCTTAAAATAATACTTGTAAACCCTACCCTACAATGGTAATCAAAAGAAACATAAGGAACCATTAATAGGGGAAAAATAGATTTATACCATATGCTCTTTTGTTACCACAACTAAGAAAAAGGGTACACTATATTAGCCACAATTTTTGTTTACCTAGGAAAACACATGCATACATAAATTTTGAGTAAAATGTTTTGGTCGTTCCTACCAACCTCCGAATTGAAGCTGCAAAACTAAAATAGATTTTTTCGTTGTTTGCATAAAGTTTGTATTAACTCCGACCTCACCCTGAAATAAATATGGTACATAACTTGTATGTTTTCTGACATGTGTACTTTCCATTTGTATATATGAGAAGGAATGACGATATATATTTAGATGCTTTAAAGTGTAAACAATATCACAAGAGGTGGCCACCTACACAATGGATACTTCGTTCATTTAAAACTGAAATAAGTACACTTTAAATAAATTACATAAGAAAATCCTTCATCTTAAAAGGAAAATACAGATTAAAAAATTGCAAAATCCAGCTTAGAAGAAACCAAATAATGTTTTCCAGAGCTTCTATTTTTACCCATAGATTTCCTTTCAGTACACATTGTAAATCTTTTAATGACATTTTATTTATCAAAATTGAATAGAAATACTTCACTAGGTTGACATAAACATCCTACTTATCCTTCCCATTAAAATAATTTAGTTGTATGGGTTTTTTATTTCAAAAAAGGGTGCCTAATATTTGGGATTTTTGCATTGTTGTTTATATGACTGTGTGTTTTTCCTTGTTTCTGTATGTATGTGGCCATGTCCACATCATCATGTGGTCTCCTTTAAGGGTAAATAATTGGAATTTTGTTTGTCTCTAACAATTCATTGTTATCTCGTGTGCTTCATTATTATCCCACGAGCCTGGAATTTCATATGCTTGAATTGTGTTTTTTTCTGTATTTTTTCTTTGTGGGTGAAGATCTATTACCCATGACGAATACTATGCAGATCGAGCTGCACATTGTTGTCCTTTTGTCTATTACTCTTTCATCAACAACAACTTCGGTTTCTTCCTTTGTGAATTATGATCTCTTCCAAGATGTCAAGATTATGAAGGTTATATGCTAAAGATGAATATTTATTATTTTCTTGCATTTTATTGAAATCCAATATACAGGTGACAAAAACTAAATTTATCATTCAGGATCTTAAAAAACACAATTTTCTCATTGGATATAGAGTACACTTGTGATGCCCCGTTCGATGGTTACCCCGATTCTTGTCATAGTGACCCCTTTCTGTTGTAATTCCGTTGTCTTGGACGATGTCTTAGTGATGTTTTAACAACTTCCCTCTCCTTCTTGCTTTCTCGAGTTGTTATCGACACCTCTGTGTGTGGATTGTGTAATGCTTACTGTGCTAGCCTCTGCAACGATCGTTACTTTTCCTTATTTACTGAAATTTGTGTCTTCGAAGCCTTGTAGGCAGCCAGAATAACGTTTAGGTTTTGATAGGGCGTGTCCAGTTAAAAAGAGAATGCCCATAATAATAATAATATTCCTTTTAAATTCGTCGACCTCGACTGCTGACCATTATGACTATAATTGATAATTATTTTGCAAGCTGTAAAATGATAATAATGATAATAATAATAATGACATTATGATAGTATTATCGATCAACGATTTTATTTTATTATTATTTTCCTTATGTCGATTGTTATCGACATCATCCTTTGTTATCTTTAAACTATCCTTTTAATTTGTTTGTCGCTCCCGCTGATCGAGCCTCGTTGCGCAAATGAGGAAGAGTATGTTTTGTGGTGGTGCCATGGTTTGGGGGTGGCGTTCGCGTAAATATTTTATTTAAGTACTCAACCCCGTTCTCCTCCTGGGTCGACCGATCCCTCAATCTTAGGATTGTTTTAAATTACTAATATTTAATGTGGATTTTTATGTGCCCAACCGGCCTTGTCTCTCCCTTTTGATCTCCATGTGTACCACGTTTGGCGTGGGGAAGGGAATGTTAATGTCTTTTGACTTTTTTTTCCTTGGTTGGTTGGAGGTGGGTGGCTTTAATAGCCACTTGCCATTTCATTAAAACCCCATCCCTTTTGGCATGTTGGACTCTCCTTGCTAGTGGCCGCACATCTTCCACTTATTTTATTTTAGATTTGCAAATCTTATGCCTTTTTGTGGTCTGCCTACTATTTTATTCTACCTTGGCCGCGTGGGTTTGTGTGGTGAAGGAATAATTTTGTGTAGTCGCATGGACTGGTTTTTATCACGGCTCTTGTGTAGTCGCATGGACTGGTTTTTATCACTCTCTTGCAGACTGTTCCTTGTTGAAGAGGGGGCTGGAAACTGCTGGAGATACCTGACTCTTGCCTTACTGCGTATATCCCCCCCTTTCCTGTACCAAATGTGAATCCAATCATTCCTTTCTCACGTGCCATTTACTTCTACTCTGCCCCATAGATGAGGGCCTGTTAACACAAAAATATGGACGTGGTTTTATGTTGTTTCCTGATGCATTTTGGGGGAAAAGGAGCACTGTTTTCTTTTGTTGGCCGCGCACAGGTGGATGTTGCTCTACAGTTTTATGACCTGCTCTTTCCATGGTTTACTTTATTCTCCCTCTTCCATGGATTTGATATGGTGGTTATAGATGAAGCTACCAGCTAGTGAAGTAGGCGTGTTACCTCCACTTTCATTGGGTGCTGCGAGGTGTGTTCTTGTCGGGGATCCACAGCAACGGCCTGCAACAGTATTTAGCCAGGTAGCAGGCATGTTGCAGTATAGTAGAAGCCTTTTTGAGCGCTTCCAACAAGTAGGTTGTCCAACTATGTTGTTATCTATTCAGTATCGAATGCATCCTCAAATTCGGGATTCTCCTTCAAGATATTTTTATCAAAATCGATTAAGTGATAGTGAGAGTGTTACCAGGAGACCTGATGAAATTTATTACAAAGATTCTCTATTGAGACCTTACTTGTTTTACGATGTAACTCATGGAAGAGAATCTCATAGAGGTGGATCTGTTTCATATCAGAATATTCATGAAGCACAATTTGCTGTTGCAGGGCCTGTTTCAGCATGCCCTTGTCTTGGGAAGTGCATTAAAGGCATGATAAGACTAACCCTCTCTCTTAATGATTTATTTCCTTTAGTATTTGGATAAATCAACCTCTGTAATTTTTGTTTGAATTCTGTAGAGATGGGTTTCAGATGACTTATAATCATAATTGCATGAGCTGATCTCTCTCCCCTTTACAGTTTATCTTAATTACCTTTTTGACAAGAAGAAATCTCTCTCCAGTGATTCTTGCTTAGCGATCTTATAAAGTTGGTTTATCTTTTTGCCATGTTTTATCCTGTGAACAGTGGTCTCTGTAGAAAATATTGTGGTGTGTGAATGAGTTTTAGAATATTTCTTGTATTGTTTTTATTATGTAGAACATGGCTTGAAAACGGGAAATTTTCTTGATAGACTGTGTTTGTCTTTTAATGTGGATTGATAATAATATAAACCCCCCCCCCATTAGGATTGGGGGCTTCTATTTGGGGAGTCGTACTGGTTTTACTGGTCTTTCTAGATACCATCTGACTCTTTTGATTATCGTTTACTTTGGGGATTATTGAAAACCCCTCACCAGGCCCTCTACTATTATTATTACTATGAGCCTATTTTTAGATTGGAACGCTCTTGAAGTAGGTGTTAATGGGGTTTCTATTTTGTGACCTTTTTGAATACGGTAAGCACTCAAGACGTTAGTTTGTGTGGATAACTATATGGCTTAAGTTTGAGGCACTACTTAGATCTTCGAATCAGTTAAAGTAATATTGGATACATCGAACTCTCATGAATGTGTACATTCTTCAAGTTTGATTGACATGTGATGGCCCTCAGGCAGATGAATTCAGACAATGCTTGAAATATGAGATTTTAAATTTATCCTATACTTTGACTTCAAAGCTTGTTGAAATGCTTTTTGGTAGGAAAACAGATGAATAGGGAAGTTATGAGAACTACCCTAAAATGGATTCATACACAGCCTTAAGTAAAGGTGACAACTACCATAATGGGACTGTACATACCATGTATGACAGTAAGGATAGAAGTCGACCTGAAATTATTTAACTTCATTATATAGGACAATGATTAATACCCATAAATTGAGATATGCAAGTGGAGGTTGAATTATATAATATGAAATATTATGTTATCAGGTAACCAGTAAGGATAAATATGTTATTTCAATACTTGGTTAACGAGTGGAATATTTTCTGGCATTTACGATGATTATTATGTTAGCTAAAAAAAAAAATGATACTTGCATCTCATTAGGAGTTGAGATAATGTTGATACTTGTATTCATAGTGGCTTGGACCACGCTTACATATCTTAGCTAGTCAAATGTATCTTTGGCATATTACCAACAGATGACAGTATTGTCGATCATAACTCATTCTTATGAGTTGGACTCTTTTACTAGAAGAAATATATAAGACATGGTAATAAGCAACCAAAAGGATATTTAAATAATACATGAACTTGCTGATTGGTGAAATCTTTGTTAACGTAAATATACTCTTAAAATTGCGGGATAAATATCAAAATTATACTTACATATCATTGATTATCTATTAAGGTTTGATACTTGGGTAATATCGATGAATAATATAAGGTTGATACTTGTATTTATTATATAAACTTAATGTCGTTGGTGCTTTTATTTAATTGAAAGATAATATTGTTGGACACTTATATATGTGAAGTAGGTTGAGGGTATTAGGTGAGCGTTATTATTATTACTGTAATTTAATTATGATTAAATGCAAGGTTAAGGTTGCATATCTCTCCACTTGGAATTTTTGTCCATATGTAAGCAAATTTTAGGGAAGTGAACAATAATGGGTATGAAATGTATTATCATGAGATGTGCAGTTAAGATTTGAATACATGATTAGGAATTATTTGATAGGGAGTATTGCAAACTTTCATTTATTTAAATGCTAGATGGCATAAGTTATTAGGTGAGGTTTATATCTTATCATGCTCAGTTCTAGCGAACTGACTCTAGTAAATATTTGTGCAGATGGATTATGCGAGTAGATTAAAGGAAAAGAGTGTAAAAGTTTCATCAGTTCAAACTATGAAGTTCTTTGTAGAAAGTTCAATGCGTTGTAAATTTTGTAACATTGCTTGCAAGGAGTTTAGAAGATCTCTTGTCTTGGTATGTTCGGAAAACTACGTGGTGAAGTGTTCTTTCCCTTTTGTTGTTAGACTAGTAACTTACCTTGGTGAGAAATGATATTCAATCATTACATTGGCATAAGTATTGTAAAACCTTGATTTTGAGAATAAAGTGTTAAGTCAAAACTCTCTGACACCTTGTAATGATGTGATATAAGTAAAATTAAATGGAGTGGTTAACCCTTATAGAAGTTAACTAAATATATATATTCAGATAAATTAATGTAGAGATGACTTACTTGAGAACAAGAGATTCCTGAAGTAATCAAAGGTGAAACTATCCTTGTAAAGTAAAATTTTATAATTTGTTAACCCTAGCTAAGCTAGCAAACATTATCTTTATATGGTGACTTCTTAAACGAGTTTAAGGGAAACCAATGGTTAGTTGTTAGAGTATAATAAGATTTATTAAGTAGGAAGAAACAATTTAGAAACCACGAAATTTATCTCTCAGCCTTTTGGAAAGTAATAGTTCCTATTGTAAAGCTCTTTCAGTGAAGCCTAAGTAAAATCTTTAATATTTGTGGATAAAACCTCAAGCTCCAAACAATCTTGCAGTAAAAACTAATGACGTCTTAAGGGTGAATTCAATTGACCTTCTTCCTTTAACTTTATCCAAGGTGCCTTGTAATTTTCTCTTAAGTTTGTTGAACGCGAGCCGATGTTGTCATAAGGGCATGAATGAGATTCTAGTAGCGTAAGTGTGAATAGATGGCCTTGTGAAATTAAATTACCACCTTTATCAAATAAATAAATAAAACAAATAATTGTCATAAAGGAGAAGACTTTAAGTGAACTACTCTATAGTGCTATAAGAAAATAACTCAGTTGGTAAGATGAATTTGTACGAATCATATCTTGAATCTCTCTGAAAACATAAGTCATGAGTTAAAGGGTGTTTTATCAAAATAAATAACCTTCAATCATTTCTTACTGTGGCTTGCCCTAGCCGTGTGAGTGTCATGTGGTTGGACTTCTATGTTGTTCTGTCAAAAGAAAAAAGTGTATTATCCTTTTGGGTGTGAACGTTTCCGTGTTGACCTTGTGGTCATCCTCGTAACAAGTGGTTCCCAGAGTTGGTTGTAACCTTGTGACGACATGTTGTGTCGTGTTATGTGTCGAAGCTAATCAAAAAAAAAATTATCTAGTGTTTTTCTGTGTTGTTTGTGTGTGAATTTTTTGGTCGTTACACTTGGTATCAGAGCGAGGTTCATGCTCTCGAACCTCTGGGCCAGCTTGGAGTGGTGGTTGTGTTACATGATGTTACTATGATGATGATGATGATGTTGCATGGTGGTGGTAGATATTGGAAGAGTAATGTGCTTTAAGCGTGATGTGATCCATGTCGTAATTGTGATATTGTGAATGCACATGATGTATATTCCACTTAGTGCATTTTTTTATTATGTTGATGTGCTGGGGATGGGAGTATTCTCTCTCCTTCTTGTGGATTCTATGAAGAGTTCACATGTGAATTACTGCTTGTGATGTGTGAGAAGAATTATAATGTGGATGACGTAGTGTTAGAGCATTGTGGCATATTGTGATATGTGGGTGTGTCGATATGTTGTATGAATGGATTGATGTAAAGTGAATTGAGTTGTATCATGATGTTTTAACATGTTTTGAAGAAATGTGTGTATCGCCTTGTATGTAGCAAAGGAATGTTATGTTGTAATGTTATTATATTCATCGTATGTATGATTTGTGCAAATATGTAATGCTTCATGTTGTGATTTAGGGTCATACGGTGAGTGTATGAACCCTATTGTATGGTGATTGCACTTTGGGTGCAGAATGTGGTAAAGTGATGTGTTACACCCGGTGAATGTATGACTGTGATCTACATACCATATGTAAGACGTTATGGTAGTTATGTGTGTACCACCATTGTGTGTGAGTAATGTAGTTATATGTTATGTTGTGAACCTTACACTCACCGACCCTGAGGGAAATCGGTAAAATGTGTATGTTTGAGAGTGAGAAGATGTTTAACATTGGCCAATCACTCGAGCCGAGTACGAGTTAGGAAGTAAGCCTTACATAGGCTGAAAATTTTGTTCGTTTGTATGCGTGGCACTTGTTCAACGATGCATATTGTGTTTCGCGGACACCTTAGGCTCGGTAGATGGTGACTTTACTCTTTTCTCTCTCTCGATATGGTTGTCGTATGGGTATGCAACCTATGTGCATTTATGACTATGTAGAGCCTTGTTGAAGTGGTGTCGAGATGATTCAGATTGAGATTATGACAGTTGTATTATTGATATTGTATTTTACGAGCTGAGGCTTGATGTTCCGAGTGCTAGCAACTCGTTGAGTACCCCTTGGAGGCTAGATAAGGCCACACAGTTATTGTAATGTGACTATTATTATATAGTGTATTTTATTCGTAAATTGAGCTTTTTACTGTTATTTTTGCTAGGACCAACAGTTTTCTTGATTGCCATGTTTTACATTTTGGGCATTTCCTTGGGTTGTGGTACTAACATGCGGATTTTGACACTAACTATGGCCAATTGGCCATTTATTTTGATTGGTTTTTGATCTTCTTCTAAATTTTAAGATTTTACCGCCTTGCCCAAGGCATTGTACTTTGCCTGTTGGCATTTTGATCGGATTGATATGTTGGTTCTAGTGTCGTGATGTGTGGAATAGGGTCATGGGATGCACCATGGAATGGTTGGACCTATGGACCCGCTTCGTTGTATGGGGGTACGCCCCAAGGAGTTACAGATAACTAGCGGGTTGTTGAACCACGCGTTATTATGTCACTTGGGTTAGGAGTGTTCGAACTCTATGTGTCTTGGGCCATAGGGACAACCGGCCTCTTTGAGGGAGGCATAAGAGTTTGAGGGAGGCATAAGAGTTTGAGGGAGGCATAAGAGGCTTGAGGGAGGCATAAGAGTTTGAGGGAGGCATAAGAGACTTGAGGGAGGCATAAGAGTTTGAGGGAGGCATAAGATATTTGTGTGTATGGTTGATGTTCTGGGATATATGTTGAGTTATTGTGATGTTTGGTAGTGGTCTTTTGATGTATGTGTTACTCATGTCAAATCGATATGTGTTGTGATGTTGTGGATATGGCATCGATGCCCTTGTGGACCCTATGTACATGTAGTTTTTGTTTTGTGAGTCATGTAAAATCCTCATAGGTAGAATTGAGGGAATGTCTGGTTGTTGTAGTACTCTTTTGTTCGAGTATTCTGTACGTCGGTCATAAATGTGTGACGTGTACTATGTTATGTGGACCGTGCATGTTCCTTTCCGTAAATTGACTAATCTCTTGTGGTGTGGTACCGTCTTGAAGTAATTGCTTGTAACAGTTGTGAATCTGTAGTGTCTTGTATGACCCTAGTAGGGCGTTGTGGCTGTAGTTCACGATTGGGCATCCACAAGAATGAATAAACTAAAATTCTCCAACAATGAAATTCTAAAGGACTTGAATTAAGAATAATGCTAATGGAAAGATATTAATGAAATAATAAATAAGAGGGAACTGCCAATCTTCACAAAACCTTGAAAGTTAAAATTTCTACCAAATGTTCCTAAGGCTACCTTGCGGCCGTGCTTTAATCAACTAAAGTTTTAACCATAGGGTGTACTCTCTCCTTTATCTGTTCTTTGTTACATACCATTTCTTTCCCTCTGTATTATGTTGCATCGAGGATGATGCTTTTCCTAAGGGGAGGAGGATGTGATGCCCCATTCGATGGTTACCCCCATTCTTGTCACAGTAACCCCTTTCTGTTGAGCGTCGAACGACTGTGTGTAATTCCGATGTCTTGGACCATGTCTTAGTGATGTTTTAGCACCTTCCCTCTCCTTCTTGCTTTCTCGAGTCGTTATCGACACCTCTGTGTGTGGACTATGTAATGCTTCCTGTGCTGGCCTCCGCAACGATCGTTACTTTTCCTTATTTAATGAAATTTGTGTCTTCGAAGCCTTGTAGGCAGCCAGAATAACGTTTGGGTTTTGATAGGGCGTGTCCAGTTAAAAAGAGAATGCCCATAATAATAATAATATTCCTTTTAAATTCGTCGACCTCGACTGCTGACCATTATGACTATAATTGATAATTATTTTGCAAGCTGTAAAATGATAATAATGATAATAATAATAATGACATTATGATTGTATTATCGATCAACGATTTTATTTTATTATTATTTTCCTTATGTCGATTGTTATCGACATCATCCTTTGTTATCTTTAAACTATCCTTTTAATTTGTTTGTCGCTCCCGCTGATCGAGCCTCGTTGCGCAAATGAGGAAGAGTATGTTTTGTGGTGGCGCCACGGTTTGGGGGTGGCGTTCGCGTAAATATTTTATTTAAGTACTCAACCCCGTTCTCCTCCTGGGTCGACCGATCCCTCAATCTTAGGATTGTTTTAAATTACTAATATTTAATGTGGATTTTTATGTGCCCAACCGACCTTGTCTCTCCCTTTTGATCTCCATGTGTACCACGTTTGGCGTGGGGGAGGGAATGTTAATGTTTTTTGATTTTTTTTCCTTGGTTGGTTGGAGGTGGGTGGCTTTAATAGCCACCTGCCATTTCATTAAAACCCCATCCTTTTTGGCGTGTTGGACTCTCCTTGCTGGTGGCCGCACATCTTCCACTTATTTTATTTTGGATTTGCAAATCTTATGCCTTTTTGTGGTCTACCTACTATTTTATTCTGCCCTGGCCGCGTGGGTTTGTGTGGTGAAGGAATATTTGTTTGTGTAGTCGCATGGACTGGTTTTTATCACGGCTCTTGCAGACTGTTCCTTTTTGAAGAGGGGGCGTGGAAATTGCTGGAGATACGTGGTTGGTTCTGACTTTTTCCTTGCTACGTATTCCCCCCCCCCTTTCCTGTACCAAACATGAATCCAATAATTCCTTCCTCGCGTGCCATTTACTTCTACTTTGCCCCATAGATGAGGGCCTGTTAACACAAAAATATGGACGTGGTTTTATGTTGTTTCCTAATGCGTTTTGGGGAAAAGGAGCGTTGTTTTCTTTTGCTGGCCACGCACAGGTGGATGTTGCTCTACAGTTTTATGACCTGCTCTTTCCATGGTTTACTTTATTCTCCCTCTTCCATGGATTTGATATGGTGGTTATAGATGAAGCTACCAGCTAGTGAAGTAGGCGTGTTACCTCCACTTTCATTGGGTGCTGCGAGGTGTGTTCTTGTCGGGGATCCACAGCAACGGCCTGCAACAGTATTTAGCCAGGCAGCAGGCATGTTGCAGTATAGTAGAAGCCTTTTTGAGTGCTTCCAACAAGCAGGTTGTCCAACTATGTTGTTATCTGTTCAGTATCGAATGCATCCTCAAATTCGGGATTCTCCTTCAAGATATTTTTATCAAAATCGATTAAGTGACAGTAAGAGTGTTACCAGGAGACCTGATGAAATTTATTACAAAGATTCTCTATTGAGACCTTACTTGTTTTACGATGTAACTCATGGAAGAGAATCTCATAGAGGTGGATCTGTTTCATATCAGAATATTCATGAAGCACAATTTGCTGTTGCAGGGCCTGTTTCAGCGTGCCCTTGTCTTGGGAAGCGCATTAAAGGCATGATAAGACTAACCCTCTCTCTTAATGATTTATTTCCTTTAGTATTTGGATAAATCAACCTCTGCAATTTTTGTTTGAATTCTGTAGATGTAGAGATGGGTTTCTAAGATGACTTATAATCATAATTGCATGAGTGCTGACTCTCTCTCCCCTTTACAGTTTATCTTAATTAAATCTTTTTGACAAGAAGAAATCTCTCTCCAGTGATTCTTGCTTAGCGATCTTATAAAGTTGGTTTATCTTTTTGCCATGTTTTATCCTGTGAACAGTGGTCTCTATAGAAAATATTGTGGTGTGTGAATGAGTTTTAGAATATTTCTTGTATTGTTTTTATTATGTAGAACATGGCTTGAAAACGAGAAATTTTCTCAATAGACTGTGTTTTTCTTTTAATGTGGATTGATAATAATATAAACCCCCCCCATTAGGATTGGGGGCTTCTATTTGAGGGAGTTGTACTGGTTTTACTGGTCTTTCTAGATACCATCTGACTCTTTTGATTATCATTTACATTGGGGATTATTGAAAACCCCTCACCAGGCCCTCTACTATTATTATTACTATGAGCCTATTTTTAGATTGGAACGCTCCTGAAGCAGGTGTTAATGGGGTTTCTATTTTGTGACCTTTTTGAATACGGTAAGCACTCAAGACGTTAGCTTGTGTGGATAACTATATGGCTTAAGTTTGAGGCACTACTTAGATCTTCGAATCAGTTAAAGTAATATTGGATACATCGAACTCTCATGAATGTGTACATTCTTCAAGTTTGATTGACATGTGATGGCCCTCGGGCATATGAATTCAGACAATGCTTGAAATATGAGATTATAAATTTATCCTATACTTTGACTTCAAAGCTTGTTGAAATGCTTTTTGGTAGGAAAACAGATGAATAGGGAAGTTATGAGAACTACCCTAAAATGGATTCATACACAGCCTTAAGTAAAGGTGACAACTACCATAATGGGACTGTACATACCATGTATGACAGTAAGGATAGAAGTCGACCTGAAATTATTTAACTTCATTATATAGGACAATGATTAATACCCATAAATTGAGATATGCAAGTGGAGGTTGAATTCTATAATATGAAATATTATGTTATCAGGTAACCAGTAAGGATAAATATGTTATTTCAATACTTGGTTAACGAGTGGAATATTTTCTGGCATTTACGATGATTATTATGTTAGCTAAAAAAAAAAAAATTGATACTTGCATCTCATTAGGAGTTGAGATAATGTTGATACTTGTATTCATAGTGGCTTGGACCATGCTTACATATCTTAGCTAGTCAAATGTATCTTTGGCATATTACCAACAGATGATAGTATTGTCGATCATAACTCATTCTTATGAGTTGGACTCTTTTACTAGAAGAAATATATAAGACATGGTAATAAGCAACCAAAAGGATATCTAAATAATATATGAACTTGCTGATTGGCGAAATCTTTGTTAACGTAAATATACTCTTAAAATTGCGGGATAAATATCAAAATTATGCTTACATATCATTGATTATCTATTAAGGTTCGATACTTGGGTAATATCGATGAGTAATATAAGATTGATACTTGTATTTATTATATAAACTTAATGTCATTGGTGATTTTATTTAATTGAAAGATAATATTGTTGGATACTTATATATGTGAAGTAGGTTGAGGGTATTAGGTGAGCGTTATTATTATTACTGTAATTTAATTATGATTAAATGCAAGGTTAAGGTTGTATATCTCTCCACTTGGAATTTTTGTTCATAAGTAAATAGATTTTAGGGAAGTGAACAATAATGGGTATGAAATGTATAATCATGAGATGTGCAGTTAAGCTTTGAATACATGATTAGGAATTATTTGATAGGGAGTATTGCAAACTTTCATTTATTTAAATGCTAGATGGCATAAGTTATTAGGTGAGGTTTATATCTTATCATGCTCAGTTCTAGCGAACTGACTCTAGTAAATATTTGTGCAGATGGATTATGCGAGTAGATTAAAGGAAAAGAGTGTAAAAGTTTCATCAGTTCAAACTATGAAGTTCTTTGTAGAAAGTTCAATGCGTTGTAAATTTTGTAACATTGCTTGCAAGGAGTTTAGAAGATCTCTTGTCTTGGTATGTTCGGAAAACTACGTGGTGAAGTGTTCTTTCCCTTTTGTTGTTAGACTAGTAACTTACCTTGGTGAGAAATGATATTCAATCATTACATTGGCATAAGTATTTAAAAACCTTGATTTTGAGAATAAAGTGTTAAGTCAAAACTTTCTGACACCTTGTAATGATGTGTTATAAGTAAAATTAAATGGAGTGGTTAACCCTTATAGAAGTTAACTAAATATATATATTCAAATAAATTAATGTAGAGATGACTTACTTGAGAACAAGAGATTCTTGAAGTAATCAAAGGTGAAACTATCCTTGTAAAGTAAAATTTTATAATTTGTTAACCCTAGCTAAGCTAGCAAACATTATCTTTATATGGGAACTTCTTAAACGAGTTTAAGGGAAACCAATGGTTGTTAGAATATAATAAGATTTATTAAGTAGGAAGAAACAATTTAGAAACCACGAAATTTATCTCTCAGTTTTTTTTTGGAAAGTGAATAGTTCCTTTTGTAAAGCTCTTTCAATGAAGCCTAAGTAAAATCTTTAATATTTCTGGATAAAACCTCAAGCTCCAATTAAATCTTGGTAATAACTAACGATGTCTCAAGGATGAACTCAATTGAACTTCTTCCTTTAAATTTATCCAAAGTGCCTTGTAATTCTCCCTTAAGTTTGTTGAACGCGAACCAATGTTTTCATAAGGGTATGAATGAGATTTAGTAGCGTAAGTGTGAATAGATGGCCTTGTGGAATCAAATTATCATCTTTATTGAATAAATGGAATTAAACAATTAATTGTCATAAAGGAGAAGACTTTAAGTGAGCTACTCTACAATGTATAAGAAAATAACTCAGTTGGTAAGATGAATTTGTGCGAATCATATCTTGAATCTCTCTGAAAACACAGGTCATGAGTTAAAGGGTGTTTTATCAAAATAAATAACCTTCAATCATTTCTTATTGTGGCTTGCCCTAGCTGTGAGAGTGTCATGTGGTTGGACTTCTATGTTGTTCTGTCAAAAAGAAAAGTGTATTATCCTTTTGTGTGTGAACGTTTCCGTGTTGACCTTGTGGTCATCCCCGTAACAAGTGGTTCCTAGAGTTGGTTGTAACCTTGTGACGACATGTTGTGTCGTGTTATGTGTCGAAGCAAGTCAAAAAAAAAATTATCCTGTCTTTTACTGTGTTGTTCGTGTGTGAATTTTTGGGTCGTTACATCACTACCTCTATTTCTCAACAAATGTGAATCGAATTACAATGCCCTTGTTTCAGCGCATGGAGCATTTAAGATTATCCTTACCCATTTGCTTACCTATGTTATTGTCACATTGCGATCACAGAGTGTACATTTTCAAAGATTCAAAGAATTATTTCCAATGAATGAAGTTACACTACAATGGTGACATTTCTTCTCTTCCACGTACTATTTTTCCTCTTTCTATAGATGCATTTTCCTTTTTGCATAACTGCTTTACAAATTAATTTGCTCTACGTTTTACAGAATTACTCCATTTGTTATTCTCGTTTTTCATTTCTTTTCATTGCATGCATAAAATTTCACTCTCTTCAACATAAACTTCTTCATCGCTGTGTCCAATGTCAACCTCTCTTGTATGCCTGCCTATCCGTGTTTCCATTACATACTTTTGGTACAATGGCAAGTATTTATAAAACTAAAATATGTATTAATAAAAAATGGACTCAAAACTACACAAATGAACCTGATAAGAATATTATGTATTACAGTACCAACACCACTTATTAGGCCGAAGGCGTTTTCCCTTTAAGATGAGCCTTACCGAGTCTGACAATTGTCAGAAAATCGGCGGATGTGATCACTCGAGGCAGTTGCTTTTATATTTTGTCCACCGGGGACTTTCTTTTAATTTACTTGTCTAAGGCATGTCCCACTACTTAAGTGTTCATACAATTTCGTGCCCCAAAACCACAATTTCACTAAACATTATTTAATGAACAAGTGTTATTTTAAATATTTTTGGCTTGAAATATGTCTTCAAAACATTAGTCTTCTGATACCGCTCAATAACCAGGCTCCATCAAGAAACAGGAAACCAGGCTCCTCAAATCCACGTTAAATATGAACGCCTGGTAATTTATTTATCATTTTTATTGAGCTCTCGATTAAGCTGCTTGGTTCCAATTGAGATATGAGATTTGTTTGAATAAATATATTTTGATGATGTGTATCAAGCCCATCGGATCTGTGGTTTTTTCTTCTGGCTGAGGTTTTCACCATGTTTTGTTTCACCCGTACATTTTAGCCCAACGCAGGGTAAAATCATTCTTTTTACAAATTATCATAAAAATGTGTATGGCTGAAAAAAAATATATAGATAGACGTCCAAATCTGACCATAGAATACAGAAGTAGAGAGCGCCGAAAAGAATCTCCGTCATATGAAGTGTGATTGACCAAAACGTCAAACCGTTAGGGTTAAGTTGTTAACGATACCATATTTTTAGAAAGCCCGTGTTTTGTCGGTACATTCGGATTGCAAAGCAGTTGAAATATACCTATATAGTTTTTAATTGTATTCATATTGAATACTTGTATACTTGTGTGTATTAATGTAGTTGGTTGTTGTGAATTCGAAATGGGGAGATCTATGTGAAATCTTTCAGAGATACTAACGCAAGAACATACAATTATACAATTATGTTTTTATTAAATATCAATAATACAATTTTAGTAGTATTTAGTTTTTAATATTTTATTATATTATGCAAATATTCCAAATACGGTATTGGAATTGTAGCGGCACTATTTTGGTAGATTATAATTGTGTTATTACATTGAAAGACGTATCCCAGTTGGATATGGGTGGTAGACTATTACAATAGTCATAAATCTAATGATGTGCAATGAAGGAGGTTGTGTGTTGACAATCCAACGAGGGATGATGCAGTAGAGGACGATTGTGGATCTCAAAACGGGGACCAATGAGAGGAATGCACATGGATTGAGCTTGTGTATGGAAAAAATCAGCCATAGATGTGAGGGAGTATTAGTAGTTGTTGATTCAACAATAGATAGGAAGGATGCGGTGCAAGGGAAACTCCTAAAAATTCATTTCTATGAGGCAGTGGCTTGAAACAGTAAGGTTGCGTGCAATCACTACCTTTTGATGTTACACCCACTACACATCTTCCTATCTATGTCGTGTGTCATTAGAATGCACTTGATTTGCCATTAAATTTACGTATGTTCTGACTAGCAAATATATGCAACAACTGGAATTGCAAAAAAATTTGTGTTTCTTCAATATTGTTCATCCGAACTTTACATTTTTAGATATCTCCACAAGCATTTGCATCCACATCTTACACGAAACACCTTTCTACTTTGAATCCTTAAAAAAAATTCAGTTGATTGTTCAAGTGTGGAGTTCGGGATTACTTCCCCATTTCGATTTCCCCACACTTGCACTCATACACCCTCAAACCACTTCTTCGTAACCCGTCTTCCTCTCACATTGTTCTCTCTCTCCTCCTCCTCTTTTTCACGAGATACCTTTCGATGTTTCCATCGTAGATTTCACATACGATTGCTAATATAAAATCTTTTATAATAAAAAATACAAATAACAAACTAATATACCAAGCAGCAACCACATACAATGTGCAATTATGGGCGGACTTACGAGGAAGAAAGCTCAGCTAGGACCGGAAGATACATAGTTATTCATGTGAGCTTACGTAAGAAGTTGACATCAATTGATGCGCGGGTGCTTTTATGGTGACACTTTCATTGTGAATACATATTAGCTCTAATTATTATTAACAATCCTTATCCTCACATGATGATCTAGGCATTGACTATTTCAAATCATCCCTTTATGGACACCATTCTTCTCTGAAATTTTTATATCTTTTTTTCAAGCCTTTTGGATGGTATACCTTTAATCTTTATTAAATGTTTTATACTGATTAGAAAAACATTTTCATTATATAAATATTTTTTTCCCCTTAGGTTAAACTCCCTGATTTGACGTCCCTCATCGCAAATCACCCAAATAAAATATGGACAAGGTTTAAGCACATTTTCTAATGATGTAGACAACGGCTCAATAAATGGGATGTTTAACACCTATTTTGTGGCATGCCGGTTTTATAAGTTAAAAGAATTGTTTATTTTTTGTTTTTCCTTTTTGTTTTTTTAATTTTTATTTGGAGGGGTAAAAGGATCTAAAATTTAAAGGGTGAAATTTTAACTGGATCAGGAATAGCTATTTAGAACTGTCATGTTCTGTGGTCAAAAGATTTGTGGACGGGGTTTATATAAAGTCGGGTATAGTGTTTATTCTTTAATATAACTAGCAATCACACATGAAATGTGCGATGTGAACGTCGAAGGGGCAGTGTAGGAGGAGGTTGATTTTGAGGGACCAAAACATAAAAGGGGGAAAAGAGGTGCAAAAGAGGGGTTAAGAGGGCGAAGAAGCAATTAGGAGAGGATAATACTAGGTGGATCCATCTTGAGGAAGCAAACTTTTGTATGAGGAGCATATGTAACATGTGCATAATTTGTCAAATGTTCGATGAAGAAAGGGGATATGGTGTGCAAGGCATCACGACAATATAATATGGAGATATCTTAGAAAGCAAGGTGTTTCCAATGAATACTTTAAAGGAAAACTTACATTTTTTGATTCAATGTTGAAGTCAATATATGTTAAAAATTTCATTTCTTTGCATTGAGGGTTCAATATGTTGTAGATTTAAAGCTCATATATGATTATGGTTTCACTTTAGATTTTAAGAATGAAAATAAGGGCTATGTAGTGTTTCTCAATCAATAACGAATCTTTCTCTTGGACAACATTTAAATTCAACATGTAGTGCACAAAAAGCTTTGACTTCCTGTTCATATTTTTGCTCGTAGTTCCTTTTCTTTAAGGGAGTAATTGTGGGAAGAGTAAATATCTTATAAGCTATGCCCAACTCATAGCTCATTTGCATAGCCTTCTATTTAATAATTTTCTAAATAGTTTCTTCCCTTGTTTTTTTCCTTTTTAGAGTGTGTGAAGAAGTTGTCCATGATTTGATAGGAGGATTTTTACCAATTTTTGTTATTTAACAGTGACTCTATCTATCCAGTTTGGTGGTTGTTGGCCAAGCCATCGTTTTATTCGCTTACAGAGGACCAAGACTCAACTACGAACTAGTTTACTATTCACGTGGATGAAGAGGATTTATTTTATCAACATCCATATATAGCTGATAACCCAATCCACTTGTTGTACTATGCATGTCAGAGAAAGGTTGCGATTTCTAATGGAGACAACACCTTTCAACGTAAAAAACAAATATTTTATAATGTTTCTTTTTTTGAATGTTTTTTATTGTTTAAATATTTTTTTATTCAAGGATAAACAATTTAATTTTTGGGATAAATATTACATAATTTATATTTAATAAGAATGATTGACATTTTTATATTTAGTATTAAGAATTGGGGATTATTTATTTAATCAAATTTATTTTTATTTAGGACATTAATCTTACTCTCATCCCTTATATGGAGAAACTTTTACATAAATTATTTCTCTTTGATTTGGATGAGGATGTGAACGATGAGAAATTTTATACGTACATGGTTATTGATACAGATGGGCATGTGGACGGCGAGGATTAAAAGTTGTTTTTAGAACCCCTTGGGCTTTTGCGAGGTAAACATAAATTTCACCCTAATTAAAATTAAATTAAACGAACTATGTTGTGGGGAATCGGTCAACTCTAGATTTTCATTAAATTTCACATTTAATTTGAAAGTAAGAGCACTTTCTCAAAATCATGATTTCAAAAAAATAATTACAAAAAACTGGTTAAATGCAATGATCCCTTCCTTCCTTCTTTTCTATGTTTTAATCCAAAAATACAAATCTAAATAAATACCCAAAATAAAAATTTGTATACTGACAAAAAATCTAAATTATGGCGGTGGAAAAAAGTTTAGACTTCAACTAAGAACACCAATTCCCCCGAAGAAACCATTCATACCTACGCGTCTAACACCACATTTCCAAAATAATGGTACTGAGGAGGACAAAATCATAGTTGGAAACGTCCAATAAGGTTTCACCGTGGAAAATGGCAAGATGAATATTTTTTGTAGACAAAGTTCATTCCCTTCTTTATATTAATGAGTTTTTTTCAATGTGCTTTTAATTTCCTTTATATTACGAAGGATTCAGGATTCCCAGGTTTCCCTTAGGATCCTTCCCATCAAGGATTTTAGAAGCAGGTTCAAGAAGGGGGTGAAGAAATATTTATTGTCCCTGCACATCATATTGTGAAATCCCCGGCCACCTCGGTCAACATTATTAGAAGCAAAATTAGAATCCTCCTCGATTTTGAAAGCTAATTATGAAGTTATAATTTGGAGGATGATTTTACAACAGGAAGGAGATTCATTTGTAAATGAGACACAAATGCCACATGAAGCATCCTCTTCCAGAGAATTTGTGAAGAACTCGAATGTACATGGACACAATCAAAAGGCTCCATCGAATCGGGCTCCATTCAAATTAAATTTAAATGAACTATGTTGTAGGGAATCAGCCTGCTCTATATTTTCATTAAAGTTCATATTTGATTTAAAATTAAGAGCAAATGCTCAAAATTATTATTTCGAAAACCACAATATAAAAAATGATTTAAATGTAATGACTTCTTTCTTTTTCCCTTTCTATGTTTTGATCCAAAAAAAAAAGCCTAAATAAGTACCCAAAACAACGATGTATCTTGTAACAAAAAATAAAAATTTTGGTTGAGGAATAAAATATGGACTTTAGATAAGAGTGAAAATTCCCTTGAAGAAACCATCCATACATGTGTGTCTTACGTCAGGTTTCCAAAAGAATTGTGATGGGGAAGAAAAAATCAGATCTGGTACCTAAAGCCAAACCCCTTTCGTTAGATCAAATTTGAATATTAATATGTCGATGATGTACCGATGTCAATCTTCCTCATCCACATCCTTGTCTACTTTAGAGGGGTGAGGCCTTAACCCAACTATGAATGCCTTCAAGATAGTTATAATTTATACATATAAATAATGCTAATTTTGTCAACATTTGTGAATTCTTTTAAGATGTTTAAATAGATACAATTTCCAAGTCCATGGACATCAATCTTCTAAAACAAGGAGGGAAGAGTTTGATTTGTCCTTGGGCACTATGCATTGTGCATTATGTAGTGAACACCTTCCTTCTACTCCCCAAATTTACAAATAAACAAATATGTAACCTTTCTTTGATTAAGTCATGTATGGAAGTAATTTGTTAATTCTGCATGGGAAAATTCATCAGATTTATAAAATATATCCTGAATTCATTTATCTCCATTAGAATTCAAGAAGGAAGATGAGAAGGTAGCAGCACTACCTGCCCTTCCACTTTTGGAGAAAATTTTGAACTTCTTTGTTATCAGATGTTCTGCACAACAAATTCACTTCACTATCATTTCCACCATTGAATCAAATTAAAATATTAATATGTTGATGATTTAAGGATGTCAATCTCCATCGCCCACATCTTGTCCATTGTCAGAGAGAGGAGGCCTCAACCCAACTGTAAACGCATTTGGCATAAACATATACAATGTTTGAAATAAGTGTTTGGCCTCTTATAATAGTTAAATGTATTCTTTAACTCTTACAATGCCTATATTATAATGAAAACATGTTTCAAAGTTAGGGTGAGAAGCTTAAAGTCGTGGGGAAAGCTGTGGTATTTTCCTGTTTGAAACCTTTAAAATTATGTTTGGACAACTTAATCTTTAGTGGATAAGCGACGTCACCCTAATCTCGCATTACCCAAATATATGTTGCCTCTCCTCCACCAATGGTCACATGATGTTCTATTCATAGAGGAGATGTGCAAAAGGCACAGGGTTTTCTCACCCCAATTAAATAGGTTTCTACGGAAGGCACACAACATTTTCCACCCCGAAGAGCACTCATCTAACTCAAATAAAATATTTAGTTGTCGAGCGGTCGCTGGCTTCTATCTTGCCGACCTCATATTTCTTGTAATGAAAACAAGATATAGGTGAGAAACAACTTCATCCTCCTTTGAAGTACGTACAATTTTTACCCACATGACCATAAGCAATAATATTGTAGGAAACCACTACACATTGTTTCTGCTTGACACATCGAAGACAATACACAGTTTGGTTGTGCACTATTTTATATGGCAACCAAGCTTCCCTAATTAACACCTCTTCAAATTCGATCCTACCAATTTTCCATGACATGTCATTAGCACTGTATACTAAAAGATTCCCAGGTGCACTAAAATAGCCAAAAATTATGACGCAATAAGTTTGATGATCTGTTGATTCCACAACTAAATTCCATACGATGACAGAGCCTGTTACGGATCCCTTCATGTAAACTAATAAACCTTTATCTGCTACCATTATATGAGGAAGATGGCAAGATTTCATTAATAATGGAATCATAACTTGAAGCTCTCCGTCATTCTTGCAGTTATAAAGAAACAGACCCCCTCCTACAGCTATGAGACGCCATGAGCATAGTGAATCTGATATTATCTTCCTCTTTAGCCATCTGTTCATGTTGAACAACGTTGCAACATCATCATGGCTACAGCGATCCGTAACCAACTACTGCCATCTGTTCATGTTGAACAACGTTGCAACATCATCATGGCTACAGTGATCCGTAACCAACTACTGCTCACTAATCCATTTTTGCCACAGTTTGCGAAAGAGATGAGATGAACCAACCATGGTGCGCCATAAATGACACATGCTCTGACATCTTGGAACTCATTATGGCATCAAATCAAATTAAAATATTAACATTTTGGTGATGTAAGAATGTCAATCTTCACCGTCCATGTCTTGTCCATTGTGGAGGGAGACCTCAACCCAACTTGTGAACTCCTTCAGTATAATAAAGCAACCCATTCGATATGTAATATAGAATGAATAATGCAAAAAATTGGCCGCCCAGTGGTTTCTAGAAAGTAAACAATCCGTAGACTCCCAAATTTCACCATAGCATCAAGATTTTATTATATTTTGATTTACTTGTTATCATTGAAATTTAATATAGAAAATTATGCCCTGATAAGTTCGATGATCTGTTGAATCCATAACTAAATTTTCAACAATGAAAGAGCCCACTACCGATCCCTTCAGGTAAACTAACAGTCATTCATCTATTACCATTATATCAAGAAGATGACAAGCTTTCATTGTTAATGGATTCACAACTTGAATGTGATGCCCACATTTTACACACCAAAAACAACAAGAAAAATACCAAGATAAAGTTTTTTTGACTTACATTGCTCACTACACAACACCACAAGTGCCCCAAGAAAAAAAAAACTCAAAAACGCATACGAAACTTACATAATTCATCGACTCACATAGACACAGGAAAACACTATATACATGTTGATGCCACACTTTCCCCAATGAACGAATACTAGCAATGACCCAACCATAAGAAAAGGACTCAAAGATTGGTAAACCGACAACACATTATTTCTTTAATTACATCTTAGCTACGATTAACATTCCAAGAACATTATTGTGCAAGGATAATTTTCTCCCTTTTTCCACTTACAGATTCTTAAGTTCATTTCACATTTAATTTGCAGTTTGACCATTTTAAGTTGGATCTTTATTCTTTACAAAAATTTCCATAACTTACATAATTATTTGACATATTTCAAATTGCATACAAAGTACTTAATTCTCTTGTTCTTATGTTAAGAATATGCTTCTCAAAAGTTTATTCAATGTTTAAATTTTACCCTTGCAACTCAAGTGAATCTGACTTGATGTCAAGAAAGCAATATTAAGATTTAAGGGGGGGGGAGGGGGCTGGGGGGCGGCGTGTGGTTTAGAATCATAATACCTTTTTCCCATAAACATTCTTTGATCACGGTATCTTTATTTCCCGATTCAACATTCCCACAACAAGAAATTTTGTTTAGATTACACACACACACACACACATGTCCTTTTTTTTCTCGAAGTTTGATCTCACTGTAATGCCGCAAAAAGACAACGCTCACGTCGCCGCGCCACAAACAACCAACCCGAAAAATGCGAAAAATTTTATTTTTTTTAAAATTAAGTTCCAAGGTGAGTCCGCACACAGGCTCGAACTACAACAGTCACGGTAAAGCTTCGTGATCAATGATGTTTAATTTAATCTCATTCGACGTTTCACAAAAGATGAAGAGGGTCGTCATTCGAGTTAATTAGCCTAATGTCAGCTAATATCGTAATAACAATATTTCTGAATGTTAACTCTAGAGTAAGATGCAATTTACTTTAAAGTGAAAACACTAACCACTCAATTTTTATTTTTGTTTAATTGTCCATTTATATTACGTTATCTCACGAATTTAATACATTATAATATATAAAATAACTATACATTAAGATGTACACTTGGCCCTAATTTACTTTATTACATAGCATGACTGTATGAACTTAGATATACATAACACCATGTTTATAGTTAGTATAATTGTTATGTGGAAATTAAGTTATGTGTCCTTCTACTATTATACTATGTAGTATATAATAATTAGACAAACCTAAGTAGTTGTCCGCGCGGTATAAACACATTGAATGAAGGCAAAGGACACGAGTCTTTGTCAAGTTTTAGCTTTTCAAAGCTTTGTTTAGATTTTATTGCTAGGGTAGTGGGTGGCTCAGCCAACCTCTGACAACATTAAACTCCCTCCTACTCCTTGCGTGCAAGTCAATCTCAGCCGGCCGCATCACTTCATTGAATTCTTCTTTAATTTTGCAAATCAATTAGATTTTGTAAATCTTATGCTCCGTTGGGTCTTCCTGTCCTGACCAAGTGAAATTTCGTGGAGGTTGTAGATGGAGCCACAGGCGAGGAGAGAGACGTGCAGACCATGCATTTAGACCCAGGCCGCATGGACAAAGGGTGGTTGAATACAAACATGATACAGGCACTATTTTAGGCGGAATGACTGGTTTGTTTTCTATCCGGGACGTGAGGATATCTGGTATGGTAAAGATAGAGTTACAGGCCAGAGGAGAGGCGGGATTACCTTCATATACATTGAGTGTGATGAGGCGCGCGTCCATGGTAGGGGTCCACAGTCCCACCTGCCACTGGAGTCGAACAGGCGAATTGGCTATCCAACTATGTTATTATTTGTTTAGTATCGAAAACAACATCAAAAAAAATGGGATCTGCCTTCACGATATACGCTTAACAAATCGATGAAGGGATAGTGACAGTGTAACGAGGAGGCAGATGGAAGGGTAAAACCACGTTTTTATTTTTTTTACTGAGCTCTTAGCTGTCTCACGGTGCAGCCCGTGGGAGAGAAACTCCTAGAGGTGGATCTGTTTCATATCATATTGTTCACGAAGCAAAACATCCTTTTGTCATTCTGTTCTGATATACGCATTAGTGGAGATTTAATATTCTCTGTCAATACTGTAGTAATGCATCTCCAAAGAGTGGATGAGTGTTATTACAGTCATAACGACTTTTAAACTGTGCAAGTAGAATAAAAGCCATTAAATTTGGGAAATCGAATATCTTAAACTATTGTTTTTACACATTTGTAAAATTCTGTAGCAGGGGTATAAAATCGACCCCCCTTTTTTTTATTTCAATCAAACCGATTAGGGGACAGCAGCAATTCAAGTTTGGCCTGGTAGGTCTGTTAAGGAAGAACAGACTCAACGTTTGACAGTGCAGTCCTTTTTCTCTATGTAGTTTTGGGCAGACGTCACTTTTAGATGAAATAATACTTGCATGGGTGGCTCCAGAATCTGGCCTTAGAATTACTACCTATAACTTCATTGGAATCCTTGACTCTGATTTGTCAAAGTTCTCGGTTACAATATCATCTCAGGGAATTTTCATTTATAGCAAAATAGGAGGATTTCTATGGAAAATGGTATGCAAATTGTGAGCTGTCATGGGAAAAACGTGTGAAAGTATGGTTTGGTGACCCATATATATACACATTTTGGAATTGGATAGTGCTTCCTTTCCACACGGCTCAAGTATGATCATATTACTTCAAACTCATTGGTAGTGATAGATTTGCATATACGATAACTCCATATCTCACAATTATTTTATATTGGAATGGTCTCAACCATATCAAATGACATTAAACCATTGATCATGTATGCATTCGACCACGAATTTGAGGGTAAGTTATAATTCAAGTCATTTTTATTTAACATCAAGGTTTGAACTTATCCAATAATTTAGGATAATAATGTTAGTTTTCTTTTTGTGCTATAATGCCGTGGTTGGCGTGTCTTGTGTTTTATGGCTTAAGGTACTCTTGAATTTTCCATAATCATTATAAACATATATGATAAAGTTTAAATTGTTAGATGTGTGTTCAATTGTATTTTCTTTTGAAATTTCTTTCCAACATACCACAAAAGAATCCAACAACATTTCCAATAAATTTTTGAGTAAGAAAACTAACATTTCAATACAAATTTCCTTCAACATTTTGTTACAACATTTTCTACTTCATGTGGAAACAAATTTACAATAATGGAGGCTAAAGAAAACAAAGCAATATTACATTTTTTCCTCCACTCAAGGTGGGTAAATACATGGTGTTTTTACATTGTCAACAACAAGGTTCCAATGCTCCAATTATCAACAAGGTGGCTCCTCCATAGCTTGCTTGATTCACAACAAAATAAGGGGAGAGGCAACGCTCTCCTCCCAACCAAAATACCCAATGGAGAAGAGAAGCCATCCTCTCCATTGGCCCCTGAGCCCCAACCACATCACAATGGGAGAGAATCCAACTCATGGCAACTACAAGCTTCCACATAACTAAACATAACATTTCACATGCATTCCACAATCCTTCAAAACAAGAGAATCAACAACACAACAAGAAGGAAAACAATCACAACAACAAGTCACAAGGCTTACCAAGAAAGCCACAAGAGTAAGACATATGGGGAGACCACTTATGCCTCCCAATGGGTATGGGTGCCACCTAAAAGCCTCCAATGCAACACAATACCCCTAACAACTCTTATGCCTCCCTCAAGTACCCCTTATCCCTCCATTCACTCTTATGCCTCCCTCAACTCTTATGGCTCCCTCAAAGTAAAACAAGAAGAAAATGCAAGCATTTCTCTTACAAGGTGGGCACCCAACCCAAGCTCCCTCCTCAAGCAAATGATCTCTTATGCCTCCCTCAATTAAACTCCCCATAGTCTCCTCTCACTCCCAACTTAGGCATTCTACCCATTCCCAACAAGCATTTCACACAACAACATTCAACACAACATAAATATACATTCACATAATAAAAAGGAAACAAAATGCGAAAGAAAGGGGAAGCTCCTACCTTTCCATGGTAGAGCTTGTTTTCAAGTATGAAGTCTCAAGCAAGCATCCACAAGCTCCCACAAAATTCCCACAAGTATCATCAAGCTCCAAAAATCCACAAACTCCTTCCAATTCCTCTCTCCAAAATACACAAGACTAAAAATGAAACTTCCAACCCCCAAAACAAACAAGAGGCTCAAATAAATAGAGAAAAGAGAGGGAGGGATGATGTGGCTCCAAGTAGGATGCCACCTCCTTTTCCCTCCACTCCACATCATTTGGTCAACATCAAATTCCAATGCACCATTAATAAGTGGTTGAAAGAAAGGCAAGCAACTTGCACACTCCAACTAAGCCCACTCCCTCAAAGGACAAAATAAAATTTGAAAGAAAGTGAAATTAATATTTTTACCCTTTTATCCCCCCAAAACACCTAAAAGACCCTAAATTTGGCCTTCCAACCCATAGGTAGGGTTGGCATGGGGTTTTAAGAGGTGTGGGACAAGTTTGACTTGTCCCACAAGCTTTGAAATTTGGCCTCAAAGGCCAAATTCGAGTTTCCCATGTGGGGTAGAGTGTGCTAAACTCAAACTCAAACACACATCAATCCACACAAAATCCAAAGTAAATGAAGGTTAATAAATGAACTCTCTTAGGTCACATCTTTTAATTAGTTTAGGACAATTTTCAATTTAACTTAATTAACCCACTACAACCCATGGCTAACAAAGGGGTAAACTCCAATCCAAGAAATATGAATAATAACATAAGTAAAAAATTTCACTTACTAAGAGCAACACATACTAACATAATAAAAGGGAAGAATTAAAACAAAACAACCCATGATCCCCTAGGTCACAATTTTCCCTTTACCAGACAATTCTAACACACACACAATTACTTGTTGCCATGGTGACCTTAGCTGGATTCTTCTCGAATTCCGATGTGGTTGGTATCCACTCCCCAATTTTGTTGTGAATATAATATACCTGCAGAACAGAAAATACCTCCTTCGGCTTGTTGGCCGCATTAAAACATTCATGCCAAATATACAATATAATCTAAAATAGTCAACACCTGATTTACTATCATCTATGCAAGTACAATATCACTTAACACTTTCTAGCACATTCTTATTCCACATTTCATTTATATCAAAACGATCATCACATTAGTCAAATTATCAAGTTCTACTCAATATGATTTAAATATATCCCATGTCAGAATTAAGATAAATATCCCTGTCAAAAGTATACAAATATCATCATCAAATGTCCACTAGTAAACCATATGCATCATATAAAGATCAAATCAATAACAGTCCCATGTCAATGATATCTACTAGCATGCTAAAATAAGAGGTCATAATAATCCATAGTGAAGTAATCAGTCTCGAAAGCAACAAAACAAAACAAAGTCGAAGGGAAGTGGGTACTACACTCACCAAGAGAAAATCATATTATTTGCAACACATAAAATTGTTTAATTGAGTTTTAAGGACTCTAAGAGTGACATTTTTCTTAACCTCAAATCTCATTTTATTCGTATGTGTTTCATTCTTATATCACACTATGGTCTCACCATTAGCGTTGTTTTATAACAAAAGAGTTACGAACATTCTTGCCTAACATCTTGAAGAAGTACATGATTGGAAGCATTATAAACTACACATGAACCACAAGTGATTTTTTTTTAAGGAAAGATCCCATGTTTCCACATTTCACGATTCCGCATGAGAAATTTATTTTATTCTTAAAGTCATAAAATGTCATAACAAGGGATTACAGGACTAATTTTTATTTATTTTTGGTTTCCTGGGTTCTCTAAAGTCAACATAATTCAAATCAATTTCTTTTGTAAGGAGTTACTTACAATTTTCTTGCCACAAGTTAAATCCTAATCAACTAAGGTTTGGTTTAATTCCAATTTTTACCTAAGTATCTACACCCCAACTATAAATGAGTTTAAGGTGAGAGTACATATTTATGCTAAACAACCTTCATGAAAGACCAAGGTGTTATGTTGTTAATATCCAAGGTAACACATTTATCTACGAGGAACTAAAGAGATCATTAACAAGATTTTAAGTAAGAGTGAAACTATTGTACTATGTCCATTTGTGTCATCTAGATCCCACAAGGAATTCATTCGATGATGGAGAAAATTCCTAGATCTAACTTCATAAGACTTGGTAAATGACAAGGATACTAAGGAGGGGTTAGATCTACTTAATCCATATAAATTTTGTCCAAGTCGCTCCTAACCTTTAGGTTCACGACAGTAATGCTAAACATATCAAGCATGATGATAACACAAACGAGGGGTCTTATTTACCTAAACTAGGAGGTTCCATTGAGTACAAGGATTAAGATCATTCTACTATTTAAATATCTCTCACACTAAGAAGGATCACACATGAAGAAAATTTATGGATGGATCTTATGTTAGGGTTGACTGTTGTGGTTAGATTTCTTTATCACATTTTCAAGGTAAAAAACACAACAAAAAATATTTAATACTCTATTACACACTAGAAACACATTGAAAGATATTAAATTCAAATTCATTGAACATATATATATATATCCTTTTTACCACACATAACTATGAATCAAAATTGCACCTATGAATCCCTAAAACTAACATCTCCTACATATTAGCATATTTCAAATACAATGTTTCTGTAACATAGGAATAAATTTTACATATATACATTTTATAATGACCTGCGTAAATTTTGATAATAAGCAATGAATTACACCACACCCTTTCACCATCTTTCTTGCATACTAGAAAACCAAGTGAGCATGAAATCACCGATAAATCACTGATATGGCATCCACCTAGATCTTACATAATTAACATTTTCAGTTTTCCATTTACATAATATTAATAATTTGCATTCAAAAAAGGAGGGTTAGAGAAACATGTTTATTTAATTTGATTTCACCTTATTTCGTAACCAATGAGAGATAAAGAGAGAAGGAAGAGAGAGAAATGTTATTTTGTCAAAATTTCTATTTCACACAATAAGTCACATGATAGATTTTGAAATAGTTATTTACAAGTGTCAAAAAGTTTCCATGATGGTTTGGTTACCTGGTTGAGGTCCTACAACTTTCTTTTTATGTTTCCTTGCTAGTTGCAAAAATGTTCAATCTAGGCCTGAAGGCTAAGAAACCACTTTCAAACGTTGTCTTCTGATGAAAAAAAACACCATGTGTAGGTTTATACATGTCCTCATATACAACAAGAATTCACAGGAACTAGCAGAATTCAGAACTGGTGAACAATTTTCAAATGAAGATGCATTTACTAAACCCACTGGTCATAATTGGTAAATTTTGACATAGTCAAATTGTGAGTGGAGGCCTACAAAATGCCCTTTCCAAACTATGTAGAAGAGTTTTTCCCCCCCAAACTAAACGTTAAAATTAATTTTCTAGTAAAATACACTATAGATTTTTGAGGGAGAAAAGACATTTCATTGCTTAGGGTTCGAATGATGGTTTAAAACAAAAGCCAACATTTAAGTTTTGGCAGCTTCCTAAAAGTACAAAACTAGGCACCAATGCTCCTAGAGGAGCTGTGAAGAGAGAACAAATGATCAAACAAGTTTGATATATTGCTTGTCACAACTCTCTACATAAGAAAGAACCCATACGATGCTTGACATATCCTTTACAAGGCTCAGAGTGTTGTTTTGTAAGTCTCTCAAAATTACATTTTCTAACTTTACAAGGTAGATGGAAAATGTTGTTTGATTTGATGACATCATCTAACTCTTGCCGATACCAGCAAATACGAGCACTTAATTCAGATACTCTAGTATCATCGTATAAGGTTATGGTAGCTACCACATTTAATGTTTAAATTTAAAAATCAGTTTCGTTAATCACAAGGTGAACTTTAATTTCTTTACACTATTTAAATTTGGCTACATATCCATCTGTATGATTATCTAGTGGTTTAACATTTCTATAATATCAAAAATGAAGAATCGAAATTATGAAAATAATGAAAGAAAAGGCAAAGGAAACCATGCCTAGATTAAATGAGATGATGAAACTTTGTGCAAGTGGTGCTCCAGGTGGGTTCATCAACATTCCACAAAGCTCTCTCTCTAAATACAATGCATTGTAAAAAACACTTTTCTTAAGCTTAGGGTTAGGCTGACTGCACGTAGCTGAGAAACAAAATTAAAATAATATTCCTCCAACCCAAAACAATAATCTTGCTTTATCAACCAAAATCCCTTCCCAAATTGAGTCTCGTTGCTCAAAATCGGCCTCTTTTCCACTCTCCACACATGTAACCTTACTCACTGGGGATTCTCAAATCCAACCTAAGGTGATCTAGAAGCAAGGTCAAGACCTCCTTCCACACAAAAATCTGGTTTGAGTAAGCTATCCAATTTGTCTGTTCT
Organism: Taxus chinensis; assembly: GCA_019776745.2. NCBI lineage: Eukaryota > Viridiplantae > Streptophyta > Pinopsida > Cupressales > Taxaceae > Taxus > Taxus chinensis. The sequence goes on along the minus strand of CM034148.1, from coordinate 167,980,863 downwards.
TCAATGTTCTCACTACGAAGGGGACTCGCAACAAAAGGCTGCAATAGTGGTTTAAATAAAGGCTTAAGTAACTCTGAAACCTCACTTCATGCTCTATTGGCATGCAATTCAAGACATGACAACACATTCTTTCTAACCATCAAAGTTCCATTTGTATTGAATAGCTCTACAACAAGAACATCAACAACTCTGTGGAAACTCTGCCTACGGGGTTCACTAATTTCCTCATGCACATTATTCACAACTATTAGAAATTGTAGAAGTACTTTACTTGTCTCTTCTATCTCCCATTTAGGAAAAAAATGGGAGGATGTAAGAAAGGAATGAGTAATTTAGGTTTACACATGCCAATTGAATTTTCTTGAAAGTTTCGAAGCCTTTTCAACGAACCCATTTTGTGCATATCCTGTAGTTCATGTTATCCACACAACCACATTAATTTTTCTAATACATTTGTTTTTTCAAAACAACTCACCTGCCATGTGAATGCTCCCACATATGCATACCTATCTATATAGAATTTTAGCTACAACATCTGACAAAATCTTGTACCTCCCTCATTATGCTGTGATGGATGTCCATTCCCTGTTCTAAATCCTCAATTTAGTCACATGGTGGAGGGTGTTGGAAAAGGCTGTGAAGTTTTTATTGCTTGAACGGTTCCACAACCTTTTGAAAAACTTATTTTGTATGTATTCTATCATCATTACAGTTCATGAGGCCACATTTCAGGTATAACATTGAATAGTTCACCTACCATGAATAGTTCCATATTCATCATACACATCTACCTAAGCTTGAGAAACCACAACATCTGAAAAACTCCTCTATCTTTTATGTTTTGATAGACATCTATACAATGTTCTAGAGCTCACACTTTTTACGCGGGATGAGAGTACATGACATATGTAAACTGATCATGTTTGAGACTGGTTTGTTGCACAGGAGAACTATGTGATTGTCTCTAGAGGAACCTGATTTATTATTTACACTGCCATAAAATCATTCCAAGAGAAGTTTCCTTGTTCTTTCATTTCATTAAATACTTAAACCGTTCAAAAAAATCTAAATTGCATCCCTAACTTGGTTTTCCTGAGGTTAGTGCATCTGAAAATAAAATCAAGTATCTGTAATATCTTGCAAGGTACGTGATAAGTCTTAAAGGTTGCGAGGGTTCCCATGTGATTTCCAGGAAATCCCACACCTCCATACTCCTATCACACTCCACCCCACATCTCTATCTAATAAATCACTTGTCATTTCACTAACCTGCTCCACCAACATTAATTTATTGTTATCATACTTAGTTTTTTTTATATAAATTATTACAGGCACTACACTTCCATCCTCTTATAAGAGCATCGTCCTCAATGCGATACAATGTTGAAGGTCTAATGGTAGGTAGGAAAGAATAACAATAATAACACATGTCATTTGACAAAACATATGTTCGGTATAACACGACCACAAGGAAACAAACTAAATTTGGAGATATCATAAATTTTCTTGTTATGTGAAGATTGGCATTTCATTTTTACTTTATTACTTAGTTAGTCTTTTCCTTTAAGTTTTTATTTTAACCTCAAAATCTTAGTATTTCTATTCTTAGGATTTTAGTTGTCTTATGTTCGTAGGTGCCCAACAGAACTTACATAACAATACTACATCATGGTCACACACAACACTAATCATTCGTAAGACATCATGATATTTACCCTTATGAATCTATCACATCACAAGAACTCAACCGAACCATGGAAAAAACATACATAGCCCTCACAACACAGTACTTCTCACACATGCTTCTGACCCAAGGTACTTGCAACATAAGAAGACTACAACAACATGGAATTACCAACATGTACACATATAGGGGTTTCATGCAACTAAAAACCATAATTGTAGCTAGATAGGGTCAAGATGGAAAAAACATCACAAGACATACACTAGAATCTCAAGAGTACACCTACCCCAACCAACTCTGTATGCCTTCCAAAGCATTATAAACAGGTCCATATACCTCCCAAACATCACAAAAAAAATACATATACCTCCCAAGAATCACATAACGACTCCCTATACCTCCAAAAGCATTAATCACACCCACACAAATCTCTTACTCCTCCCCCAAGTCTCTTATGCCTCGCTCAAGTGTCTCTTATACCTCCCTCACGTCTTTTATACCTTCCTTAATTATCTCTTATGCATTCCTCAAGTATCTCTTATGCCACCCTCAAGTCTCTTATGCCTCCCTCAAGCAATAAAATAAAGATAAATTTTCCTTTTCATTCCCCAAAAGAGGTCAGTCACCCTATGGCCCTAGGTGCATAGAGTCCAGATACCTCTAACCCAAGTGACATAATAACTCGTGGTTCAAAAACCCGCTAGTTATTTTTAACTCCTTGGGGCATACCCCCATACAATGAAGTGGTGTCCATAGGTCCCACCACTCCATGGTGAATCCCATGACCCTATTCCAACACATTACGACATTAGAACCAACATAACAATCCATATCAAATGCCAAGTGGCAATAATCCCAAGCCTTGGGCTAGGCTATAAAAATTTTAAACTTGATACACAATTTAAAATTGAGAAAAACAAATGGCTAATTAGCCATGGTTAGTGCAAAATCTGAATGTTAGTGTAAAAACCAAATAAATGCCCAAAATATAAGAACATGTCAGTCAAGAAAATTGTTGGTTCTAGCAATAAAATGGAAAGTGCTCGATTTACGAATAAAATACATGTATAGGAATAACACATTACGATAACTATGTGGCCTTATACAACCACCAAGGGGGGTACTCAATGAGTTGCTGGCACTCGAAACATCGAGCCTCAGCTTGTAAAATATCATATCAATAATACAACTATCATCATCTCTGTCTAAATCATCCTGCCACCACTTTGACAAGGCTCAACATAGTCAAAATCACATAGGTTGAATCCATATGATAACCATATCGGGAGAGAGAAAGGAGTACAAGTCACCATCTACTGATCCTAAGGTGTCTGCGAAACACAATATGCATGACATTCATTGAGCAAGTGCCACACATACCAAATGAACAAAAGTGGGTTTTCAGCCTATGTAAGGCTCCACTTCCTATCTCATACTCGGCTCGAGTGACTAGTCAATGGTACACATTTCCTCACTCCAAACATACACCTTTTACCGATTTCCCTTAGGGTCGGTTAGTGTAAGGTCCACAAAATAATGTATAATTACATCACTAACACAATGGTGATTCACAAAAATTAACCATAGCATCTTACTCATGGTATATATATATGGTAAAACAAAATCATTACTTTCATGGGTTACGATACATCACATTACCACATTCTGCACCAAAAGTTCAATCACTATATAATAGGGATCATACGCTCACCATATGCCCCTAAATCACGACATGAACCATCACATATTTCATGAATTATACGTATGAGGAACACAATGTCTAACTTTACAACATATAGTCAATTGCAATACAACATGGTGATGCACACGATTCATCACAATACATTGATGACATCATGATACAATCTAATTTTCTTTACACCAATTTTTTCATGCAATACATCAATACACCTACATATCACATAATGACAAAATGCTCCAACACTTCACAATCCACAATAACATTCTTTTGTCACACACAATAAGGTGGTACATCACACGTGAACTCTTCATAGAATCTATGAAAAGGAGAGAGAATACTCTCATCACAAGCACATCAACATGATAAAAAAATATGCACTAAGTGACATACACAACATGTGCATCCACAATTTCACAATTACGACATAGTTCACATCAGGCTTATATCACATTACTCTTCCAATATCCACCACCATCATGCAACACCATCAAAACTCCAATCTTCCCCAAAGGTTTGAGAGCATGAACCTTTGCTCTGATACCAAATGTCATGCCCACATTTTACAAACACAAAGAAACAATAAAAATACCAGGATAATGTTTTTTTGACTTACATTCCTCACTACACAACGCCAAAAGGTCCCCAAGAAAAGAAAACTCAAAAACGCATACGACACTTACATAAGTCATCGAATCACATAGACACATGACAACACTATATACATGTTGATGCCACACTTTCCCCAATGAACGAATACTAGCAATGAGCCAACCACAAGAAAAGGACTCAAAGATTGGCAAACCCACAACACATAATTTTCTTAATTCCATCTTAACTACGATTAACATTCCAAGAACATTATTGTGCAAGGATAATTTTCTCCCTTTTTCCACCTACAAATTCTTAAGTTCATTTCACATTTAATTTACAGTTCGACCATTTCAAGTTGGCTCTTTATTCTTTACAAAAATTTCCATAACTTACATAATTATTTGGCATATTTCAAATTGCATACAAAGTACTTAATTCTCTTGTTCTTATGTTAAGAATATGCTTCTCAAAAATTTATTCAATGTTTAAATTTTACCCTTGCAACTCAAGTGAATATGACTTGATGTCAAGAAAGCAATATTAGGATTTAAGGGGGGGGTGGTTTAGAATCAAGATACCTTTTTCCCATAAACATTCTTCGATCACGGTATCTTTATTTCCCGATTCAACATTCCCACAACAAGAAATTGTATTTAGATTATATATATATATATATCTTTTGTTTTGTTTTTCTCGAAGTTTGATCTCACCAAGGGAAAATCATATTCTTTGCAACACATGAAAATGTTTAATTGAGTTTTAAGGACTCTAAGAGTGACATTATTCCTAACCTCAATCCTTGTTTTATTCTTATGTTCTTTACTCTTATATCGCATTATGGTCTCATCATTAGCATTGTTTTATAGCAAAAGAGTTACTAAATGTTCTTTCCTAACATCTTGAAGAAGTACATGATTGGAAGCATTATAAAACTACACATGAACCACAAGTTTTTTTTGTTCAAGGTAAGATCCCATGTTTCTATATTTTTTGATTTCGCGTGAGAAATTTATTTTATTCGTAAAGTCATAAAAGGGCATAATAAGGGATTACGGGACGAAGTTTTTTTTTTTTTGGTTTCCTGGGTTCTCTAAAGTCAACATAATTCAAATCAATTTCATTTGTAAGGAGTTACTTACCATTTTCTTGCCACAAGTTAAATCCTAATCAACTGAGGTTTGGTTTAATTCCAATTTGCACCTAAGTATCTACACCCCAACTATAAATGAGTTTAAGGTGAGAGTACATATTTATGCTAAACAACCTTCATGAAAGACCAAGGTGTTATGTTGTTAGTATCCAAGGTAACACATTTATCTACGAGGAAATAAAGAGATCATTAAAAAAAGTGTAAGTAATAGTACAACTATTGTACTAGGTCCATTTGTGTCATCTACATCCCACAAGGAATTCATTCGATGATGGAGAATATTTCTAGATCTAACCTCGTAAGACTTGGTAAATGAAAAGGATACTAAGGAGGGTTTAGATCTACTTACTCCATATAAAGTTTGTCCAGGTCACTCCAAACCATCAGGTTCATGACGGTAATGCTAAACATACCAAGCATGAAGATAAAACAAACTAGGGGTTTTATTTACCTAAACTAGGAGGTGCCATCGAGTACAAGGTTTAAGATCATTCTACGATTTCAATTTCTTCCATGCTAAGAAGGATCCCACATGAAGACAAGTTATGGATGGATCTTATGTCAGGGTTGAGTTTTGTGGTTAGATTTCTATATTATATTTTCAAGGTAAGAAACACAACACAAATTATTTAATCATCTATTACACACTAGAAACACATTGAAAGATATTAAATTCAAATTCATTTAACATATATATCCTTTTAACCACACGTAACTTTGAATCAAAATTTCACCTATGATTAAATGTGCATTTTCAAATGTATCCCTAAAACTAACATCTCCTACTTATTAGCATATTTCAACTACAATGTTTCTGTAACATAGGACTAAATTTTACATATAAACATTTTACAATAACCTGCGCAAATTTTGATAATGTAGACACCTATATTTTGGCTAGCACACTATTACAAATAATATTACATTAGTTACAGTTCTCCTTGCAAACCGATGATACACCGCCAGTTCAACCTATCTAACTTTCTTCCTACGACATCCCTTTTTTTGTTTTTCCTCTCGTAAACCATTTAAACAAGATATAATAGCTTCGTTCTAGGTACATTATCTTCTTACTTTCTTCTAGTCCACTTCTACCAACTTCCTAGCCTCTCAATCCATTCCATTGGATTGACTTGACCCTTCAACACTCTTTCCAAAACCTAATCACCTTCTAAACATGCTTAATTAAGCTTAAACATGGTTTGTCACTCCCTAACCCTAGTCAAAGTAAGTTTTGGCTTGTTAAAAGTGATTTTGGAATTTAGTGTTTGTCCCACATGCACTCAAGTTTCCCATTCTCTCAAATGGAAAAATATATATAGGGCTAGACCCCCTCTCTCATTTTCAAGAATTCCTTCCTTCTTCCTAAGCATAGATTATAGTATTTTGCATCTAGTTTTTAGATTTCATTTCTAGTTTAGATATTGAGCTATTTACTTCATTTTTTGTATTATTAATCTTATTTAGAGGGTTAAAGGGAAGAACCATTGGCTCAAAAGCCTATAATGGGGAGATTATTTTCTCTTAATCACTAAAATTTATTGCTTAGGGCTTACTAGGTTCATTATTTTAAGCTTTCAAAGAATAAAGATAGTTTTAATTAGCTTAAGTTTGAGTATTTACTTCATAATGTATGTTAGTTAGAAAATTTTGCTCATTTCTTATCGGATGGTCTACTGATTTGTTGCTTGAATCCTTTGGGGATTCTTTAGGAATTCTTACCCCAAATCCATTGCTTTCAACAAGTTTTCTTTGAACACATTTGGCATGCCTGGTGGGACTCTTATGTCCATCCTCCATTAATGGACGTCTTTTGAGTTCTTCAAAGTCATTTTTCAAGTTTTTTTGTATTATAAATCACTTGTTATTTTCCTCATTTCTATTTTAAACCTTTTATTAATGAACTCTATTTACGTGCATTTGTGGGTTTAACATAGAAATAGGAAGTTTTGACTAACCAATAACCCGTTTGCTTTTAAAATTTTGAAAATCCGTGTGTGTTGCCATTTTCTTTTGGGCACGCTTGGGTGTTTTGAGGTAGCGCGTACACGTTGAGATACACGCATCTCCGTTGGAAAGGCCACGTACCCGTAAGGGTGTCCTCTGTGTTTTTGAAAATTTTCCCTACAAGGACGCATCCACACCTCTGTTGGCCTATCCACGTCTCTGTCTCTCTAGACGCGTATGTGTAATTAATATCACTATGTAAAATTTTATAGACCTCTTTTTACTTGGGCTGTATATCTTTCGGTAGGAGCGCTTGCACATTGAAACCCTAGTGTACCTGTGGGATAAGGGCGCATAGGCGTTGGTGAGTATTTTAATCTTAACAAACCTGCGTAGGTGTTGGTATAGGCATGTACCGGTTGGTTGGGGTGCGTACATGTCAGTTTAGGCGTGCAGGTATTACTGTCAAAATTTAAAAAAATTACAGTTTGTTTTAGCTGTTTCTCTGACATTTTTTGATGCAAGTTTCTAAAGGTTGACAGGTTTTAAAATAGCACTAACTCTTTAAAATTTTAGTTTGCATGATTAAGTGTTTTCATTCCTTAGCTTAAATTAGGATTTGTGAAAGGTGCGTATGCTCTCTCCTTGCGCTTTCCAAAGTGATCTTGGAGATCAAAAGCACTTACACAAAATCTATTTTATATGTTAAAAACACTTGATATTTAAAGGATAAACTAACATTTTTATGATATTTTTAGGATTTCCACTTTGCATATGCTCTTCCTTCACTCTTTCAGGCGATCTTAGGAATTAAAAGCAAGTGTGAGTTCTCTTTTACCTCAATCAGCAAAACAGAAAACTACTAACCAACTTGTTGTCTACAAGACCTAACGTTGGTCAAAGAAAGGTTTTAAGAATGAAGTGAAAATTTCTAATACACATGTGTTTGCAGATTTACAAAAGGTTTACCACTTTTGAAACCACATTAAGATTAAAAAAGATTAAAAAAGACACCACATTCAACACACTGTATTGTAGGTTTCTGAAAAGGGTAATTCCCTCTCCGCTTAACTGGAACGTAACCCCTTTGGCATAACACCTTAAGCTATAACAATGGGGGTGGTTCTAGGAACCTGAAAGTAGTCCACCACCGAGTAACCTTGTGGACGAAATGGGAAGTGCCTCGCTTACCCACTTGACTAGTACACCTTGTGAGATAGCGTTACTAGTTGTCTATGTGGCGACCCCAGTGATAGATGCACTAGTTACCTACTGTTCTTGAAGGGGATAAAGTAAAGCTGAGATACTCCCAAACTAGTCAGTGTGACTTTTTGGGTAAATCACGTTTGCTTAAGACAACCTTGTAACACCTAAATGAGAGAGCTTATTAAGGAAACCATTTTGTTTGGAGGCCAACTTTACTATTCCATTCGCGTCATTTGCCATCATGAAGTGATAAATTGTTTGGATTCAACACCTTGTTTGTCGAACATGGTAACAAACCCATTCTAAGTTAGATCTAAGTATTTTTCATCACGAATTTAGACAAACGTATTACTTAGCTTAGCTTCCTTCTCATTTTTTAACGAGCCAAATCTCTACCCAAGTGAAACTAAGTCTCTTTTCACATATTCTTGATCTACACCCATGTGTTCATACTTTCCATGTTAGAAGTCGAACACAGGCATACTTTACGTATCATGTCAGAGATAGTGCTAGCTACTTTTTTGTATGTTTACACTCATCCATGTTTACGGCTAGGGTGTTGAATGAATAAAGTGAGCAGGTATGTTTTCACATCTTTTACGGTCCTACGATTTTGACTTCAGGATCCTCATCATTGTTATAGGTTGATTTTTTCATTTTAACTCTCCCTAGTTTGTTGGCTTTTGCTTACATTTTGGTCATTTAATATTGGCATTTACATTGTCTCCCATCCTTTGGGCACGTAGTATGAATACCTCTATTATGTGGTTACGCTGCTTGAATCGTCACAAAATTCTTGTTATACCTTCTACTTGGTTTTAGTTTTGACATCATCTAGGTGTTTTGATGAGTGTTGATAACACATTATATATACCGTCATGATGTTGTCTTGATATCGACGCCTTGCTTGCTTGGTTGGGATATCTTGACAGTGCTTTTGTGCTATATCTAATTGTGACTTCTACTTTTCGATACACTTGGCTTGTTGACAGTACTTGAGTAAGTTCTAGGTATACCTTGTTAGGGGACTTTGTCAGTATTGTGCTGATATTCAAGCCTATGTTAGGTTTCTAACTTCAGCCCACATATTTGGTACAATATTGTCATTCATCTTGGTCTTTTAAGTATAGATTTGAAAAAACGTGACTTAGGTAAGTGATACATTTTCATCTGTCCATATCGTTATCCTTTGAAAACTAGTAAAACATAGTGTTTCATCTGAGTATTGGCTAGTAATGCCTAGACTTTTCAAAATGACAATGAAATTTAGTAAGCTTAATACAGGAGTTAATCCTTTTGATGATTTCCTGTTTAGTGGGAACAATTTAGGACCGCTCTTCTCTCAAGTTAAAGATACAGAAACTTTAATCGATCATAGTGGATAAGATTCAGAGTCTTCGGGAGAACAACAAAGGTTAGACCTAAAAAGATTTGACGAGCTCTTATATTATAACAAAGATCAACTACTCATGAGATTCTTGGTGTTAGGAGCTAAACTTCCACACGAGTGCGAAGAAGAAACAAATTTCGTTGACCCTAACTTAGGAGAGTGAAGGTTCATCTTAGACACAGATAATCCTTTCAGATGTGGGATATGCATCCACTTCTGGGAAACATAAGGCTGTTGTTGAAGGAGAAAAATCACGTAAACCTCACTTTAGGGCTTTGTGTAAAGAAAAAATTAAACAAAAGGCTTCCCCTCCTCTGAAATTTGATGAAGAAGAGGATCCTTTGGTTGAGGAGGAGACCCTCCAAAAAATGATCTTAAATTTGAGTAAGAAATTAGTGAACCTAGGTGCTTCGAAAAGAAACATAGGTAAAGACAAAGACAAAAATAAACTTAACGAGTTTCAATTTGATCCGCATACAGACTATACCTTTAAGGAAACTCAGGCTCAAAGATCAATATCACCTACTAAGGAGCAACTCATTCAGGATGAATTGAAATCTATGAAAGATACGATCACAACATTACAACGAGGAAATATAGGCCAAAACAGAAAGTATCTCTACAAAGAACTATGTCCTTATCCCTTCAGTAAAGATATGCTATTGTAACCCTTTCCTAAACATTTTACTATTCCAAAGCTCAACAAGTAAAAAGGAAAAGGTGATCCCTGTGATCACGTCAAAGACTTTTACAAGTCTTGTAAGAGGTCACCTATAATGATAATTTTCTAATACGACTCTTTCCCCACAGTTTGGGAGCTTTGGTGATTGAATGGTTTTGTAGCATACCTAAAGGATCTATAACAACCTGGCCAGCACTAGCAGAAATATTTGTACGGCACTATTCTTTCAATATTTAAAACGATGTTATGATGAATGACCTTTGCAATGCAAATTAAAAACCTAATGAGACCTTCGTGGGTTTCTTACAATGATGGAGAGCGCTAGCCTGTCGCTTCCCTTGTGCTTTACCTGATAAACAATTAGTGAGCATTTTTATTCCTAATTTAAAATCGGAGATAGCCTTCCATCTTCAGATGTATTGTGGATCTAATTTCGAGGAAGTTATAGAGAAAGGTAGCCAAATTGAAAAGGATCTTATTACCAAAGGAAAACTTAAACCCTTTGTCAAAGACAAACATGAGGCCAAATTTATAGAAAAACCTAAGTTCTTTAATAAGAAGAAACACGTCATCGATGATGGAATTAATTACTCCAAAAGAGTCCAAGCTATGTAGACAGGTCTTCTTTTGAATCTTTCGTAAGGACCTTGTCCCAAGGCACCTACAAAACGTACATTCACAATGTTGAGTGAACCCATGACTGCTATAGTAAAACAATTAGATGATGCTAAAATGGTAGAGTATCCAAGTACCACAGTGTCGTTCCTAGAAAATTATCCAAAACCTAGTTGGTATAAAGACCATGAATATTGTGTCTTCCATCATGTCAAAGGATAGAAAATAGATAGATGTCTACGACTGAAACACTTCATAAAAGACCTCATTGAGGAGGGAAAGATTGCCATAGAATCACCTCCTAACTCAAGACAGGGTCCTAATGAAAAAATGGGCATATACAAAGAACCTTTTCTCGATCACATGGATAAAAAGAATAGGAAACCAGATCACAAGCAGGCCTCTAATGACTATTGCACTATTGTGTATGTTTACCCTAGTGATAACAGTCCATTCAACTCACTTATAGGTTACATCTGTTTTCCTAATGAACGAGTAAACAGAATCCAAATTCTTGAAAAGATTTGTGCAGTTAGAATGCGACATGCTTGCTTAATCATACCTTATTCAATACCAACTACCCAAAGCCAGTATAATTTACTAGACCAACTAGAGAAAACACCAGCTAAAATATCCATTTTACACCTTCTAAAAATCTCTACTGCTCACAAGGATATATTGTACAAAACATTACAGAATTCTAGAGTCTAAACTGAGGTAGATCCTACACACTTGCAAGCTATGATCGTCCACCTTGAACCTGCTGATCACATTACTTTTGATCGCAACACTATCCCACGTAGCAACCCTGAGCATAATTTTACTCTCTATTTAGAAGTGGTGGTTACCCATCGTAAGATTAAAAGAGTGCTTGTGGATGGGGGATCTAGTCTAAACATATGCACATTGAAGCTAATCAGGTAGTTAGGCCTTTCAAAAATGGATCTGGGAGCTAAGACCATCACCATCATAGCGTATGATAATGAGGAGAGAGAATCTACAGGTACTATAATAGTGCCCATGTAAGTAGGTCCAACCTTTCATGATACAACCTTCCATGTCCTAGATTTAGATCTCTCATATAACATGCTCTTGGGGCGTCCGTGGATTCATGCCATGCAGGATATCCCTTTGACATTTCATTAGTGTATCAAGCATTTCCATGAAGGGCGTATAATCACTATCTCGAGTGATCTTGAGCCGTTCACTAACTATCGGGCATTGCATAGTTTCTCTCGAGCAGCCTATGAGTGCCCTTCAGTGGATGTTGTCATCACTCTTAAAACATAAGCTATGAAGAATCAAGTGGACTTAGAATCACTCACACCTTCTAATCAAGACTTCCCTTCTTTGGTCAATCCTTTTACATCTTGGGAGGCTACATCAGCAAAATACAGCCCAGGAGAGTCATTTACTCTTGAAAAAGCATTGTTAATTTCAGACTTATCACTGTCACCTAGGACACAGGGTAAGCCCTATTTTCAGTTCAAAAGTACACGACAACCATGTTAAGAACCATTAGATACATTTGTTCATAGTGGCCTCCTATCTGAAGAAAAGATGTTGGAAGATCCCATTAAAAAGGTGTTAGAAGGAACCATGGCCTCATTCCATCAAGCGCCTCAATATACTAAAGTACACCGCATGATGTTTGTCATGGGTTATAAAGGATACAAATGTGGAGCCAACACATAAGGTCATCTAGAACTTATTCCTACTCACCATTTCAAATCTGACAAGCACGGTCTTGGGTTAAAATCCCAGGATGCTCAACCCATTGAGGTTGATGCCACCTTTTCTGAGTGCGAGGAGGTTTCATATAATTTGGATAGCGATGCAAGTTCCTAATGTAGCCTCTACGAAGATTTGGCTTCCACGAACCTCTTCCTAGAGTCATCCATCCTTACCCTATCTGAATCCATTCCTTCAACCAATTATCAAGTCACCCTAGTTTATCCTAAACTTGTAGATTGGGACCAATAACTTTATGTACTAGTTGATATCTTTGACAATGATGAAGCATTCATGGAATTCATGGGACTCAAGGATTTTCTTAGTACTAGTGACCACAAGAAAGGATTCCAAATTTAGTTAAACATAGGTGTATACTTCGGAGAAGAGGAAGAGATGTGTGGCCACTTGGGTAAGAATGTTGTGAATAAAAGTAAAAATACTTCAGAGCATCCTAGTACAAAGAATAAATGAAAATCTCACAATGACAAACTCTTTGGAAAACTTATACAAAAACAAAATGAAAAGCATGTGGATAAAATAACTTATCCATTTGAAGATGATAAAGAGATACCTCAGGAGATCGATCTCACCCTCCCTTCTGATCCTACCAGAATGGAGGATGCATCTAAGATGCTCATTGAGGAAACCATCAATGTTAACATTGGTTCAGAGGATTTACCCAGGATGATCAAGTTGGGGGCTTCGCTCTCAGCTCAGGAACAGAAAACCTTTGTGGAACTCTTAAGAGAATACATTGATATTTTCACATGGAAATATTCAGATATGCTCGGGTTGGATCCAGCACTAGTTGTGCACAACCTTGTTGTGTACCCAGACGCCAAGCCCATTAAATAAAAACTAAGGAAGATGCATCCTACAGTTGCACTTCTTGTCAAAGAAGAATTGGAGAAACTCTTGGCTATAGATTTTATCAAACCTATTGATTACTCAAATTGGATCTCCAATATAGTTGTAGTAAAAAAGAAACCCGTTGGTATTAGGATCTGTACTGACTTCCGTGACATCAATAAAGCATGTCCTAAAGATGATTTTCCTTTTCCAAACACAGATATGATTTTAGACTCTACCGCTAGATATGAGATGTTATCCTTAATGGATGGCTTCTCGGGGTATAATCAAATAAGGATAACAAAAGAGGATCAACATAAAACTACCTTCATCACTCCATGGGGAACCTTTTGTTACAAATTCATGCCGTTCGGACTCAAAAATGCTGGGGCTACTTATCAACGTGCTATGACTGTCATTTTTCATGATATGATGAATGATATTATGGAGGACTATGTGGATGACATATTAGCTAAATCAAAGAGTAGAGAAGAGCACCTAGAAGTGCTTAGATGTATCTTTTAGCACCTCAGGGACTACAAGGTTCGTCTTAATCCTAAGAAATGTGTCTTCAGCGTATTATCCAAAAAATTCTTGGGATTCATAAGATCATAAAGAGGGATAAAAGTGGATCCCGCCAAGGACACTACTATTATGGACATGCCTCTGCCCACCACTCTTAAACAACTTAGGAGTTTGAAAGGAAAGATCCAGGTTATTCACCGTTTTATTTCTCAGCTTGCGGATAAATGTCATCCATTTACACATCTTTTGAAGAAATATGTTGCTTTCAAGTGGGGTCCTGAATGTTAGAAGGAATATGCTCTACTCAAGCAGTACCTTGTAAATCCACCTGTGCTGATGCCCCCTACTCCTGTAGAGCCTCTCCTTTTATATATTTCTGCTACCCAATTTTCTATTGGTGCACTGCTTGCCCAATACGACCTTGGCCATAAGGAGAGAGTTGTTTATTACCTTAGTCATACATTGATTGCCTATGAATTAAACTATTCACAGGTTGAAAAGCCCTATTTGGAAGTCGTCTTTACATTCCAGAAACTCCGCCATTACCTCCTTAACAATAAAACTAAACTTATTTCCAAGGTTGACCCTCTTAAGTACCTCTTATCCAAACCCACCTTAGTAGGATGAATGGCTAATTGGATCATTATTTTGAGTGAATTTGAGATAGATTTTGTAAATCAGAAGTCCTTAAAAGGACAAGTATTAGTAGATCAGTTGGCAGAAGCACATTTACCTGGAACAGAGCCTTTGTGTTTGGATCTCCTGGACTCATCTATGATGTATATTAAAAAATCTATGAAATGGAACGTCCATTTTGATGGGTCATTTACTTTTCATGGATCAGGAGTAAGAGTAGTGCTTATTACTCCCACAGGAGATATTATACCTAGGGCATTCCGGTTGGGGTTTCCTTATACCAATAACATTGTAGAGTATGAGGCACTCATTGCTGGCCTTAAGCTAGCTATCACTCAGAACATCAAACAACTGAGAGTTATTGGATATTCTCATTTCATCATTAAGCATGTCAATGATGAATACAAGGTCAAAAATGGAAAACTTATTACCTATAAGAAGTTGATTGAAACTCTGAAGGAATATTTTTCAAATGTCATATTTGAACAAAAACCTAGATCTTATAATAGATCTGTGGATGCCATGGCTACCATAGGCTCCCTCTTGTGCATCCCACCTGAGGAGAGTAAGATGCCTTTATTTGTGGAACACTTACAGATGTCGTCATATGATATGCCTAAATCCTGTTTAGCATGTGAAGTTGTTGGTCCCCTATCCCCATGGTATAACCCTATTTACCAATACCTATAAGATGGAACTTTCCATCCTGACATTACCCATTTAGAGAAAAAATCCCTTATCCACTACATTGCCCATTATAGCCTCTTAGGAGGCACTCTTTATCATCGTGGTTACGACGGGAACTTGCTTCGCTATCTAAATGTTACTGATTTCGTTCACATGACTAAAGAGGTTCATAGTGGTATCTGTAGGGCATACACTAGTGGCATGGTGCTAGCTAAAAAACAATTGAGAGTAGGCAACTATTGGCCTACCATGGAATTCTATTGCTGCAACTTTGTGAGGAAATGCAAACTTTGTCAAAAGTATGGAAATATCATACATGCACCAGCATAGACTTTGTAGCCTATTGCAATGCCTTGGCATTTTTCAAAGTGGGGTTTAGATCTCATAGGGAAGCTCCACCCTTCTTCATCAGATGATCATACACACATCATAACTGCCATCGATTATTTCACTAAATGGGTGGAGGCTATTCCTCTTACCTATGTCACCAGTGTGCAAATATCCAAGTTTATCATGAACCATCTTATATGTCAGTATGGTATCCCATTGGCCATCGTCACTGAAAATGGTAAATATTTCAAAAATAAGATGGTAAAAGCCTTGTGTCAACGCTTTCATATCCAACTTAAATGGTCCACCCCCTATTACCCTCAAGGTAATGGGAAAGCAGAGGCTACAAAAAAAAATCTTGTGCATATCATGGAGAAAATGGTTAGTAAAACTGGTCGAAATTGGCACTTGCAGATTCATCCCACCCTCTAGGCTTTTCGAACCTCCATCTGCACCCCTACTGGTGCAACCCTGTATTCACTTGTCTATGGCACTGAAGCCATCATACCTTTGGAAGTGGAGCTTCCCTCCCTAAGAATATCTCTCCAGGACTACCTTGACAAAGATGAAGACTACAGAGTTGCTCGCCTGGTAGAGTTAGAACTGCTAGATGAACAACATATCAGAATACTTAATCACCTTATAGTATATCAAAATAGAGTACCGAGAGGATACAAAAAATGCATCATTCATAGGGAATTTGATGTAGGTGATCTCTT
Organism: Taxus chinensis; assembly: GCA_019776745.2. Taxonomy (NCBI): domain Eukaryota; kingdom Viridiplantae; phylum Streptophyta; class Pinopsida; order Cupressales; family Taxaceae; genus Taxus; species Taxus chinensis. Next base: position 167,964,416 of record CM034148.1, on the reverse strand, counting down.
ACTAAAATAAAATTAGAAGAATACCACCAAAGATAGTGAAATGAAAGGTAAATTTGAGGCTAATTGGCTTGGTCCCTATGTAGTGACCACTAAATATGGATCAGGGGCATATAGACTTGCCTATTCAGATGGTGAAGAGCTTCCAAAGCCCATGAACACCATTCACCTCAAGAACTTCTATGCTTAGGCATGGCTAAAATATCTAGATAAGAAACTAAAAAGTAGAAAACAAAGAAAAAACAAGAAAAAAATTGAAAAATTGACAAAAAAGTAAAGAAAAAATAGGTTGTCCCCATGTGAAAACCATGCAATTTTGGCGTAGTGGGCATGTCCTTTTGTGAAAACCAGTTTTCGGTGCTCAAGGAAGGTTTCTCATACAAAATTCACTCTTGCGATAGGATGGGTAACTCTTGCCACTTGCTAAATTCCACAGTACCCTGGCTAGGTCTAGGAATCCGACCTCAAGCTCGCTTACAGAACCTATGATCTAGCTTACTTACGCTATATTTATGTGATGGATGTGGCCTATCTGTATATTCCCACATCATGTTGGGGGCACATTCACATTCCAATTCATTATACATTAGCATGTTGCATTTGAACCCTTTTATATTCCCACATCACGTTGGGATTCCACATTTCTTTCAAACTTGTACATTGCTTTTAGAACATGACCTTGGAAAATACAAAACATATAGAAAACGATACACAAAAATCTAAACATCTTAAAAATTTCCCTTTTCAGGGATAAAGCTACATTCATCTCACAATATCATCTTAGGGAAACCTAGACAATAATGACGAATGCAGCTACAAAAACTTATCCTTCGTGATAAACTCAAAAACATTAGAAAATATGTCAATATTGTCCTAGCAAAACAAATTGGTAGTTAGATTGCTTTTAGTTGTTTTTTTGTATAGTTTTGGTGTAGTTAGCTTATTGTGTTGTTCGTTCTTTGAAGGATTATTTTCTTACATTATATTAGATCTTGTTAGGTTTAATTATGTGTTGCATTGCGTTCATTATTAGGACTTTTATGCTTGTAATTAATTGTTGTATTTTTCTTTGATTACTATATGCATTTGTTAGAACTCGTTTTTACTTGCTTAGATTAAAATGTTAGGTTTATCCTCATTTTTAGTTGCATTATGTTGTGTTGCATGTGTATATTTGTTTAGTTTTGTTAACTTTTGCTTGTGTGTTTGTTTAGCACAGATGTTTGTTATCACATCTATCATCCATCATTATCATGACATCTAACATCATCTATACATCATATATAAATAAAATGCTAAGTATTACATCATGCATGTATGCTAAGGTAATCATCAATGGGGACAAGATGGGTTGTGCATAATCACTAATCTATCCCCCCCACACCAATATCATCTAGTATCATCTCAAAATGCTAGCCAAGTGGAATCAAACATATCATAAATTAAAAACACATGATATCAAATACATGAGTATATCATCACTATGAAAGAAAAACATGTACATCTCTACATCTGAAAGTATGTCACATACATGAAGAGGAAAAGATACAACATGAACATCAATGAAACATAATTACCATGATAATGTATCACTACATGACAAGATATACAAGAAATGTCCATATGGTACATGTATAATAAAAATCTTTGTGTCAAAGTCCGGTATATATAAAATGCTCTGTCCATCTGCCATATAAAAGGGGAAAGGATCAAATACTAAGCCTGCATATAGAGGCATGGTGGTACATAACAAAAATTATCTACATCTATCAAAATTGGGCCTTCATTAAGAGGCATCCACAAAAGAATCTAAAGAATCTATACATGGGTAAAACCCTCCTTCATAAGAGGCATATACAAATGAATACATACATATAGCATGTCATGAGTAGGAGACTCAGCTATAACTCTCGCCCTCACCGAGGTTGCTGGGACCATGTCCTAGAGGACAAAATAGTGGAGGCTGTGATGGGCCTACCCCCAAAGAACCTGTTAAATGTGAGGGAGGACCCTGTGTATCCCTCTACTGTGTACTCGGTTGTGTGGCCGGATGTTGTACTGACATGGCCGACCTCCATGATCTGGAGTCTGTGTAGCTCACATCAAGTTGGGCACAAGGCGTCACTTACTCCTCTGCTAGAACTACTCGAAAGTAGGTTGTCCTGTAATAAAGAGCCTCGCCTGTGGCCCTGATAGTGTCATGTATCAAATCCTCATCACTTGTGGCTAAGGATACCTGTAGGGTGGCATCACACTCACCTATCAATTGACCTCTATCGTCATTAGCCTACCTAGCAGTGGTGCCTTCTCGATCCTGCTCCAGTGTGACAGTCTATAAATTGCTACGGGACTGGTCTCTCTCTATTAAATAGGTGTGTACCTTGGCCTACACTTGATCATGTTGATCCATGACGCTGTGTAACTGGATTTGTGCCTAGCCTAATGCACCCACTAACTAAGTTCCCTGTGCTGCCAACTATGCAATCTGACCTTGCCATACGGCCCTACCACCATCCTGTACCTGAGACCTAGTCTGGTCCCTCTTAGTAGTCAAAACCTGAATATGTGCTCTGGCCTAATCTCTCTCTATGGCCACCTGAAGTTGTACTGCTATCACGACATGTAACTGCTACTGTAGTGTAGCAAGCTGTCCATCACCAGCTCCTGGGGCTTGAGGAGATGGACCCTGCTATGGTAGAACCTTCTGTTGTGGGACATATATACCCACTGGAATGCCTACTGGAGGAAATGGACTAGCTGGAGCCTGGTGTACCTATTTGTGTATGGGCCTAGGACCCTATACATGTGGCTGTGGAGACCTGTCTCTAATTTGATGTTGCGCATCAGGGCCACCCTCATCATCAAAATCATAATCATCAGCGCCATCGTCATCAATAGGTGGCCCCATTGAGGGAGGCCTCACCCCTACATCATATGCTGCCCTCAAAATGGTCAGCTTGTGAGGAATCATGCCCTGGTACTAGGGTGCATACTTTGCTGTGCACCCTAGATCTCAAACCTACCTCAAGGGTACCCATGCAATGGGTACCACCTGTGTAAAACTGGCCCAGGCTCTGTCAAAGGCTATTTGTGGCCCCATGTCAAAATTCTCGTGTGCTCTCCATGCATACCACATATCAGGCCCTAAAACATCCTATGTGGTGCCAAACTATCGCTATAACCTATCAAATCTGTTAAAATCTAGTATATAGCTGTGATTGCCCATGATAAAATGATCTAATCTGGCTATAGATAACTCTCGAGCATCCTCGAGCCATTGGAAATGTCGATATGGCCTCCATACTACAGCTGCCTGTTGTATGTCATCGAGATCTCGATGATAGGGATAAAGGTCACCCCTGTAAGGCCGAACATCATCCTCGACTGGGACCCAACCCATGGTAGATGGCTCCTCTAGAGCCCAAAATCTTAGAGCACCTAAAGGGCGCCCGATAGCAATGTGATCCCAAGCGCATATCATGAGGAGCCTAGTCAGGCCTACCATCTTTTGACGGTAGTAAGTGATAAGATGTAGATCCCAGTAAAGATGTGTCAGAATGCACTGGCCCCAGCAATAGGTCTCTCCCCGTATCAATCCAAGAATGTCCCCAAGTAGTCTAACGGGGAATGAAGAGCCGGTCTTGTTAGGGAGTAAAAATCCACTGAAAAAGGCCATCATCTAAACTACGACCCAATCTGGAGAAAGGTCATCAATGCAGCGTGACAATCTCACTGTCATCCCCTGACGAGGTATCGTTGAGACTCTAAATAGTTTTGTAATGCATCTCTCCAACGTTGCTCTGTCGCTCACGTATTGAATGGGATAGCTAATGATGGGAATGCACATGATGCCCCAGACGTCCTCCAACGTAATGGTGATCTCCCCTGTGGGTAGCAAAAATCACTGGCTCTCACTGTGCCATTTCTCTACTATGGATGTGAGAAGGAGGTGGTCCAATGTGATCTGGGGCATGTCAGCCACGTAGGCTAACCCTGTGACATAAAGGAGGATATCTAATATCCCGCTATCTCCATCCTCAAACTTTGCCTCTATCGTCTCAAGGTGGCCATATCTCTCCCGCATTTGAAGTGCGGGTAATCTACGCTGCAAAATCAAAAACAAGTGTTAGGTACTTATCTAACTTATAGCTATCTTTCTAAGGAAAAATGGTTTGCTGAGCCCGTTAACTTACTAATTTCCCTTTTTTTCTTCTACGTTTTTCTAATTTTTCTAATAGGCACTTTGTTATTTTATTTCTATAAGTGTTTTTCATTTTCTTCTGGACGTATGCATGCCCCTTTCGACGTACACACGTCCTCCTCGATGCATACGTGCCCTAACAAAAGTGTACGTGCCCCCTACCTTTTCTACTTTTCACATGTATTCCACATAGTACACCAATGTGCCCAATGTAACGCCTACATGCCCCTCCTAGCACATATGCATGTGCTCATCCATTCCCAGAAAAATTCAAAATTTCCCCCAACACTTACGTGCTTGGTTTGATGTGCGCGTGCATCCCCATTTTCCCCCCTCTTACGGATATGCATGCAGGTATATGTTTTTCAATAGATACGCCCATGCGTATCCACTTTTTCGACACATACGAATGTGCGTCCCAGTATTTTTGACACATGTGCATGCGCGCATGTGTCTTTTACCCACATACCTACCCTAGAAACAACCTAGAAGGCTTTAAATGCGTAATTTTAGAGAGAAGGGATATACCACTCACGAAGGGTCCATGCGTGGGATCTCACTGGTACTCTTGGATCCTATCTTCTCGCCTCTGTCTCATCGATAACCTCTCCATCGCACTCCAGGATCTCTCGTTGACACCTCACGGTAAAAAATTACAAGATCTCTGGTATAAATGAATTGATCATGATTGTTTTTACCCCCTCGGTGGGTATATTAACTCTCGTGATGCCTCTGGGGCATGTTTTCTCCGTCGTGATCATTCTAATCTTCTTCTACCTGCCATGATAATTAATTTTTTATTAAAATAATTATTTTTTTAATTTTCACATGTTGGGGAACTTTGTGCTACCCTACAGAAACTTCCTCTTAACCCTGGCATTGTTTGCTAACCTTACAGGTGTTTTCCTTTGTTTTGATTCCTCTTTTCCATCTATCTACCTCCCGTCGTGAGCAATAATTATTTTAAATAATTATTATCATCCTGCCTTTCTTTCCATGGGGATCCCCTTTTGGCTATTTTGCAGCCTCACCTTCCCCCATTCACCTCCATGTGTACTTTTTTAAGAAGATCTTTGATCTTTTGAATTCTTCTGACCGATCAAAAAAAATTTACAAATTATAAAATTGATTCAGAAAAATCAAAAATAGTATAAAAAATTTGAAAATGAACTAAAATTGGTAACCAGCTCATTTTTCGAGTGAAATATATGTCTTTTGCATGGCGCTCTTCCTGTATGCTATTGGCATTTTCACATGTTTCGAAACAACAAGTTGCATATCACCCTGATCTACAATCATTTACAAAAGACCACTATTTACTTCATCTATACTCTGGGGCACTATTAGTTTCCTGGTACTGTTTTGTCATGCACGTTGCTTTTTCATCAGACCCAAGTGTCCTCCATCATTTTCCTTACATGTGCATATTACTTGGGGCATCGTTCTTACCCTTTTCGTTTATCAGAACATTTGGGACTTCAGCTTGATAACAAAATATTTGTGCAACCTACTTGAACATTTTTGGTTTAAGTGTGTGTGACTGTACTTATTTTCCCTGTTGCATGAGTTTGTTTACTTCTCGTATTGCATGGCATGTCTGTATATTGCATGGATTCAGCATTTTAGCAATAGACAGTTTTTTTTATCTTTGCTTTTCATGTCAGTATACGCTTCTATTGTATGCTCACATTTTTAATAAGGAATGATGAGGAGGTCTCTAAACAAAATGATGATAGTGGATACTATTGATTTGTGGATAGCTCAATATCTCTTTCCTTTTTTTATCCTCTTCTCTTCACCTTCCCCATTCTTCTATCTATGTCCCACCTTTTTCGAGTTTCAATCAAGTTCTTCCATCACCCCATCAACACTCGAGGGGGCATGCTTCATCCTATTTATTTTTATTCCATCCCTTAAGAATTTTTCTTCTCTTTTATTTTTGTCTACTTTCTTCGAAGTGATGTAACTTACATCACCTCAAAGAGGGGCAAATGTAGACACCCATAGTTTGGCCAGTGCACTATTACGACTAATATTGAACTATTTGCGCTTCTCCCTGCAAACTGACAATACACCGCCAATTCGACCTATCTAACTTTCTTCCTACGACATCCCTTTTTTCGTTTTTCCTCTTGTAAACCATTTAAACAAGTTATAATAGCTTTGTTCTAGCTACACTAGCTTCTTACTTTCTTCTAGTCCACTTCTACCACCTTCCTGGCCTCTCAATCCATTCCATTGGATTGATCTGACCCTTTAAAACTCTCTCCAAAACCTAATCACCTTCTAAACATGTTTAATTAAGCTTAAACATGGTTTGTCACTCCCTAAACCTAGTCAAAGAAAGTTTTTACTTGCTAAAAGTGCTTTTTGGAATTTAGTGTTTGTCCCACATGCACTCAAGTTTCCCATCCTCCAAAATGAAAAACTATATATAGGGCTAGACCCCCTCTCTTATTTTCAATAATTCCTTCCTTCTTCCTCAGTGTAGATTATAGTATTTTGTATCTAGGTTCTAGATTTCATTTCTAGTTTAGATATTGAGCTATTTACTTCATTTTTTTTATTTTTAATCCAATTTAGAGGGTAAAAGGAAAGAACCATTGGCTCAAAATCCTATAATGGGGAGATCTCTTTCTCTTAATCACTAAAACTGATTTCTTAGGGCTTACTAGGTTCATTATTTTAAGATTTCAAAGAATAGAGATAGTTTTAATTAGCTTAAGTTTGAGTATTTACTTCATAATGTATGCTAGTTAGAAAATGTTGCTCATTTCTTATCGGATGGTCCACTGATTTTCTGCTAGAAGCCTTTGGAGATTCTTTAGGAATTCTTACCCCAAATCCATGGCTTTTAACAACTTTTCTTTCAACACAAATAATAAGAAATGAATTACACCACACCCTTTCACCATCTTTCTTGCATCCTGGAAAACCAAGTCAGCATGAAATCAGCTATAAATCGTTGGAATGGCATCCACCTAGATCTAGCATAATTAACATTTTCAGTTTTCCATTTACATAATATTAATAATTTGCATTCAAAAAAGCATGGTTAGAGACACATATTTATTTCATTTCATTTCACCTTATTTCATAACCAATGAGAGAGAAAGAGAGAGGGAAGAGAGAGAAATGCTATTTTGTCAAAATTTCTATTTCACACAATAAGTCACATGATAGATTTTCAAAAAGATATTTGCATGTGTCAACAAGTTTCCATGATGGTTTGGTTACCCATTGGAGGTCCTATAACTTTCTTTCCATGTTTCCTTGCTAGTTGCAAAAATGTTCAATCTAGGCCCGGAGGATCACTTTCAAACATTATCTTCCGATTGGAAAACACACAATATGTAAGTTTCTATATGTCCTCATATATAACAAGAATTCACAGGAACTGGCAGAATTTAGAACTGGTAAACAGTTTTCAAACGATGATTTGTTTTCTAAAGCCACCAGTCGTAATTGGTCTAGTTTGAGCTAGTCAAACTGCGACTGGAGGCCTACAAAATACCCTTTCCAAACTATCTAGAAGAGTGTTTTCCCCAAACTGGAGGTTGAAATTAATTGTCTAGTAAAATATACTATAGCTTTTTGAGGAAGGAAAGGTATTTCGTTGGTGAAGGTTCCAACAATTTTTTAAAACAAAAGCCAACTTTTAAGTTTTGGCAACTTCCTAAAAGTACAAAATTGGGCACCAATGCTCCTAGAGGAGCTACGAAGAGAGAACAAATGATCAAACAAGGTCGATATATTGCTTGATGCAACTCTCTACATAAGATAGAACACATACGATGCTTGACATAACCTCTATAAGGATCAGATTGTTGTTTTACAAGTCTCTCTAAATTACATTTTCTAAATTTTTAAGGTAGACGGAAAATGTTATTTGATTTGACGACATCATCTGAATCTTTCTAATACCAATAGATAAAGCACTTAATTCAGATACTCTAGTATCATCATATAAGGTTATGGTAGCTACCACATTTAATCTTTAAATTTAAAAATTGGTTTCGTCAATCACAAGGTGAAGTTTTATTTCTTTACACTATTTAAATTTGGCTACATATCCATTTGTAAGATTATCTAGTAGTTTAACATGTCTATATTATTGAAAATGAATAATCCAAATTACAAAAATCATGAAATGAAAGGTAAAGGAGACCATGCCTAGATTAAACGAGATGACGAAACATTCTGCAAGTGGTGCTCCAGGTGGGTTCACTAACATTCCATGAAGTTCTCTCTCTCAATACAATGCATTGTATAGAAAAAAATTATCTCTTAAGTTTATGGTTAGGCTGATTGCACGTAGCTAAGAAAAAAAATTAAAATAATATTCTTCCAACCCAAAACAATAATCTTGCTTCGTCAACCAAAATCCCTTCCCAAATTAAGTCTTGTTGCTCAAAATCAGCCTCTTTTCCACTCTCTACACTTATAACCTTACTCATCGGAGATTATAAAATCCAACCTAAGGTGATCCAAAAGCAAGGTCGGGCCCTCCTTCCACAACAAATTCTGATTTGTGTAAGCTATAAAAATTTTATGTTCTTCAATGTGCTCACTATTAAGGGGGCGCACAACAAAAGGCTGCAATAGTGGTTGAAATAAAGGTTCGAGTAACTCTAAAACCTCACCTCCTGCTCTATTGGAAAGCAATTCAAGACATGACAACACATTCTTTCTAACCATCAAAGTTGCATTTGCATTGAATAGCTCTACAACAGGAACATCAACAACCCCTTGGAAAATCTACCTACGGGGTTCACTATTTTCCTCATCCACATTATTCACAACTACTAGAAATTGTAGAAGTACTTTACTTGTCTCTTCTTGCTCTCATTTAGGCAAAGAATGGGAGGATGTAAGGAAGGCATGAGTAATTTAGATTTACACCTGCCAATTGCATTTTCTTGAAAGTTTTGAAGCCTTTTCAATGAACCCATTTTGTGTATATCCTGTAGTTCATGTTATCCACACAACAACATTTATTTTTCTATAACATTTGTTTTTTTCAAAACAACTCACCTACCATGTGAATGCTCCCACATATGCATACCTACATACAAAGAAGTTTTAACTACAACATCTGATAAAATCCCATCCCTCCCTCATTATGTTGTGATGGATGTCCATTCCTTGTTCTAAATCCTCAATTTAGGCACATGGTGGAGGGTGTTGGAAAAGGATGTGAGGTCTGTATTTTCACTGCTTGAATGGTTCCATGGGCTTTTGACAAACCCATTTTTTTATGTATCCTACCATCAGTATAGTCCATGAGGCCATGTTTTAGGTATAACATTGAATAGTTCACCTGCCATGAATAGTTTCATATTCATCATACACATCTACCTGAGCATGAGCGACTACAACATCTGAAAAAATCGTCTATCATTTATTTTTATATAGACATCCATATCATGTCCTAGAGCTCACACGTTTTACACAGGATGGGAGTACACAACATATGCAAACTGATCATGTTTTAGACTAGTTTGCTACACAAGAGAACTATGTGAATGTCTCTAGAGGAACCTGAAGTCTTCTATACACTGCCATAAAATCATTCCAAGAGAAGTTTCCTTGTTCTTTCATTTGGTCAAATACTGAAACCATTAAGGAAAAGCTAAATTGCATCCCTAACTTGGTTTTCCTGAGGTAAGCACATCTGAAAATAAAATCAAGTGTCTGTAATATCTTGCAAGTACGTGACATGTCTTAAAGGTTGCGAGGGTTCCCATGTGATTTCTAGGAAAGCTCATGCCTCCATATTACTACCACACTCCACCCCCACATATCTATCTAGTAAATAACTTTTCATTTCACTAACCTACTCCACCAACATTAATTTATTGTTATCATCCTTGGTTTTTTTAATAAATTTTTGCGGGCACTACATTGAAGTTTTGTGTCATTTATACAGAACTATAAAGAAACAAGCCACCTCCTACACCTATGAGACACCACGAGTAGGGTGAATATGATATTATCTTCCTCTTTAGCCATCTAGTCACAACGTCACAGCATCACCATGACTAAAGTGATCCATAAATATATTTTTCCCGATGTTATGTTATTACCACAGTTTGCAAAAGAGATGAGATGAACCAATCATGGTGTGCAACATGACACATGCTCTAACAACTTGGATGACATTATACCACTAGATCAATTTAAAATATTAAGATGTTGATGATTTAAGGATGTCAATCTTTTCCATCTCTTTCTTTTCCACTGTCAGACGTCGAAGGCCTCAACCCAACTTATGAACTCATTTTCCACAATAAAGTAACCCATTAGATACATAATACCAAATGAATAATGAAAAATACTACCCACCCAAAGGTTTTTAGAAAGTCCACAATCCCTAGAGTACCAAATTTCACCACAATGTCAAGACTTTATTATATTTATATTGATTTGTTATCATTGAGATTTAATATAAAATTATGACACGATAAGTTTGATGACTTGTTGAATCCACAAGTAAATTCTTGGTGATGATAAAGAACAATACAGATCCCTTCATGTAAACTGATAGCTGTTTATCTGCTACTATTATGTCAAGAATATTGTGATATTTCATTGTTAATTGATTCACAACTTGAAGCTTTTTTCATTTATGTAGTTATAAAGCAGTTCAAGCCCCTCCTACAGCTATGAGATGCCATGAGTAGGGAGAATATGATATTATCTGTAACAACCACTATTTCACACATACTAGACAACATAGTAAAATACAGATAACTTTTTTTTGACTTTCTTGGATTTTACACGACATCACAGGTGACCAGCAAGGACTACAACCAACTCAAAATAATCTTGACACATCACTAACCACATATGCAACAAGGAATCATACAACACCCAACACGAATAATTCACTTTTCTCTATGACAAGGAAAAATGTAAAAGTCCAACCACAATACACAGTTACAGTAAAGGACATCGCATGCTGAAAAATATTTTAAGGTTATGTATTTACTAAAAATGTCTTTCAATACTTGACTTACGATCTAGAAGATTCCTGATCTGATTTGTACAATTCTCCTTACAAAGGTGAACTTCTTTCATTTATACTAAATACTAATTAGCTTAAGATCAAGTTTTTGTTTTGAAAGAGGATCATCTATAATATGTCAATAACTTGCTTAATTTGTTTGATAAAAAAGACATTTTCCATTTCTCACAGAGGTTACTAATTCATATTCAAGCTTCTAAATCTTATTTCCTACTTCCATTGCACAAGGTGACGATCGCAAGCTTCAATTGAGGGGAAAATATTGTTTAGTTTTGGAACTATAACCTCTTTGTGAAAGGATGAAATGTTTAACAACAATTAAGAGAAGATTACAAAGCACTTGGAAGAGGTTAGAGGAAGAAGATCGAATTGAATTCATATTTAATATCTCATTAGCTACCAACTAGGATTTTATTAGGGCTAAGAATTTATCTAGATTTATTATAAATTTTACTCAGTTTCACTTGACGAGTTTGACAAAATTATACAATTTATGTTTCAAATGGGAGAGATAGATTGAATGGTTTCTAATCAATCTCCTCCTACTTAATAATACCTTATTATCTTCCAAAGTCTAATCGTTGACTTCACCTTAAGATCATTCAAGAATTCACGATAAAAGGATAATGTTCATTAGTTTAACTAGGGGCAGCAAGGTATATAATTTTACTTTACAAAAGATAGTTTTCTCTTTGATCACTTAAGGACTCAAATGTTATCAAGTAGATCACATCTACATTAATTTATTCATATATGTATATATATTTTATTTTAAATTCTATAAGGATTATCCAACCCATTTTATTATGCTTAGAATTGCATAGTTACTATGTCCAAGAAGGGTTTATAACAAAATATTTCATCTCAAGAGAAAATTTTACCATTACTTCTTTGTGATAACTATACATTGTTACATCATTTCTATACGACACAACTAAACCTAAGAGAAAAAAAAATTCTAAGGAACTATGACTAGGGGGAAAATAAGGTAACAAGACTTATCAAGTAGTGTTAAACTATTCTTAAAATTCCTATAATCCATTAAAACCAATCATAACAATACGGTAATGAAATTTTATATTTTTCTACGATAGTAAATACCAGTTTTAGTTTTGGTTGTTTAATACAACATTACTCCACAACAGATATTACTAAAGCACATGCCCTCTTCTAAATTTTCCCATGGGACCCTTTCTAATGTTTTACAACAAAAAAAATTATTCGTACAAAGGAACTTCATAACCAAGATTGATGCAATATTATACAATTCTTTCCCTCATCTACTCACGTAAGTCATTTGCAACAATTAATAACCTGAGTCATTTCGTGATAACTGAGCAAGATAATACTTCATAAAGAAAAATAAGATATTATCTAACAATATCAAGAAAGGAAACATTCTATTCCAAGAATTGGATTGAAGCTCTAAATACTAACAAACCCTTAATTTAAATAAAAATTTCCAGCATGAAAATCTAAAAAGAAAGCTTTATAATTTAGTTATGAACATTCTATCAAAAGAAACAAAAATATAATAATCATTTAAGAAGGTGTAGTGCCCACTTTCCTTTGACACCTTTTGATATTGATCATGGTACTGCTGATTATATTATGGACATGATTATGGACTTTATTATAGTATGATGTTAGATGTTAGATCATGGATTATTGTTGACCTTGATTCAGTTATGATGCATGATGATTATTAGAGACATTTTGGATATTTATGTGATATACTGTTTGACATGGTTATATTATGGATGTTGTTCGGACATGTGATATTTGGATATTGTGAGTAGACCTAGAAATGAAAATTATTTGATGATGATATAATTGTTGAGTAAAATTACAAATGATCTTGTTGGTTGCTTGGATGTTGTTGTGATTCATATATCTAGATGATTTTTGAATTTTATTTATATTATTTTGGATGTTCAGATATGGCCACGAGACCGAAGGAGGTATTGTGTTTTGCAGGTTAAAATATCACAACAAACATCGAAGGATTGGAGACCAACCACATTGGAATTCTAGATGAATTCAACAAGGTCACCATGGAAAATTGTTTTGTTTGTGCGTGTTTGTGTGTGTTAGGGATTCCCATGGGGTGGGTATCACCTTTTTAAATGTGACCAAAGGATTTAATGTATATTACTTTTAATTGATTCCTTTGTTTATGTTTTCATGTGTTTATTTTGTGTTACATTGACCCTTTCATTATTTATTAAATGGTGTGTAATATTGTGAGTAATCATGTTAAGTTAATTAACTAAAATATCTCATAAGAAAGTAATTAATAGATTTTTTGGCCTTGAATTAAAGTGTTGTAAGAAATGTGTAAGTTAACTTTTAAGTGTGAAACACTCCACCTTCTTGGGAATTCAAATTTTTCCTTGGAGGATGATTTTGGAGGCTTGTGGGACAAGTTAAACTTATCCCATACCTCTTAAATTTACTTACCAACCATACCTATGGTTTGAGAGTTGAAATTAGACTTTTATAATGCTTTTTGAGAAGACAAATTGTAAGTTTTAATTACACTTTTCTTACATGGTTTAATTTCAGTCCTTTGGGGTGTGGGTTGGATTTGAGTATGTAAGTAAACTGTCATATTATTCACCTAATTATTTATTATGCATTGGAGAATGAAGTTGACTTTTGGGTTGGGGTTGAGGATGTGTGATGTGGCATCCTACATGGATCCACCTCATCCTCTTCTCTTCCCTCTTCTATTAAATTCAAATTGATTGCCTTGTTTTGGGTCACTTCACTTTTGGAAACTCCTTTTTGGGGTGAATCCTTTTTTTTGTTTTTGAGCTCTTTCTTTGGAGAAATTTTTGGAAGATTGTTGCATGTTTGTTCTTGGATGATTTGGAATTCTTGCATTGGGATAGATTTTGTTGTTTTGGAACTTGGAACAACTCCATCATGGAGAGGTAGGAGAGTGGCTCTTGTAATGCTTCTTTTCTGTTTATGAAATTGTTATTATTGTGAATGTTTTGGTATGTTTTTGGGATGTTGGGTAGATGGCCTAGGTATGGTGCAGGAGAAGACTATGAGCTTCATTTTGTGGGAGGCAAATGTATTTTGGGGAGGTATAATTGTGGAGGGAGTTGGGATTTGGGTTCCACATTACAAAGAAATAGCTTGCATTTCTTTACTCATTATGGGGTTCCATAAGATGTTGGGGAGGCATAAGGTAATGTGAGGAATAAGGGGTACTAGTGGGAGGCATAAGGTCATGTCAGGGATTTGATATACTATATTTTGGTGGTTTGAAATCAGGTGGTGATACCCATTTCCCCTTTGGGAGGCATAAGTAGCATCCCCATAGTTTCTTTCTCCTTTGGATTGCTTGATGAAGCCTTAGTGTTGTTTGTCATGCTTTAATGCAGTTGCAAACAACATTTTGTTTGGACTGTGTTTTAAATGTGAAATTTTCATGTGTGTTTGTGGAAGCCTGTTGTTGCCATGAGTTGAAACACATCTTTTATTGCATTCTGGTTGGGGCTCTAGGGCCAATGAAGAAGGATGGATTCTCCTTGTCATTGGATGTCTTGGTTGGGTGGAGAGTGTTGCCTTTCCCCTGCTCTTGTTGTGATCAGAATTGGAAGAATGATAAATCTACATGTTGCTGTTTTGGAGTAAAGGAGAAACAAAAAAGGGAAAGAAACATTTTGATAGACCCTTGTTGAAATGAAATCTTATTGTAACCTTTCCCACTTGAAGTGGATGAGCTCGTATATGTTTTGTAATGGAAATATGTTGTATTGAATATGAAAGTTGTAATTTTGAAATGTAAAGAGGAGATATATACTTTGTTCTTTGTTTTGAAAGAAAGAGATGTATTTTGTATATTGTATTGTGAAAATCAATAGAAAAGAGAAGTTGTAAAAGAAGGAAATATTTTCTTTTGAATAAAAGTTGCATTCCATTCCAAAATTGAAACTACTACTATTTAAAATTTGAGTTTGAAATGTATTTGAAATCTTTGTTTGAAAGGAAGAAATGCGTGTGAGGAAAATACAAAACTCTGTCTTTTGAAATGTGTAAAATTGGAAATCAGAATTGCATTTTGGTTTTGAATAGTTTGATTTGAATCAACTAAATGTATTAGATTAGAATTGGAATGAATTCTAATACTTGGAAGAAGAAAATGGCAAATAGATCCTTTAAAATTTGATCTTTGTTTTGTATTTTCAAACTGGCAAATACTTTATCCTAAATGCACAGTTTGAACCTGAAACAATGAAATAACAAATTAAATGATTAAATTGAAGTAGTATTCCCTAAACAAATTCAATTGGACAAAAAAACTTGAGGAATTTCTTAGAAAACTTAGCAAAATCAGGCTCAAACCATTTGTTGTCGTTTTGCTGTCAAAGTTGTATTTTTTTAAAAAATTGGGAGTCAATCAAACAAAATTACCTTCCAAATCCATCCTAAATTCATCTAAGAATAATTCTCCATGTCTAATTGACATGTTGAGAGAGGAAGAAGATCAATTGATTAAAATTTCATAAGTCAAAATTTACCAGTTTGCCTTTAAAAATATTGCAGATCATTTTCATAAAATTGACACCTTAAACATTATCAAAATGAAAGATTAATGATTCCTGTGCAAAGAGGACATCCAGAGATTTCCAAAAAGTCCTTTTTTGCCAAAAAACAATCTCCTAATCAAACATTATGACCTTTTGAAGTTTTCCTTCATTTGGCATCAAAAATAATTCTAACTCAAAAAGCAAATTTGGGAAAATTTCCTTGGTGGAGCTGCAGACTCGAATTTTCCTTTAGCACTTTTTGTTCAAAAACACAAGAGGCACGAATTTCCCCACCAATCTACTGACCCACAAACCCTTCCTTTTTTCAAAAATCACCTATGTTCAACAAAAGAAATTTTAGAAAATTTCCCATAAGGACCCGCTACCCCTTTTTTGCCTTTTTGGTTGTTTTGCACGGTCACACGGGCTTCCAAAAGTTAAATCAACCTTTAAAAATTATGGGAAAATTTTATTAGTTACCTCCACCACTCCTCCTACCCACAGCTAATTAGGTGTTGCCACGTGGCGACATAAGGTGTCGACGGAGGAGCGGATCCCCTTTTTATCTTACCGCTTCGGAAATTTTTCAGAAAATTTTCCCAAATTCTCCCATTGATACACATCCAATGGATGTCTAACATGTGGCATCATGAGGCACTAGTGGAGGTGTGGGTGGGTTTTAATCCCGTGTACTTTTTTATCCCTTTATACAAAAAATGCCTATTTTTCACTGCTAACCCACTTCCCCACGTTGGCTTAGAATGTGCCACGTATCCCTTATAACCCAGGGTATAATATCATTTTCAGGTGTGGAGTCCTACCGCAGACTCACTGGCGCATGGGGGTAAAGTGCACTTTTTTCCCCAAGCGCAAAGAATCTAACTTCCCACCCCAACTCCGCCAACCCGAACGCCCTTGGGGAAATTTGTCTTCCCGTGGCCCGTTCTGCGCATGGGAGGCCCGCCTACATGGAAAAATTTCCTCCCACGGCCCACGGCCCGTAGGGAAAAACTTGCACTCCACGTGGCCCATAGGCCAATGCATGGGAAAATTTTCTCCCCTAGGCCCGCAAACCCGCTCTTGGGAAAATTTTCCTCCTAAGGTCCGTCAGCCCATAACTTGAGAAATATGAGGAGTTAGGAGGACTTCTTTATATCACCAAAAAGGTGAGGAAATTTCCTATCTAATGAGAATATTTTTTGTGAAGTTTTGAGTGCATTAATTTTAAGAAAAGTCAAGTTGAATATTTTAAGCCTGTTAGAGAGTGGTATAGTGAGAAATTACCCTCTTAACCTAATTGATTAATCTAACCCTAAGTTTGGACCTTGTGATCTTTTATAATTGTCATATTAATAAAACTATAAGCTATTAATAGTATTTGGCTTTGAAACTTGCTTGCGACAACTGTTGTCTTGTAACCTGGTTGTAGACTCTTTTAAAAAAAAAATTATTCCATAATTTTCCTAATTAATCCTAGGTTGTTCATGTGTCTCAAGTGGGTTGGTTTTAGCAGGAGTTACACTTGGTATCAGAGAAGTGGTTCAAAATATTGGGCCTTTGGGAACCCTAGAAAACCTGAGACATGAACTTTAAAACCTAGAACACTTTTAAATCTAGAAAACAACTTAGTTTAGAAATTACATATTTTAGTAAGCACAAAAACTAAGTAAAACCTAGAATAACGAGTTAAATATTGTTTTGATCCATGTAGGAGGTGCAGACAAGATGAGGAGCCTTTTAACATAGACCTAGGCATACCACCTATAGATCATGTTGTAGCAACCATCCTACCATAGATTTTGTAGACTCTTCAGGATGTTAATGCCAATCTATGCGGAGGGACTATACGGGCACATTCAGTTGGACATGATTGGGTGACATCCGTTGAGGCTCATGCATATCCTCAGCACAACAAGGAGCATAGAGGAGAGAACTCCCATAAGGAGCCAGTTAGAGCTGAGTCACTGTAGAGGGGACAGGGAGACTGAGTTTCAGGGCATAGAGAGAGGTCTCAGAGCCCTAGGCTTAGGGATGAGCATGTAGAGAGGCCTAGAGGCCATTAGACCATAGCTGCAGATCACATCAGGGAGATCCTGAAGCTTTGGCCATCACATTATTCTGGTGACATAGGTGGATTTAAGGTAGAGGCCTGGTTGGTGAGCTTGAGCAGATGCTTCAAGCTCTGTCCTTGTTCTAGCAACATGAAAGCTCATGTTGCGATCCATCTATTGAGGGATGGAGCTGGTGTCTGGTGGCAAATAGAGGAGCAGAAGCTCCATGTTGATTCCGAGACAGTTACCTAAGAGCTCTTTTAGGAGTGATTCAGGAGCAGATATTTGTCACAGACGTTCTTACAACAGTGGATAGATGAGTTTCATGACCTCTGGAAGGCATCTCTTATAGTAACAGAGTATGAGAGTAGATTTATGGATCTACTCTAGTATGTTGATTACATGTAGGATGAGCAGGTGCAGATCCATAGGTTCATTCAGGGCCTGAATCTAGACATTGGAGGTGTAATATGGATCCATTATCCACAGACATTAGCTGAGGCTATTGCGAAGTCTTATATAGCATAGGAGACTCATGGAAAGACCCAACAGGCTAGAGACCGAGTCAAGAGCTGCATTCAGCAGATGCAGGACAATAGATTGAGGGGTCAGTACCTCTTCATCGTGGTGGACAGGGTTTAGCACAGTCATCTTTTAGACCACAACAACAGTCAGCAGTCCTACCCACCTTATAGACCTCCACAGAGGTTTGATGATTAGAGAGGTCAAAGTATGGGGCCTCCACTTAGGGGTCCCATCAGGACACAGGGTGCCCAAAGAGCTCACTCACCAGGAGCTTGCTAGAAAAGACCTCAATAGTCCACAATAGGATCATCAGGGTCCACAACACACCCCTATAGGGCACCAACTGTAGCTGTTACATCAGGGGAGAGGATCAGGTTGTTGTTTTTGGTGTGGTGTTACTGGAAATTTTTGGAGAGACTTCCCAGAGAACCCTAATAACAAGGGTAAGGCACAGATCTCAGAGCCAACTGTTGGTGATATGGGACAGTAGCCATAGGATGTACACAATGGTCGAGAACTGACAAAAAGAGCATCAAAGTACAATTATTGATACTAAAGGTAACATTGGTGGTATTCTGACCTCTATTTTGTTTGATTCTGGTTCTTCTGATTCTTTTATTACACCATCTCTAGTAGATAAATGCAGGCTAGTGACAGTTAGGTAGGGTCATAGTTAGGATTTTGAGATGGCCTCTGGAGCCAAGATCTATATAGGCTCCTTAATTAAGGAGTGTGACAGTAGATTTGGAATCTTTCACCACTACCTCAGATCCTTGTATCCTTTCATTGGGCTCTTATGGAGTCATCTTGGGCATGGACTAGTTGTCTGCACAAAAAGCCAGATTGGATTGTTACCACAAGATCATATCTTGTAAAAATATTCTAGGAGTTGAGGCAATGATAGTGGGGGTCAGAATACTAGTTTCTATTCACACCATCTCCGCTATGTAGCTTAAGCGGTGTGTGTGACGAGGTTTTCAAATTTTTGCTATCACATTTAGTGAAAGATCAGAGGATGGGTCTAGTGGACCATCACTAGATGATCATCCCATTTTGAGAGAGTTTTGAGATGTTTTTCTAGGGGAGCTACTGGGGTTTCCACCCCCACATGAGATTGATTTTCATATAGATCTGGTTCCGGGAGTAGAGCTTATCTCCTAAATACCTTATCCTATGACCACCCAAAAACTCTACGAGATCAAGTTACATCTAGAGGGCCATATTATGCAAGTCTTTCCCTCATCTACTCGCATAAGCCATCTGTAACAATTAATAACCTGACTGAGTTCACAATAACTAAGCAAGATAAGACTCCACAAAGAACAATAATCTACTATCTAACAATATCAAGAAATGAAACATTCTATTCCAAGAATTGGATCGAAGCTCTAAATACTAAAACCCCTTAAGTTAAATAAAAATTTCCACCATGTAAATCTAAGAAGAAATCTTTATAATTTAGTTATGAACATTGTATCAAAAGAAATGAAAATATAACAATCATTTGAGAAGGGACCATTGGTCTAATAATTTAGAAACAATAGTCTAGTGTAACAATGTTTCCATCGAATAAAAAATTAGGTTATAAGATTGAGAAATGATATTCAAACGAACAATCTAAAATCATAAATAGGTACCCAAAAGCATAGGCTATGATACTAAAATTTCTAAAACGAAAACATTGAAAAATTAACCCAGGAGGAAAGAAGGGATTCAAAGGTTAACACGAAAGGTTGAGTTTATTAAAGAATTGATCATGTAATCATATAGATTATATGATCAAAATCTAATACACGACCACCAGTCAACATTGTTTAAAAGGAAAGGAAAATCGATACTAGTTTCAGCCAATAACTCCAAGGAATTTCAAAATCATTCAAGAAGAGGTCACTGGCCTTATAGGATAGTAACGACAAACAAGAGTAAAAGAGAATTCCGTCATAAAATTTAACATTTTAAACATCAATCTAAGTTTTATAATAGTAGGGATTTGAAAACCTTCTCTATAAGTCTAGAGTTTCGGTTTAAAATAAGTCGATCACCCGTTTCCATCACAAGTTATTTTAAAGTACCCCTTGTTAACATATTGAAACCATTTTAAAAATAAAATTTCATTTATATGTATCACCAAAAGCCATTATCTTAGCATCAACTTCAAATATAAATCAACAATGCATCTATATATAAATACCCCAAAATATCCGTAATGATCTTAACTGATCTATCGAAATTCAACAAGATATCAACAAACATACGTCATCCAAATGTCAATAAAATTAGCTAGATACACCATTATATATACCACCAAGAGTCATCATGAGTTAAAAGTAAGACAAGGTAGTTATGAAAATAAGAAAGTACTATCCATCAATACACACATGCAACTTCAAATCTCGGTGAAATTTTTTTTCATTATGGTTTAAGCTTCATAAGGAATGGTCAAATCACCCCTTGAGGAAAACTTTTAACATTTTTGACCTACACCAATATTCAATAGGAAAACAGGGTATACGTATAGCGTCATAAAAAAGTATGTAGGAATACTCGAGGTGCAAAACAACTAGTAATCTTGGTACCTTAGCCAAGATACTCCCTCCAACCATAAACCTGACACCTAAAGTCAACCACACATAAGTTTTGTAAACCTTCAGGATGGATTGAAATCGAAGGGTCCATTACTTAGTCTAAGGAAAGAGGACATGGAGGTCTAATGGACCTCAAAAACTTCACCACTCAAGTTTGGGCACATCAAAGAGACAATTGATATTACGTAATTATTTCCATAACCCAAAAGGGTGATTAAGTGTTTATAAAACTGTAGTCTCTTGCCCAACCCAAATAGGGTTAAATCTAGTGGATGACAGCTTAAAACGTTGTCACTCAATCATAGAAATGTAGTTAATAATGGTAGGAGGTCATTTACTTTAGGATGAAAATGCAACAACCAGCATAAGAGGAAACTAAATCTATGCTATCCACTTCAACATTGACAAGGTTTAAATCCAAAAAAAGAATATTACAAGATAAAAGGAGATATTTCCCACAAGGCACCCAAGCCCACAATAAAATAGTAGACACAAACCGATTTCAAGAAAAGGAAAGTTCTATTTCATGATATTTTAAATTTTAGCAATTGTAGTAATGGTAGGTTTATCTTACCTAATTCTCCAGCATCTAACAGTCACCTGGACACCTCAAAGACCTACAACAACACTTCTCAGGTTGAATCTCATCTCTTCCACTGGTTGGGTGCTAAAATCAAATTCACTCCCACGTTGGCACAGGAGGGGAACTCCAAAATCCATGAGCGACATCAATCAGAATAAATGTAGTCTGAAATAATGCCATGACTCCAGTATACACAAAATGGGTTTATTGAAAATAATTAGGAACTCCAAATAAATGTGATGTACAGGAATAAAAACCAGACTCCAGAACCTTGCAAACATACTCCCAGCTTGGATCAAAATGGGACAGTTAGACAAGGGCAAGAAAATCCATCAAAGCAAGAGGGAAAAAGATGTTTTTGTTAGTTGTGGAAGAAGGAGCTACAAGGCCATACAAGAAAACTATGGGATTCTATGCATGAGGCAGGATAACCCTTTAACAAAAATCCTCAAAGAGATGAGGTCGCAGGATTGCCACGACTGTAGAATTTGTAATGCCCCATTCTACGTTTACCCTAGTTATTGCCTTGGTGACCCTGTTACTAAACATTGAACATTTCTGAATGCTCTCACTGTTCGTTAGTTTACTTCATCCTTGTTGCAGTAAAGAATTATTATCCTTCCTAATGGTCTTGCCTTCTCGATTCATTTTCATGACCTCTAGTTGTGGACCTTATAGTCTCATGTAGGATTATCCTATTTAAGGAAAATCATGTTCTCATTTTTTTGAGCTTGTCTGTCGGTCATTATTAATATGATTAATTATTATTATTTTTAGTTGTAAAAGTAAAAATAATAATGATAATAATAATATTATTATTTTAATTTTCAGTTAACAATTATTGTATTTTAGCGTCGATTTTCATGAACATTATTATTACTTACCTTTAAGCAATTTTTATTTTATTGTTGATTACTCACGTGCATGAGCCTCGATTCCCACAAAAGAGGAGGAGCTTTTTCATTGGTGGCATATTTTTTTAGGAAGTGGTGTTCATGCTTAAAGTTTAATGTTTTCTCCTTGGTCGTCTAGGCATCCTTGCATGATTTGTATTTATATCATTTTTTTGGTAAAACTTTTTGTTTGTGTGGAGGCATCCACCCACCCACCATTTTTTCTTCCCTTTCAGCCACATACTCTAGTTTTATTTAATTTCTTGGTCATTAGTGATATGTGTTTAGAGGTTGGACACTTGCCATTCCATCATTTCTTCTCTAAGGCAAAACATGTTGGACATTGGCTGGTAGGGGTGCTAGCTGCCGGATTTTTTTCCCAAGTCAATTATTAACGAAATCTACCTTGGTTGTTTAGTGACCTGCTCCCATTTATTTCCTTATTCACTCTATGCTTGGCCCACAACTTCGGTAGTTTGAATGATTTTATTCCGAATATGGGATTGGTTGCTTCCTTTCCTTGTTGTGTTATGTTTTATCTTGCTTGGCCATGATTTGGGGAAATGGTCATGCTTCGCTGCAGGTTGGACACATGTAGGTTGTCTTATTTTCTATCTGATCAGTACTGGTAGTGGTTTACTGCACCCTAGATTGGACTTGCTATTGGTTGATGGAAAGGGTGAGTTGGGCAAAAAAAACATGTTGAAATTTCCCTTTTTAATCTCTCCTGAAATCGTGGAAATATTATGAGACCTCATAACTTTGAGGCATTTTGTAAACTGTTTACCTACCTCATGGATGCTCCCACACTTTTTCTTGGTGGGTTTTGAGTTCCTTGTGATTCTATTAATACCTTGGTCCTCTGTTGTTACCACCCCTTCTTATGTAGGCTGGGAAGATGATTGAAAGGTTGTAGGGTCTAGTTTTTCCCCTTGCCTCTCACATTTTTTTCTGGAACTCTTCACTAAGCCCGTTTTTGTATTTATACTGCAATCTTAGAAGTATTTGAGGCCACATTTCCATATTTTGCGGATGAAAGTCATGGGTTGGAGCAGTTGCCTATGTGAAAAATGTGAGCCGTGGTTTGTGCTTGGATGCTAACAAGTAGATTAGAGGAATATTTTCAGAGGGTTTCGACAACGAGAGACTAGTGGACATTTCTTCTTTTTCGAAAGCTTATCAAGCATGATAATTTATTCCCATATGTCTACTATGATAGCTTTAACCATAACATGAAAGGAATTTGATTTTATTTACTGAATTGGTTGTTACTTGGGGTTATTTGGTGGTTTTTGCTATCGATTCTCTTCTCCCAATGCTATATTTTTAGTTTCTTCTTGTGTTAGCTACTTCTTAGGATGATTCTTGGCTACAATTGGTTCTGCTAATGGTCTTGGTACTTAATATTTTACTTTTTGTTACTGCTTCCTATATACTAATGGTTGCTTGAATTCCTAAACCCTTCTCATACTGTTATACCATTAAATAAATTATTGGAATAAGGGTTTTCTATTCTTTAGGGATTTAATTTGAGAAACATGAAAATTTACTTCTTTAAATCGTTAACTTGTTTTCATGAGTATATATATATAGTCTAGATATGTTCTTCGTTTTATGAAATATTATGTGGTTAAAATGGTAAATGTCTGATGAAGACTGATAAATCCTTGGGATTTAGATAATGGGTTGCATGTATTTAGTTTTCAACATGTGTATCTTCTTTTTAAGGGTTTGATTAGATTAGACCTGGTTTTTTTTACTTCTAGAAACATTAGTTGTCAAAATCTTGTGGAGGACTATCATGTTGACTTAAATCCTAGTTTGGATAACCTTTAGAGGTGTTTTGAATACTAGTAGATTTTATTGGACCCGTAAGGAAGGAATATACATTAGGAATATTGGTTCTTAAGGCTTGACAATATTTCATAATTTTTCTAACTAACCCTAGGTTGTTCTTGGCTCTCGAGTGGGAGTTTTAGATGAGCATTACACTTGGTATCATAGAAGTGGGTTCAAAATCTTGGACCCTTGGGTACACAAGAAAATTTGAGACATGAACTTTAAACCTAGGGAAATATTAAACCTAACACACTTGTAAATTTGGAAACAACTTGTTTGGAAATTGTATATGTTAGTAAACATGGAAAACTGAATAAAAGCTTAAAATAATGAACTAACTCTCACCTTGGCCTGTGCAGGGGGCATGGACCAAGCGAGGGGTCTTTTCACATAGACTTTGATTCGCCACCACAGGATCATGTTGTAACATCCATCCTACAATAGATTTTACAAAAACTTCAGGACGTTAATGCCGCTTTACGCGGAGGGTCCATTGGAGGATGTTTAGCTAGGCATTATGGAGGTCCATTTATTGATGCCCATGTATCTCCTCGACACAAAAATGAACATAGAGAAGAGTACTCCCATGTGGAGTCAGCTAGAGTAGAATCACCATGGAGGGGTCAGGGAGGCCATATTTCTAGGCTCAAAGATAGGTCCCAGAGCCCTAGGCTTAGGCATGATCATGTAGAGAGGCCTAAGGGTCACTAGACTACAACTGTAGATCACATCAAGGAGATCTTGAAGCTACAACCATCACATTATTCTACTGACATAGGTGGATTTCAGGTAGAGGCCTAGTTGGTGAGCTTGAGTGGTTGCTTTAAGCTCTGCCCTTGTACTAGCAAAACGAAAGCTCATGTTACGATCCATTTATCTAAGGGATGGAGCTGGTGTCTGGTGGCAGGACTGAGGAGCAGAAGCTCCATGTTGATTTTGAGATAGTTACGTGGGAGCTCTTTGAAGAGCGTTTTTAGGAGAAAATACTTATCATGGAGGTTCATTCAACAGAGGATAGATGAGTTTCATGACCTCCGATAGGCATCTTTGACAGTAGTTGAGTATGAGAGTAGATTTCTGGATCTAGTCCAGTATGTCGATTACATGCATGATGAGCAGGTGTGGATACACAGGTTCATCCAAGCCCTGAATCTAGGCATTGGAGGTGCGGTTCAGATCCACTGTCCACAGAAATTAGTTGAGGTCGTAGAGAAGGCCTACATAGTAGAGGTGACTCGGGGAAAGACCCAGTAGGCTAGAGAATGAGTCCAGAGCCGCATACAACAGATTGAGGGGGTCATCTCCTCCTCATGGTGGTCATGGTTCATCACAGTCATCTTGTAGACCATAGCAGCAGCAGCAGTAGTCTTGCCCACCTTACAGACCTCCACAGAGATTTGATGAACAAAGGGGTCGGAATATGGGGCCTCTTCCTAGGGGTCTCATTAGGACACATGATGCACCTAAAACTCAGTCATCAGGAGCTTGCTAGTAGAGACTACATCAGACCACATCCGGATTTCATTAGGATCCACAACATAGACTTCTAGAGCACTAACTAGACCTACTACTCATGGGAGAGGATTGGGGCGTTTATTTTGGTTATGGATTTGAAAGACTTTTTTGGAGAGATTTCCCAACAGAACCCTACTAACAAGGGTAAGACATAGATCTCAGAGCCGACTGTTGGTGACATGGGACAAAGTCATCGGATCTATGCAGCGGTCGAAAACTGCCAAGATGAGCATTAGAGTACAATTATTGAGACCACATGTAGCATTGTTGGTATTCTACCTCCATTTTGTTTGATTCTGGTTCTTCTAATTCTTTTATTGCACCATCATTCGTAGAGCTATGCAGGATGATGGTAGTTAGGCAGGGTCCTAGTTGGGACGTAGAGATGGCTTCTGGAGCCAAGATTTTTTGTAGACTCCTTGGTTAAGGAGTGTGTAATGGATTTGAGACCTTTCACCACTACCTCAGTTCTTCGTATCCTTCCATTGGGTTCTTATGGAGTCATCTTGGGCATGGACTGGTTGTCTACACATAGAGCCAAGATGGATTGTTACCATAAGACTATATCTTGTGTAGATGATCTAGGAGTGGAGTCAATGATTTTAGGGGTCAGGAGACCTATTTACATTCGCACCATCTCTGCTATGCAGCTTAAGTGGTGTGTGCGATGGGGATTCATCAGATGTATGTTATTACATTTAGTGACTGATCGAAGGATGAGTCTAGTGGACCATTTCTAGATGATCATCCCATTTTTAGAGAGTTTTCAATTTTTTTTTCTAGGGGAGCTATCCGGGGTTAGCACCCCCACGTGAGATAGATTTTCATATAGATCTTGTTCTGGGAGCAGAGCCTATCTCACGAGCAACCTTATCAGATGACCACCTTGAAGCTTTGCGAGCTCAAGTTACAGTTGTAGGGACTTCTGAAGAAAGGCCTAATCTGTCCCAGTGTATCCCCTTGGGGTGAACTAGTGATTTTTGTGAAGAAGAAGGATGGGTCCTTGCAGTTGTGTATTGATTACCACTAGCTGAACAAAGTAACGATCAAGAATCGTTACCCCCTTCCGCACATTGATGATTTGTTTGATTAGATGAAGGGTGCCATCATTTTCTCTAAGATATATCTTAAGTCAAGCTATCATCAGTTGAGGATCTCGGAGGAAGATATTCATAAGACTGCCTTTCACACGAGATATGGGACATTATGAGTTCACAGAGGTACCTTTTGGTTTGACTAATGCCCCTGCAATGTTTATGAGTTTGATGAATGGGGTATTCAGGACATTCTTAGATCACTTCATGCTCATTTTCCTTAATGACATTTTGATTTACTCATGTACGCATGAGGAGCACGAGGGGCACCTTCGCCAGGTTTTTTAGTGTATTCGTGACCAACATCTTTACGGAAACTTGGAGAAGTGTGCATTCTTTTAGAAAAAAAGTACAATATTTGGGCCACGTCATTTCTGGGGAAGGTATCATAGTTGATCCTTATAAGATTAGAGCTATTTTGTATTGACCAACACCCACTACTATGATAGAGGTGTGCAGCTTCATGGGTTTAGCTGGATACTACAGGAGATTTGTTCAAGATTTCTCTCGGATTGCGCACCCCATACCCTTCCCTTCAGCAGAAAGGGAAGAAGTTTGTTTGGTTAGATATATGTGAGCAGGCCTTTAGGACATTGAATGGATGCTTCACGATAGCACATATTCTTGCAATGTTGGACCCACAGGGTGAGTTATTCATATGCACGGATGCTTCTTTGGTAGCAGTTGGAGGTGTGTTGATACAAAAGGGTAGAGTAGTTACCTTTGAGTCTCGCAAACTCAAAGATTATGAGCTCAATTATCTGCAACTTATGATCTTGAGCTTGCGGGTAGTAGTGCACACCTTAGTTCAATGGAGGAGCTTTCTTCTTGGTCAGAGATTTACACTCATGACTGATCACTTGAATCTTTGCCACCTCTTCACGTAGCCCAATCTCAACTCTCCGTCCCAGCCAGCATTGGATGGAGTTACTTTGTGAGTATGATATGGAGATAGAGCATGTGAAGGGGAAGAAGAATGTGGTTGTAGACACTCTCAGCAGACGGAGACATGTGACTATGGCCACTTCATTGGGCACAAATTTACGGAGCAAGATATTGCAGCAGCTTCCTCATGAGAGCTTCTATCTTTGTAGCTAGGGCAGAGATTGAGTCTCAGAGACCCCTTGAGGGGAAGTTTTATGGTTTTTTACTAGAGGCAGATGGCCTTCTCAAGAACATAGGTCGGATTTATGTTCCTAAAGATGGAGGTTTGAGACATGACATTTTGAAAGAGGCTCATCGTGCATCCTATTCAGCGCATCCCAGGGTGAAGAAGATGCACTCTACTTTGAGACAATTATACCATTAAAAGGGACTTCAGAGAGACATGGCTCAGTTTGTGTCACATTTTTTAGAGTGTCAAAAGGTGAAGGCCTGAGAATAAACATATAGCTGGCCTTATCTTTCCTCGTGCTATACTAGACTGGAAGTGGGACACTATTTCTATGGACTTCATTATTGGGTTACCGATGTCAAGATACCACTACGATGCCATCATGGTCACGGTGGATAAGTTGACAAAAGTGGCTCATTTTTCTCTGGCGAAGACCACTTATACAACTAGTGTAGTGGCACAGGTTTATCTGGATGAGATTGTCAAGTTACATAGGATTCTGTGGAAGATCATTTGTGACCGCAATCCTTTGTATACTTCCCATTTTTGGACTACCATGCAGCATGACCTCAGGACGAGGATCAATTTCAGCACAATATATCATCCTGAGACAAATGGACAGATTGAGCGGGTGAATCAGATTCTTGAGGACATGATTTGGATGTTTGTGATGGATCATCAGTCGAGATGGGAGGAATACTTGTAATTGGTGGAGTTTTGCATACATAAATAATTTTTAGAGTTCTATAGGCATGACTCCTTTTCAGGACTTGTATGGTAGAGAGTGGCGTGCCACCTTTTATTTGAGACATGTTAGAGGACAGGGTTTCTCTTAGACCAAATTTATTACAGGACATGGAACAACAGGTGGTTATGATCAAAAAAAGACTACACGAGGCACAAGACATGGAGAAGAAGTATGTAGATCAGCATAGGACTAATCGTAGTTTTGATGTGGGCACGAAGATTTTCCTTCATGCCAGGTCACATAAGAGCCCTATCCGTTATGGAAGAGGTTCTAAGTTAGCTCCTAGATTTTTTGGTCCTTTTGAGATCTTGGAGTGTATCGGCCCTATGGCCTACTGTCTATTGTTGCCACCTATCTTGTCTTGCATCTATGATGTGTTTCATGTTTATGTACTTAGGAGATATATTGCAGATCCTTCTCATGTGCTGGATTGGACCTCATTGTAGGTGTAAGATCAAGAAAAGGTGATGGTGGAGTCCGTTCGCATTATAGATCACAGGACCTTGGGCCTTCGAGGTAAAGAGATTGATCAAGTTTGAGTGTAGTGGGATAGATATGATGAGACTGCAGCTATATGGGAGGATGTTACTCTATTACGAGATCAATTTCCACATCTGTTTCAGTGATTTCCAGGAGGAAGTCGAGTCTAAGAGGAGGGGGATGTAGTTCCCACTTCCCTTCAACACCTTTTGATATTGATTATGATATTGTTGACTATGTTATGAACATTATTATAGTTTTGATTTAGTATCATGTTAGATGTTAGATCATAGATTATTGTTGACTTTGATTCATAAATGATGCATGATGATTATTAGAAACATTTTATATATTGATGATGATTTGGCTGTTCGACGTGGTTATATTTAAGGATATTGTTCGAACATATGATATTTTGATATATTGAGTAGACCTAGGGAAAATGAATTAATTGGTGTTCATATAATTGTTTATGAAATTGTAAATGATATTGTTTGCCTAGATGTTGTGATTCATATATATAAATGATTTTGGAGTTATAAAGTATATTTATTTTGGATGATTTGATGTGGCCACGAGGCCGAAGGAGGTATTTGTGTTTTGTAGGTTAAAATATCACAACAAACATTGGGGATTGGAGACCAACCACATTGGAATTCTAGATGAATTCAATAAAGGTCACCATGGCAACATGAACTGTCTTTGTGTTTGTTTGTTTGCTGTTAGGGATTCCCATGGGGGGATCACCTTCAAATGTGACAAAGAGGTTATCTGTTTTTTTTTTTATTTGTTTTCTTTGTTTAATGTTTGTATGTGTTTATTTAGTGGTGCATTTACCCCTTTCATTATTTATTAAATTGTTTATAAATAATTGTGAGTAATCTTTTTGTTAAAATTAATTAATCAAATTGAGTCATAAGAAAGTAATTATTAGAGTTGTTGGACCTTGATTTAAATTGTTGTAAGTGATGTGTAAGTAATGTGTAAGAGTTGTGTAAGTAAATTTGGAGTATGAAACACTCCACCTTCCTTTTGAAATTAGAATTTTTCCTTGGAGGCTGATTTTGGAGGCTTGTGGGACAAGTCAAACTCATTTCACACCTCTTAAATTTGTATACCAACCTTACCTATGGTTGGGGAGTTAAATTTAGACCTTGATTATGAATTTTGAGAAGACAAGTTGTAAGGTTTTAATTGCACCTTCTTACATGTTTTTAATTTCACTCCTTTTTGGGGTGTGGGCTTGGTTTGGTTGTGTAAGTAAAACTGTCATTCATCCACCCACTTATTTATTATGCCTTGGAGATTGAAGTTGACTTATGAGGTGGAGTTGAGGATGTGTGAAGTGGCATCCTACACGGTTCCACCTCATCCTCTTCTCTTCCCTCTTCTATTTATTCAAATTTCCTTGGCTTGTTTTGGGTTGCTTCACTTTTATCTCTTAATTTTGGGTGACTTCTTTTGGGTGTTTGAGTTTTTGCTATTGGATAAAGTTGGAGAATTCTTGAATGCTTGTGTTTTGTTGATCTTTTGGACTGCTTGCATTAGAAAATCTTGTTAATTTGAACCTTGGAAAAAACTCCATCATGGAGAGGTAAGAGCTTGGCTCATGAAAATTATCTTCTTTCATTTTATGGACATGTGAATGGTTGAATGTTTTTATATGTTTTTTGGTGGGTTCGGTAGATGGCCTAGGTATGGTGTAGGAGAAGACTATGGGGATTCTTATGGGAGGCATAAGTGTTTTTGTGAGGTATAAGTGTGGAGGGAGTTGGGAATGGGTTCCACCTTGTGAAAGAAATAGCTTGCATTTCTTTACTCATTATGGGGTGCCATAAGAGGTTAGGGAGGCATAAAGAAATTGGAGGAATAAGGGGTACTTGGGGGAGGCATAAGGTTATGTTAGGGATTTGAAATGATATATATATTTGTGGTTTTTTTTGAGGTGGTGATACCCATTTCCCATTTGGGAGGCATAAGCAACTTTCCCCATAGGACTTGCTCATTTGGATTGCATGATGAAACCTGAGTATCGTTTTCTGTGTTGATCCTTTGGTTTCCAACTATAGCTTTTTTCTGGATTGTTTTTTGAATGTGAGATTGTTTCTTTGTTGTGGACACATGTTCTTGCCATGAGTTGAAATCCATTTCTTATTGCAATATGATTGGGGCTCAGGGGAAAATGAGGAGGACGGATTCTCCTCTTCATTGAATGTCTTGGTTGGGTGGAGAGAATTTTGTTTCCCCCTATTTAGATGTGATCAAAATGAAATCATGGTGGAACTTCTAGTTGTTATTCTGAAGCTGAGAAAGAAGACAAATTTGATGATCCTCTTAGGATATTTCCTTTTGTAACCATTTCCCACTCAAGTGGATGACAATGCATATTATTATTGTGATGAAGAGCTGCTCTGGTTTGGAAATGAAATGTACATTTGAATGTGAAAGACATACTGTGTAATTTGTTTTGTGAAAAGGAATGAGAAAGAAATATATTATGTAATCTGTTTTGGTAAATGAAAAAGGAAGTTGTCAAAGAATTTTTGAGTTCAATAGAATTTGTTTTTTTACCAAAAATGATATTTTTTTCATTAGAAATATGTGATTGAAATCTATTATGAAGTCTCTACTTGAAAGACTGGAAAAGAGTGTATGAAGGAGTGTTGATTACTCTATTTCCTTCAAAAAAGTAAGATTCAAAAATTAGAACCATATTCTAGTTTTGCATGCATTAATGGAAGGAAAGATAAATATATTCAAATTGGAATGGAATAAACTGCACAACGTATATCATTTTTCAATTGGCAAATGAAATAGACTAGTATCCATTTTGAAATACGTAGATTTTTGTTTAGATCCATTATAAAATCTTTATTTATGCCTCAGAAGAATCTACAACAATGGGAAACAAGTTATGAACATTGAAATGAACTAAGGAAGAT
This sequence comes from Taxus chinensis, assembly GCA_019776745.2. Taxonomy (NCBI): domain Eukaryota; kingdom Viridiplantae; phylum Streptophyta; class Pinopsida; order Cupressales; family Taxaceae; genus Taxus; species Taxus chinensis. Next base: position 167,932,278 of record CM034148.1, on the reverse strand, counting down.
TAAAATCCATCTTTAAACCATTGTTTACTCAAAATAAAATGTAACAGAACTTCTCCAATCGGGAAGGAGTCAGAAAACACGTATTTTAAAAAGTAAGAAAATAAATGCATCAAAATCCTTAAACCAAAACAAAAAAATCATTACAATTCATCCATATTCTATTAATGTAACTCTCCATGTGTGTTTGACGTGTTGATGAAGAAGGATTGACGAATTTAATCAAACCGAAAGTTGAAAAGTTTAGTTCACCATTTTCATTAATAGAAAGACGTTTTTGTAAAATTGACCCTACAAATTTTATCAATATTAAAATTTTAAGGTTTTTGTACAAAGAGGAGGTCGAGAGCTTTCCAGAAAGTCCTCGTTTGCCAAAAACTAAGTTCCCAATCAAAAGTTATAGCCCTTTGAAGTTTTTACTTCATTTCGGCTTCAAAAAAATTTAACTGCCAAAATTTAATTAATAAAATATTTGTTGGCAAACCTATAGGCTAAAATTTGCCTTTTGCGCTTTTTGTCTAAAAACTGCTGAAGTCATGAAGTTCCCCACTGCCCCGCTAGTCCAAAACCTTCTTTTGGGAGGAAAAATAATCTAAGTTCAAAAAACAAAATTTTGGAATTTTTTATAAGTTTTCTCCATAGCCCCGCCAACTTGCAGCCAATGAAGTTCTGCCATGTGGCTTGCTGAGGCATCGGCAGAGGAGCAGATTTCCTTAAACCTTAGCGTTTTCAAAAAAAAATTGAGAAATTTTTTCTTAAGTTTCTCCTCCGCCCCGCGACCAATGGTTGGCTGAGACATGGCTTCACAAGGAAATGGTGAAGGAGTGGTTGATTCCTCAACCTTAACATTTTAAATATTTTTTTGGGTGAAAATTTGAAATTTTCTCTACTACCCACATCCAATGGTTGGATAACACGTGGCATCATTAGGCATTGGCAGAGGCACAGGTTAGTTTTAAATCTTTGTGATTTTCCACTCAAAAGTAAAAAGTCTTATTTTTATAAAGTTTCATGAAGGTTTGTTTTCCCTGCTTGCTTCTAGGCATGACACGTGGTGTCCTTGGGCATCAGCAGAGGCGTGGATCATTTTAAAGCCTTAGCAATTTTTCAATAAAAATTTAAATATCCAAGCTTCCTTTGGTGACCCACCCTTTCGCGCTCTGAAAAAATTTCTTCCTGCAGCGTGCAGGTCCACCCTCGGGAAAAAGTTCTTCCCTAGGCCCACAAGCCTGCCTTTGGGAAAATTTTCATCCCAAGGCCCTTCGGCACATAACTCGAGAAATATGAGGAGTTAGGAGAACTTCTTTATATCACTGGAAATGGGAGGAAATTATCTAGTCAATGGGAATGTTTGTAGGAATTTTAGAGTGTGTTAAATATGAGAAAAATTAGGTTGAAAATTTTAATCCAGTTGAGTGTGGGCTATTGAGAAATTTGCCCTCTTAATTTTACTTTCTTATTAATTTAATAATGTGAAATTAATATTGTTTATAGTGGGAATTTTTATTAGGTTTAATTTTCCTTGAAACATTGTTTGTAACAACTGTAGTTTCTAAGCCTGGTTGTGAACACTTAAAAAAAAGAAAAAAAAGAAAAAAAATTCATAATTTTGGTTGTTCTTGGGTCTCGAGTGGGAGTTTTAGATGGGCATTACACTTGGATTCCTTGGGTTTTGTAATAATCCCTTAGGCTACATGTTTTGAATTTTCTTTTGTCTACTTCATGTTAATATTAGAGGTATAAGACCTAATTGTTGATGATATATGTTGATATGCATAATAGATTGGTATCCCTAGCTAGTGGGTGACACCTTTTACACAAATTGTTTGGCTTGTTAATGGATTTACACTTTTATTTAAGTCTAAATCAGTTTTGGGAAACTTGTATGTTAATATTGGCCCTGTGATAGGGGATTGTACAATCACCTGGCATTGACTATTATGTTGAATAAATTGTTTATTGGAATTTAGTTTAGTGTATGAATGAAATAGAAAAATAACAAATATATCGATAGATTAGATCTGGGTTCTTTTTGTGAAGGTTGTGAATCTGTGTGTAAACATGACTAAGGAAATTTTCACCTTTTATAAGACTTTGGTTATTTATTATATTCTTGATTGAGAGATGGAGGTACCTAGGAGTGGTGAGATAAAAGAATATGCCACTACTGAAAAAAAAAAAGAGGAAGGGTTTATTTTTTTAATTTATTGATTTGTGTTGTCATTTATTTAAGGTACTTGTCTCAAAAGAGGGTGTTGGAATAGATTAAGGAAGATTAGGATATTTGGTTATCTAATGGAGGAGATATGACTAAGTGCAATTTCATGAAAAATCTTCATGCGGGTTCCTTTGGGACGGTTTGCTTAAATTGTACTGATATAGGTTCAAGGGTAATTAATTGATTGGTTTGTAATTTAAATCTTGGTAATGCGGTGGGATTAGATTTATTTTAATTGTTTGATTTACTAAATATGAGTTATTTATTTTATTGTACTTTGCATTGTTATAGATAGCATGACAAGATGATCTTATGTTGAACTTTTCTTTTAGAACTTTCTCCGTATGTTCCTTTAAAGAAATTAGGTGTAGGAATGTTGTGAGGTAAATGTTTCTTTGGAAGGGGTAAAATAGTGTTTAACATGTGATGTTGAAGTTATAACTTTAAATCTATTAGATATTATGGATTATTTAAGGAAATGTTGATTGATGTTTGATTATTGGTTTCAATCATATAATATATATGATTACATGATTGACATCCTAATACACTAATCACTATGTCTCGAACTCATTGGGCCATTGACCCCTACTAGTATGATGGTTAGACTCTTGGCTGTTTTAGGAACAACGTTCATAACAAATTTTCATGGCTTCATTCTTATGTCAAAATACTAAATCTTATGGCATGATTAAAAAGGTTGTAGAGGTTTAAAGCATAGCACAACTTCATTAAATAGAAGGTTCATTTTATGATATTATTAATGGTTGCATATATTCATATGTGTAGTCTTTATCATGCTCAATTCTCACGAACTAACTCAAGCTATAAATGTGTAGATTGCCTTTGTGGGTAGAAAAGGGAGAGTTGTATCGGTGTTTCTTCGAAGCTCGTTTGTTGGTGTGTGCTTAAATGTTTTGAGAGAATCTAAAATTTTGCTTGTTTGGAAATTTTTAAGGGCCTAGTTTATATTATGGGTAAATCTATCGTAAGTGTTTGAAAACAGAACTTGTAAATAATATTGTAAATAATATAACCAAACCACAACTTTGTTTGAGTAATTTATTGTACTATAGAAAAGTTGAAAGATAGCTTAGCTTGAATATGACCAATATTTTTTACCTTTTTGTTTTCAAGTCAAAGTTCATTGGAATCCTTCGCCACCTTTGGGTTTGTATGTCGTGTTTGATAAAATGAGTAACTATATATAGGTTCACAAAAAGGGTAATGATAAACATATCTCTGAGTTAAAATTTTGTGTAGTAGCTCCCTCTAGGTCATGGCATAAATGTAAACCTAGTCATATTAAAATGGGTTAGTAATTTTTATAAAAGTATTAAACAAAAAAGGATAATGTAGTTGTGATCTTACTTGATAGCCTTTGAACCCATTACGTGATCAATGAAGAAACTTTCTTTTGGTAAAGAAAAAATAAATAAATAAAGTATATACCTTACTAACCATAGTGTAAACTAACGAACATTTTTTTCCCTTTCTAGGGTGAATTCTTAAAACAAACTTAGGGTGAAATCAATGTTTATATTTTGCAAGGAAATGAGGTCATATTAAGTAGGAGGAGACTGATTAGGAACCCTTTATTCTAGCTCACCTCTTTGGAAACATAATCTGTCTACCTACGTCAATATCACTAGGAAGAAGCCTAAATGAAATCTTAAATCTTTATGGTTATATTCTTAGCCAATTAAAATCTAGGCTAATAACTAATGATGACATGAAAGATGAATCCAATTTGATATTCTTCCTCTAACTTTTTATAAGAGATCCTTTTAATCTTCCTCCTATTTGTTGTTTAAATCATTTGATCCTTGCAAGAAGGTGGTAGTTCTGAGACCTAAGCAGCACTTACCTTAAAACAGAGCTATTGCTAGTCACCTATGTTATAAAGGTGTGGAAAGAAGTTTCAGTCCCTTGTGTATGATTAATTAACCTTGTGAGGAATGGAAAATTTCTTTAATCAATCAATGAATTAAGTAAGTTATTGACATATTATAGAAGGTCCTCTTTTATAAAACTTGGTCTTACTATAATTCAGAAATAGTGTAAAAGAAATAATTTTTTAGTAGACAAATAGCCTTCATGGATTTTACTCTATTGCATGTCCTTAAATGTAAGTGCGTATTTGTGTTTCGACCATGTATGTTGATGCCTCTGTCGAAGAGTGAGAAGTGAACAGTGTTCAGTGTTGAGCATTGTATATTTCCTTTGACCATATGGTGGTCAATGTTGTGTCAAGCCTATCGTAGAGTTTGTGGTAGCCATTGTGGATCTCTTGTATGTGTCATGTATAGACTCCTAGTAAGTAAGAAAAAAGTTATCTAAATTTTTTCAGTGATTGTATTTGTGGTTGTGTTTTAGCTGGCATTACACTTGGTATCAGAGTGGAGGTTCATAGCTCTTGAACCTCTGGGATTCACATTTGAGAGGTGATGGTGTTATGCGATTATGGTGGTTGATATTGGAAGATTAATGTGATTTAAGCGTGATGTGAATCCATGTCGTAATTTTGATATTATGAGCACGCATGGTGATGTATGTCACTTAGTGCGTAATTATTAGCATGTTGATGTGTTAGAGATGAAAGTATTCTTTGTCCTTTCTTAGGAATTCGATGAGAATTTTGAATGTGAAGCCTTGTCTTGTTGTGTGTGTGGAAGAAATGTGATTTTTGATTTTAGAGTGTTGAATCCTTTTGGATATTTTTGATGTGTGGGTGTGCTTATATGTTGTGTGACCAAGGTTGGCTTTAGTGAACTAGTATTCCATAATGATTTCATTAACATTTGTATAGAAATGTTGTGTATTCCCCTGTAATATGGAAGTGATTGATTGTGTGTTGTAATTGTTCTCATCATAATTGTAAAATTCTTGTAATATGTAATGATTAATGTCTTAAATTTAGGGACATATGGTGAGTGTATGATCCCTATCGTACAAGTGAGTGCACTTGTGGGAGCAACATGTGGTGATTTGGCATGTTGTAAACTATGAATGTAATGTATGTGATATACCCTATATCGGTACCATGCTATATAGACGACTATGGTTAATGTACATGAACCACCATTGTATTAGTGATGTATTTGCATGCTATGTTGTGAACCTTACGCTAACTGACCCTGAGGGAAATCAAAAAAAGTGTATGTTTGGAGTGAGGGGATGTGCACCATGGGCTAGTAACTCAAGCTTACCTGTACGTTCAGTATCTAGATTACCAACTTGTGCTCCTCCTCCTCTCTCTCCTTGTGGTTGTTGTATGGATGCAACCTAAGTGTAGCTATAACTGTGTTTATCCTTTTCGAAGTGGTGGTGAGATGATTCAGATAGAGATGATGATAGTTGTACTATTGATATGTTATTTTAACGATGCTGAGGCTTGATATTCCATGTGCCAGCAACTCGTTGAGTACCCTCTCTGGTGGCTAGATAAGGCCACATAGTCGGTCATAATGTGTTATTCTTATGTGTGTATTTTTATTTGTAAATTTAACTCTCTTATTTTAAATTTTGTAAGGACCCAACAATCTTTCTTGATTGCAATGTTTTATATTTTTGGGCATTTCCCTTGGTTTTATGGTATTAACATGTGGATTTTTGTACTAAGTATGGCTATTTGGGCCATTTATTTTACTTGGATTTGGATCTTCTTTTAAATTTAAAAATTTTAACCCGCCTTTCCCAAGGCTTGTAATTGTGTCCACTTGGCATTTGAATCAGATTGCAGATGATGGTTCTATTGTTGTGATGTGTGGCATACGGGTCATGGGATGCACCATGGAATGCTTGGACCTATAGTAACCTGCTTCACTATATGGGGCTACGCCCCAAGGAGTTACAGATAACTAGCTAGGGTTGTTGAACCATGAGCTATTATGTCAGTTGGGAGAGGGGGTGCTTGGACTCTATGTGCCTAGGACCATAGGGAAACCGACCTCTTTGTAGAGCGAAAAGGAAAGTTATTTTATTTATTGCTTCTTAAGGGAGGCATAAGATATTGAGGGAGGCATAAGATACTTGAGGTAGGAATAAGTTACTTGAGAGAGGTATAATGGATTAAGGGAGGCATAAGAGAGTGAGGGAGGCATAAGAGACTGAAGGGAGGCATAAGAGATTGTGGGAGGCATAAAAGATTTGTGTTTGTGTGTGTGTGATTGATGCTTTGAGAGGTATGAAAATTTATTATGATGTTCTGGTTGTGGTGCTATGATGTATGTGTTACTCATGTTAGTTGGATATGTTTTTTGATGTTGTGGATATGGCATTGATGCCCTTGTTGATAGTATGTACATTTAGCTATTGTTCTGAGTAATGTGAAATCTTCATCTATGGAATTGTGGATATTTCTGGTTGTTGCAATACAATTTTGTTCGAGTATTATATGTTAATCATAGATGTGTGTCACGTATGATGAACTATGTGCACCGTACATGTTATCTTCCATAATTTTTTTAAGCTCTTGTGGTGTGGTACAGTCATGAAATTATGTAAAATTATGCTTGTGAATACTTAGTGTTGTGTATGACCCTGTTAGGGTGTTTTGATAGCAGTTCATTTTGGGTACCCACAAGAATGAATAAACTAAAATTATTCAACAATGAAATTTTAAAGAACTTAAACTAGGAATAATGTAAACGGAAAGAGACTAATAAAATAGTGAATAAGAGGGAATTGCCAATCTTCACATAACCTTGAAAGTTAAACATTCAGCTAAAAAGTTTCTAAGGGCACCCTGTGGTAATGCTTTAACAATTGGAACTTTAACCATAGGGTGCACTTTCACCTTTATCTACTCCTTTTTTCTTACCATTTTTCCTTCCTTCAGTGCTTTGTCACATCAAGGATGATGCTTTCTTAAGGGGAGGAGAATGTAATGCCCCGTTCTATTTTTAACCCAGTTCTTGCCTTGGTGACCTTGTTGCTAAACATTAAACATTTGTGAGTGCTCTCATTGCTCGTTAGTTGACTTCATCCTTTCCGAATTGAAGAATTAGTATCCTTACTCTCTTTCTTCCCTTCTCGAGTAGTTTTCATCACCTCTAGTTTTGGACCTTGTATTGCGCTTTACGATTATCCTATTTAAGTAAAATTGTGTTCTTGTTTTGTCGAGCTTTTCTATTTGTCATTTTTAATATGATTAATAATTATTATTATTTTAGTTGTAAAAGTAATAATAATAATAATGATAATGATAATAATATTATTTTTATTTTTGTTTAATGATTATGGTATTTTAGTGTCGATTTTAATGAATGTTATTATTAAATACCTTTAAGCTATTTTTATTTTATTATTGATGGCTCACATGCCCAAGCCTCGATTCGCGCAAAAGAGGAGGAGCTTCTTATTTGGTGGTGCCTTTGTTTAGGAAGTGGTATTCATGCATAATGTTTAACGTTTTCTCCTTGGCCATCTAGGCATCCTTGCATGCTTTGTATTTATAGCATTTTGTTGGTAAAATGTTTTTTTTGTGTGGAGGCATCCACCCATCACCCCCCACCATCTTTTCTTCCCTACCAGCTGTATACTCTAGTTTTATTCAATATCTTGGTCATTAGAGATATGCGTTTGAAGGTTGAAAACCTCCCATTCCATCATTTATTCTTTAAGGAAAAACATGTTGGACATTAGCTAGTAGGAGAGCTAGCCGCTAAAAAAAATAATGAAATTTCCCTTTGTATCTCTCCTGCAATCATGTCAATCTCATGAGACCTCATCTCTTTGAGGCATTTTGTAAATCCTCCCATTTACCTACCTCATGGATGCACCTACACTTCTCCTTCATGGGTTTTGAGTTCCTTTTGCTCTGATGAATACCTTGGTCATGTTGATTGTGTGGAGGCATCCACACATCCCCCCCACCATATTTTTTTCCCTACCTTCCGCATACTCTAAATTTATTTAATTTCTTGGTCATTAGTGATATGCATTTGGAGGTTGGACACTTGCCATTCCATCATTTCTTCTTTAACGAAAAATGTGTTGGACATTAGCTGGTAGGGGAGCTAGCTGCCGGGTTTTTTTTTCCAAGTCGGTTATTAATGAAATCTACCCTTATTTTTTTGTGACCTACTTCCATTTATTACCTTAATCACTCCATGCTTGGCCCATGATGTGGGTAGTTAGAATGATTTTATTCTAACGATGGGATTGGTTGCATCCTTTCCTTGATGGCCACTATTTTTTCCTTGTTTTGTTCTGTTTTAGCTTGTTGCCCATGATTTGCGGAAATGGTCATGCTTCGTTGCAGGTTGGACACATGTTGGTTGTCTTGTTTTGTGTCTTCCTGGTGTTAGTGGTAGTTTGTTGCACCTAGGATTGGACTGGCTATTGGTTGCTGGCAAGTGAAAGTTGGGAAAAAAAAGTTGAAATTTCCCTTTTTATCTCTCTTACAATCGTTGCAATCTCATGAGAACTCATCACTTTGAGGAATTTTGTACACTAGTCACCTACCTTGTGAATTCTCCCACACTCTGCCTTTATATATTTTGAGTTCCTTGTGCTTTGATGAATACCCTATTCCTGTGTTCTTATCACCCCTTCTTATGTAGGCTGGGAAGATAATTGCAAGGTTGTAGGGTTTGGTTTTTCCCCCTGCCTCTCATGTTTTTTTCTGGACCTCTTCATTAATCTTGTTTTTTTATTTGTACTGCAATCCTAGAAATCTTTGAGGACACGTTTCCATTTTTTTCAGCTGCAACTCGTGGGTTGGAGCCCCTGCCTATGCCAAAAATGTGAGTAGGGATCTGTGCTTGGATGCTAGCAAGTAGATTAGAGGAATATTTTTAGATGTTTTGAAAGCGAGAGACTGGTGGACGTTTCTTATTTTTTGGAATCTTATCAAGCATGATAATTTATTCCCATCTGTCTACTATGCTAACTTTAACCATAGCATGAAAGTAATTTGCTTTTATTTATTGAAGTGGTTTTTTTCTTGGTGTTATTTGGTGGTTTTTTCTATCAATTCTCTTCTCCCATGATATGTTTTTAGTTTCTTCCTGTGTTAGCTTCTTCTTAGGATGATTCCTGGCTAGAATTGGTTCTACTAATGGTCTTGGCACTTAATCTTTTACTTTCTCTTACTACTTCCTATATGCCAATGGTTACTCGGATTGCTAAACACCTGCTCATACTATTATACTATTAAATAAATTATTGGAATAAGGGCTTTCTCTTTTTTTTTTGCGACGTTATCTAAGAAATGTGAAAACCGACTTCTCTAACTCATTAGCTTGTTTTCGTGAGCATTTATATGGTCTAGGCTTGTTCTTCATTTTATGAAATATTATGTGGTTAAAATGGTGAATGTTTGATTATTACTAATCAATCCTTGGGATTCAGATAATGGGTTGCATGTTTTTAGTTTTCAACGTGTGTATCCTCTTTTTAGGGGATTGATTAGAATAGACTTGGTTTTTGTTTACTCCTAGAAACGTTGGTTTTAAAACCCTGGTGGAAGACTACGTTGTGTTGACTTAAATCCTCACTCAAAAAAACTCTTAGAAGTTTTTCTAAATACTAGCAGATTTTATTGGATCCTCAAGGAAGGAATATAAATTAGGAATATTGGTTCTTTATAGTTTGGCTTGCTTTGGTTTTTGTAATAATCCTCATTAGTCTGCATGATTCAAATGTTTTTTTTATCCTACTTCATGTTACTATTAGAGGTATAAGACCTAATTTTTTTTTATACCTATTTATTTACGTAATAGGTTGGTTTTCCTAGCTAGTGGGTGATTCCTTTTACACCATGTGTTTGCCTTGTTGTTGGATTTACACTTGCTAATTAAGTCTAAATCAGGTTTTGGGAAAACTCATATGATTAATATTGGCCTATGTGATAGGAGTTTGTACAATCATGGCTGGTGTTGACTATTTCCATTTTAATAAATTGTTTATTGGAATTTATTTTAGTGTTTTATTAAAATAGAAAAATAACAAGGTACATTGATAGTTCTAGATATCTGGGATCATTTTGTGAAGGTTGTGAATCTATGTGTGTAAATGTCGACTATGAAAAATTTTCACCTTTTTTAAGAATTTGGTTATTTATTATATCCCTAAGTGAAAGATGGAGGTACCTAGGAGTGGAAAGATAAAATAATATGATACTATTTAAAAGAAATAAGATAGGGAGGGTTTTAATTGTTTAATATAATGGATTTGTGTTATCATTTGTTTAAAGATAGTTGTCACAAATGAGTGTGTTGTGAATAGATTAAGCAAGCTTAGGATTTTTGGTTATTTGATGGGGGACATTTTACTAAGTGTAATTTTTTGTAACACATCATCACATTGGTTCCTCTTGGGACGGTTTGCTTAAATTTTACTTGATATAGGTTTAAGGTTAATTAAATTGATTGGACTATAATTTTAAATCCTGGTAATATAGTGGCATTAGATTTAATTTAATTCTTTGATTTACTAAATACGATGTTATTCCTTTAATCATATTTTTGCACTGTTGTACATAAACCTGGCAAGATAATCTTATGTTTGAGACTTTCTTATCACAGCTTACTCCATATGTTTCCTTTCAAGAAATTAGATGTAGGCATGTTGTGGGGTAAAATTTTCTTTGGAAGGCATAAAATAGTGCTTTGTATGTGACATTGAATTTCTAGCTTTTAATCTATTAGATCTTATGTGCCTCATTTAAGGAAATATTGATTGATGTTTGAGTATTGGTGTTTCAATCATATAATACATATGATTACAAGATTGACATCCCGATACACTCATCACCTAAGTTTCTGAACTCATTGGGTCATTGATCTCTTACTAGAATGATGGTTAGAATTTTTCTTGTTTTACGAACAATATTCATAAAAAAAAATTCATGACTTCATTCTTAATATGAAAATACTAAGTATTCTAGCATGAGTAAAGAAGTTGTAGAGGATTAGAGCTTAGTACTATTTCATTAAATAAAATGTTCATTTTATGATATCGTTATTGGTAGCATAGTATTCATATGTGTAGTCCATATAATGCTTAGTTCTTAGGGAACTGACTCGGGCTCTAAATGTGTGGATGGCCTTCATGGATAGAAAAGGGAGAGTTATATTGGTGTTTCTTCGAAGCTCATTTGTTGGTGTGTGCTTAAATTTGTTGAGAAAATATAAAATTTTGCTTGTTTGGAAAGTTTGCAGGGCCCAATTTGTACTATGGGTAAAGTTGTCATAAGTGTCTGAAAACAGAGCTTGTAAATAATACTATAAATAATATAACCAAACCACAAATTTTTTTGAGTAATTTATTGTATTATAGAAAATTTGAAGATAGCTTAGCTTGGATATGACCAATATTGTTACCTTTTTGTTTTCAAATCAAAGTTCATTAGAATCCTTTTCCACCTTTGGGTTTGTATGTTGTGTTGGATAAAATTTGTAACTATGTATAGTTTCACAAAAAGGGTAATGATAAACATATCTTTGAGTTTAAATTTTTTGTAGTAGCTCCCTCTAGGTCATGGCATAAATGTAAGCCTAGGAGTATTAAAGTGGGTTAGTAATCCTTACAAAATTATTTAAAAAAAAAGGATAATGTAGTTGTAATGTACTTGATAATATTTGAGCCATTAGGTGATCAAAGAAGAAACTTTCTTTTGTAAAGAAAAATTATATACCTTACTAACCCTAGTTAAAATAATGAACATTAGTCTCTTTCTTGCTGTGTTCTTAAAATGACCTTAAGCTGAAATCAATGTTTAGATTTTGGAAGGTAAGGAGGTTATAATAAGTAGGAGGAGGCTGATTAGAAACCATTCAATCTATCTCACCCTTTGAAAACGTAATTTTTATACCTATGTCAACCTCATCGGGAGAAGCCTAAATGAAACCTTTAATCGTTATAGATAGATTCTTAGCCAATAAAATCTAGATAATAACTAATAAGGCCTTAAAGATGAATCCAATTCGATCTCCTTCCTCTAGCTTCTTCCAAGAACTTTGTAATCTCCTCTTATTTTGTTGTTTAAACATTTGATCCTTCGAAGGAGGTGGTAGTTCTGAAACTAAGTGGTACTTTCCCTCAAACGGAGCTTTTGCTTATAACCTGTGTTATAAAGGTGTGGAACAAGTTTCATTGGCTTGAGTAAGATTAATTAACCTTGTGAGGAATGGAAAATGTCTTTTATAAATCAATGAATTAAGTAATTTATCAACATATTACAGAAGGTATTTTTATAGAAAACTTGGTCTTAAGATAATTCATAAATAGTATAAAATAATTTTCTTTTAGAAGATAAATAACCTTCAAGTATTTTACTCTATGGGATATCCTAAAATGTAAGTGTGTATTGTGGATGGCCTATTCTGTTGTAACTTGTTGAAGAGAAAAATAAATTTTTCGTGATGGGTGATATATGTTTCCTTGTCTCCTATGTGGTTAAAATTGTGTCAAATTTTATTTGAGATTTTTTCGTAGCCCTTCTAGACATCAGTATTGACGTGTAAATTCCTAGTAAGTAAAAAAAACGTTATCCAAGTTTTTCATTTATGTATATGTGTGTGTATTAGCGGTTTTTACAGGATCTGCATAGGAGGACCAAAAAAGGTTGCTTTGTATACCCACATGTAACTAACAGGTATCTAACCTCTTTAGTTTACCTCTTTGAGCCTGTATACAGCCAATGATAAATAGGATTTTTGTAATAGGAATGGACATTCACTCAAGCATACAGGAGAAATGACTTCAGATAAAGGATACAGTTGTAGGTGCTAATAAAGGAGTGTAAATTACATGCATAGAAAAGAGTGCTTCAACAACCTCTCCCTTTCAACCCACATCTGTAAATCTCCCATCTCATGCAGCTAGATCCAACAGGCATACATAGCCAACTAATGAGAAGAAAAACTAGATCATGAAGAGAAAACAGATTCCCAGGATGGTAAAAGGGTAGATATTTGACTTTTGACATTGCTGCAATTCTCCAACCACTCTCAAACCATTATGTTATTTCGGTTTAGATCGGTTAAGGCTTATTGATCTCAAAATACTGTTTGTTTTCTCGTGTAAGGAAAGAATCAAGTCAGAAAGGGACATTGGGGAGGAATCACCTCACACTCTTAGCCAACAAAAAGAATTATCTATCATTATTTGCGTGGTAGGGAAGAAATATATCCCTATGCCCATCACCCTCTTCTCAAAGGCATTAAAGCTCCTCTACTCCAGTGGTAGGTCTCCTTACCCACCGCAACATTTTACATAATGCAAATATATGCATTTTAATATTATTTTATTTAATATATGTATCTATAAATATTTGTTTACTTGCTGATAAAATTTGTTTTTGCTTAGTAAACTATTTCTATTTATTTATTTGATTTAGTTGAGTTAAATAATATTTAATTAATCTATATATCTTGTTTGAATTTTCTTATTAATCTCCTTATTCTTATTATCAAACTATTGGCAAGGGAATTTTTCGGGTGGACAAACTTGTGGATTCCTTGCCAATGCTCTAGGAATATAAGTCCCTCTACTTATCCAGTGCAGCTACCGTATATGCATGCGTAAGAAAATATGGATTTTAGTGGTGGCCTTTCAGTTGGGGATTCAATAGGGGCACTCCACTGACCATGCAGAAAAGCTTGCAAATACTTGCAAGAGAAAACTTTGTGTAAAAGTGGGAAAGGGAGTGATAAAAGACGTAGGAGAACTAATGTTATAGGTAGGAAATTAGATTCCTACACACACTAGTTAGAAAATTCATCTCATGCATTCATGGGAAGAAACAACCCTTGCAAATGGCAACAAGACAAGATAAGATTGTGAACTCAAAGTCTCTAAAATCTCCTCATTAAAGAGGCTACAAAATCCTTCTTCTTGTATTGATGCTTAATCAGAAGTTGTACATAGTGGAGAAATGGGGGAAATTGAGAAAAGGGGGGGAAATGGAAGAAAAATGGCTATCTCCTTTGTTTTCTCTAAGTACAATGCACTCATGAGTTTACAAGATCAATCGCTAGCTCCGAAAATGGTGTGAAGAAGCCATTAAATATTATCCGAGAAATGGTTACAACTTCTTCTTTGTTTGCAGGAAATAGTTTACAATTTCTTTTCAATCATTTGGTTTGGTTCAGATTCTTAATTCGCGAAGAAACGCCCATGGCGGAAAAACTAGACTTTTCATAATGCAGCCATTACATTCATTTTATAACTTTTAATTTGAACCATTTATCTTTCCTTCAAAACTTCAAACTAGATCTGTCCATGTGCGAGAAATTTATTAGAGCAGACGTGGAGGATGGCTTTTGCATTTTATGCCTTTGTAGAAAATTGGCATTTTTTGACGTTTTGGTCCCCCCTTTCGCCTCTCTTCCATATGCCTAACACATGTCTTTGGTTGAGTGGAAAAGGAATTGCAGCTCACTTTTTTCAATTTTAACCTTTTTTAGAAAATGCTCGAAACTTCAAAGTTCTTCACCGCTCCACTCTCTCGCTTTGACTTTTTAACAGCAAGCCTGAGACCTTGGTGGAGCTCCGGAGCATTCTAGAAATTTTACTTCACTTTTGGAAATTTTGTTAAATTTACAAAATTTCCCTGATGGCCCACTCATCTGCTTTGAACTTTCAACGACGGGATTCACCTTTGAATTTTTCCCTGATAGCGTGATTGGGGTTGCGGGTCACTTTTTAACTTTTCATATTTTTTTCAAAGAGGCTTAAAATATCAAATCCCCTCAACGGTCCACCTCCCTACTTTGACTCCTTTGACATACCCATCACCTTCTTGGGAGTGATCCTATCTTCCCATAATGCTTTGTACAATGTTTTGTGCCAATTACTTTGTTTCTCGTCTATAAGGTTACAGACAATGGTCATAATGTTCTTGTTGCTTAATTCATCCTTTCTGTTTCCTTGTGGATAGTAGTCAGAACAATGAGCTAGGGAGATTCCATAGCTATAGAAAAACTCGTTCAGTTCTCTTGAAGAAAAATAGGTAGCATTATCTGCTACAATCTTCTATGGCACTCCAAAATGGACTATGATATTCTCCTTGATAAAGTTGCATACTGTTTCAATGTTGGCTTCTTTGGTCGAAACGACTTCCACCCATTTGGTGAAGTAGTCTATTTTTTTTAGTACATAGGTGTGCCCCATGCTAGAGTGAGGGTTCAGAAAACCAACGAAATCCATCCCCCACTGTCGAAATGGTTCTTCAATAACCACTGACCTGAGTGGTAATGCAATGAGTCATGATCTTCCAACAAAATTTTGTCATGCTATGCACTTAGAAACACAATCTTGAATATCTACAAATATGGTGGGCCAATAATACCTTCCTCAGAGGATCTTTTGTGCAATGACCATTGTTTAAATATGTCCACCACATGTTTGGTCATGGTATGCTATAAGTAACTTTTCTTGTTTCTCTTTATCTATGCACCTAAGGAAATAGCCATCAAGGCCTCTTTTGTAAAGTGAATGATTCCAGATCACAAACTTGGTTACCTTTAGCTTGAGTGTTCTTATTTTTTTTTTTAATCAAGATGAGGAGGGAACTATCCATAATTCAAGTAGTAGGAAATATCAGTGTACCACTCATCGGTAGTGGTGACAAAGGGAACTAGTGGGTTGTCTTCCGAACAAGTTGAGCAAGTACATGTTTCATTTCCATGTTGAACTTTCAGAGTTTCATCTTTAGCAATCAACTTTCACAATCCATTTTGCCTTACCATATTTGACATTCAAATTTCCAAGTAATATTATTGAGTATTTGTAATCCAATTTCCTCTTTTAGCTATGGGATCTTACTGTGTCAAGATGGACTTTATTTCACTGCAACAGACCATCGCCACTGTATGATAATTGAGAATGTAAAACCTAAAGTTTTTTATAGCCTTGACCACTGCATAGGCATGCTTCTCCAATTGGTTTTACTTTAGCTCATGCTTCTTCAAAGGATAACTCATGAAATCAGAGAGTGTATGATCTGATGCATAACAATACATGATGAAGTCTTTGTTAAAATCTGGAGACACGAGGGTTGGAGCCTTGGCAATGGATTTCTTGATCTCTTCAAATTCTACCTTCCCTTAATTGTTCCATTTGAAAATTTCTTGAGGTTTCATCATGGAGGTGATGTGCTTTGTCAATTCAATAAACTTAGGCACAAAACAATGAAGAAAATGTACCTTTCAAAAGAATGAATGAACTCCCTTCTTGCTTGTGGGTAGGGATAATGCTTGAATGGCTCTAATCCTCCCAGGATAAATGTGTGCTCCATGTTTTTTCACAATGTACCAAATAAATTCCCTTTCGTGACTCCAAAACTGCACTTTTTTGGATTTAGTGATATGCCATGTTTCCTATACCTTGCAATTACATGTTCCAAGTGATAGATATGATCTCCCCTCTTCTTTGAAAATATTGTGAGATCATCAAGATATATGAAAATGCAATGCTTTATATCTTTAAAGGCCAAATCCATCTCTCTTTGGAATGTATCTCTTGTATTGATTAGGCCAATAGGCATTTTGTTGTAGGCAAAATTGCCTCAAGGTGTTGTAAAGGATGTCTTGGTGTGGTCTTCCTTTGCCACTTTGATTTTATTGTATCCTGAGAATCCATAAAGTAATGAATGAATTTCAGATCCAATTACTGCTTGGAGGATATGGTCCATGATAGGAAGAGGATAATTGTCCTTGAGTGATGCCTGGTTCAGGTTGTGAAAATCTACACATATCCTTATTTCACCATTCTTCTTTTGCACTGGCACAATGTTAGCCATCCACATTGAATGGTGGATGGGAAAGATGATCCTTGCATTAATAATATTCATTACCTCCTCTTTGATGGTACCAACAATCTTTCAGTTTTACGGCCTTTGTTTCTGCCTAAAGGGCTTAACACCCTGCTTCAAAGGAATTGAGTGATGCATTTCTTTTGGCTAGAAGGATTTGAGTTCATCATAAGACTAGGCCAAGACTTCTGAGTATTTCTTGAGTAATGCAACACACCTTCTTTTTTCTTTAGGTGAGTAAAATTTTATGATATTGACCATCCTTGGCTCCTCCAGGGCACTAATGTTTTCTTTATCAAAAATAACTGGGCACTGAGAAGATTGCTTTCCTTTCTCTTGAATGAATCCGTCATGTTTGTCGAAGAGGTCTTCTAAAGAGACTAGGCCTTTGGGAAATCTTTTACCTTTCAATTTAATTACTCCCTCATCATCAATTCCTTCAATGCCTTCCTTCTCTTCTTTGGGTACTGCTTCTCGGTGTGGATTTTCACATCCTTCAAAGAAGATATTATATAAATTATCCCTTTGCTTCAAAAAGGATAGAATTTGGTTATCATCATTAAAGACTTACCAATGATTTGCATTGTCTTGTAAACTAGGCCTCAATACCATTTCAATGGTCACTTTGTCTTTACAAAAATAAGGATGAGGTATCACTAGGGAAGTTGACACTACAAGGGAATCAGCCTTTTCATTCTACTCCCTTGGAATCCCACACTTTGTTTCTGTAATGCCTGAGCCTTGGATTTTTCACCTAATATTGTTGGAGGACCTGCTTCACCACAATCTTTGCATCTCATCTTCTTGATTCCCATGTCCGCTGTTGCATTCATGCCTAAGAGAAATGCTTCATACTTTGCAGTTTTGTTTGTATTGTCAAATTTTTTCTTGTAGGCAAAATGGAACACCTCATTAGAAGGAGAGTACAATAATACACAAGCTCTTAAACATCCTCTAGAATGAATACCATTAAATTCCATTGTCCAAATTTGATCTTCCTCTTCCTCCATGAGAATCAGAAATTTCTCCTCTTTTCTGATGTGAGGAAATAGTTTCCTAGCCCACGATCTTGAAAGAGAATGTTTGCTTTCAGATCATTAGACTTTCCTATTGTGAACTTCGTTTTTCTCACTGGTAGCAACTTCTTCATATCACATTTTACTGGGATAGTTACAGATGACCAATCCATTTTTATTTCTCCACCTAGGTCTCTGTAAAAACTTCTACTCAAAAGCATACCAAAAAGATGTTGGGATGTCTTCTACCGGTATGTTCAAGAGCACCTTCTTTTCTGGAAAATTAGCTAGTTCCACCTGTGCATCCTTGATTCTACCTACCAATGGAACTTGTTTGGATTCCATTTAGTAGCATGTGCCATTTACCCAGGTCAAAGTAACACCTAGAGAATTTTCAAATTTTGTTGGCATCACATTCTTTGAGGCTCCAGACTCCATGACGTAATTATTCAACTGGAATCCTTTGATGAGGAGTGATAGGTAGAAAGTTTAAACTCTATTGATGTTGGAGGCACTGAGGGATAGCATTTTCTGGGAAGGTGGTGTGGATGGTGTGGGGAGTAATCGTTTATAATTTGGGCTCTAAGAGATATGGTTACCACTACAAACTGCATTGACGAATCTATCAAATCAGGTAGGAGGTTTTTCTAGGTATTCTATTTCAGAGATCTGGACTTTGGTTTTTCTTGCATGTTCTACAAAGTCAAATGAGGCAATGGTGGGTCAGGAAGAGGCTCCTAAAATGAAGGAAGATCTACATGGTAGAGACTTTGCTACTTTTGGTGTCGGGTTCTATTTTTTAGATGTAACAATTGCCTTGGAAGGGGGTGAGGGTGTAGCCTTTGACTGAACTTTAGATGTTTTTGCATGACCAAAATTTAGAATAGAATTATCCTTAGCAACTTTTGAGCTAGAAGAGGAATCAGATGACTTACTTGGTATAGTACCATGATCTTTTACAACCAAAAAGTCTTGTTTTTATTTGGATGATTCCATAGAAGATGGTAATGGTGATCCTCGATTGATGATTTTATTCTGTGTAACCTCTAGAGGACAATCTTCTTTATTCTTCTTCTTATCCTTTTCTGTAACTATTGGGGCTGAAATCCCTTTCTTAGATTGAGCACAAGTGAAGAAATCACATGAGAAGCTTGGAACTTCTTCGTCACCTTCATTTTCATCATCAACATAATCAATCAAGCCATTTTGCATATCAATTTCCTCAATCTCAAGATATTTTTCATAATATTCCATGTTTTCTTCTTCAGTTTCATTAATTTTTACTTCCTCTTCTGGCTCTTTGGTGTCACATATGGCATTGATTGGTGGTGCTTCAAGAGCAAGCCAATGAGGAGGTGGAGAAATCCTTGGCCTATCTAGAGGGTTTGGTCTTCTTGAAGCATTTCGCATTGTGATCTGACATAGTTTCTTCTTCAAGGCAACCAATTCATTTGGAATTTTTTGAAACATCAGATCTGTGGTGACAGAGTTTGAATTCTGACCCTTTTGTTTCCCATTGGGGCCTTTCACCTTTCCAAAAAGGATTACATCTTCATCAGTTTCTATTGCAAATTCCTAAGCTTGCCTCAATGTTCTTGGTTGGGCTCTTCTGAGGAGGAAACCTACATCTAATGGCAGAGAAAAGATGAAAAATGTCTTCAAATTATTTTTCAGAGGCACCACATCTTCAGGGATCCTTCTTATCACTCTATCATATCTTGCTACAAAGTCCCTCATTGACTCAGAGATTTCTTTCTTCATTTGTACCAATTGGACCAAAAGATCCTGACAATCTTCCATGGTCTTAAACCTATGTTCGAATGCACTTCTTATATCTTCCCAAAAGGTGACAGAACTCGGGAGTAGCATGTAGAACCATTCGGCAGTATTTTCTTGAAAATACCTCATAAAGATTCATACTGACACATCTTCATCCTCAACACCCAACACACAAAAAATAGTGATAAATGTTGCTACATGCTCTTCAAGGAGTTGAGAACCATCCCCTCTAAATTTTGGGAAGTTTTTTCTCGAGCCTCTCAGTAGCTCATGGAGTGGTTGAGCAAAAGCCAGTGGACCGGTGTTTCCTCCCCATGTTATATTAGGCCTACGGGCTTCACGATCTCGTTCACACTCATGATCCTGATCCCCCATCCTATTTTTGTTTCTATCTTCCAACCTTGACAAGGTTGCAACTTCTACTGCTATTCTTTCATTTGCCTCAGCATGAAGTCTCTCAATTTCTTCGAGTTGATCTCTTATTTCTTCGTTGGCTCTCATATCTCTTTCTCTAGCTTCTTCTTCAGTCTTCAAATCAATGAAGTTTACAAGGTTCTCATTTATGTATGAAACTTCACCATCCAAAGGATTGGTAGCACTCAGGTTCCCAACGTGACCGGTTGCTTGAAAAGGAAGCCTCTGGATTCCAAGTAGCTCTTGTCTCCTTTGAAGTTCCTAAAAAATGGGACTAGTTTCTCCTCCTTGTTTCTATTTCCGAGTGAATCTTCTATCCGCCATCTTGAAAATATATTCTCTTCTTTGTGATGCTAGGATTTGTGTTTGCCTCTCCAAATCAGTAGTACGTTCTTCATCAAGGTCCATAATTCTTGTGGCAATGAAGTAGTGATTGGCACTTTGTCTATTATGCCAGAGAGCTTCCCTCAAATTTGAAGCAATGTCTTTTTGGATGTGGAAGAGAAATTTGGGTCTTTCAACAAGAGGGTTTTCCCAAATAGCCATGATTTGAATCCATGAGGCTCATATAGCCATTCAAATTGTAAAAAAAATTCTCTTTTTCAAATTTTGAATTTTCGAAACCTTGCGGTTACATTCAGGTGTATACGTTGCTAAATGTACCCCACGGTGGGTGCCAAAAATTGTTAGTGAGGGAGTTTGTCAGGTGGAAAAAATTGTGGATTCCTTTCCAATGCTCTAGGAATCTAAGTCCCTCTACTTAACCGGTGTATCTACCGTATATGCATGTGCAAGAAAATTTGGATTTCTATGGTGGCCTTTCGGCTAGGGAGCCAATAGGGGCACTCCACTGACCCTGCAGCAAACCTTGCAGATACTTGCAAGAGAGAAATTTTTTGAAAGTGGGAAAGGGAGTGAGAAAATAGGTAGCAGAACTACTGTTGTAGGTAGGAAATTAGATTCCTGTACACACTAGTTAGAAAATTCATCACACACATTCATGCGAAGAAAAAACCCTACAAATGGCAACAAGACGAGATAAGATAGCGAACTGAAAGTTTCTAAAATCTCCTCATCAAAGAGGCTAAAAAATACTTCTTCTTGTATTGATGCTTAATCTGAAGATGTACATAGTGGAGAAATGGAGGAAATTGAGAAAAAGGGGGAGAGATAGAAGAAAAATGGGTATCTCCTTTGTTTCTCTAAGTAAAATACACTCGTGAGTTTACAAGATCAATTGCTAGCCCTGAAAATGGTGTGAAGAATCCATTAAATCTTCTCCAAGAAATGGTTACAACATCTTCTTTGTTAGCAAGAAACGGTTTAGAATTTCTTTCCAATCATTTACGTCCGTTCAGATTCTTGATTGGCGAAGAAACGCTAATGGAAAAAAACCTATACTTTTCATAATGTAGCCATTATATTCATTTTGTAACTTTGAATTTTAACCATTTATCTTGCCTTCAAAACTTTAAACCAGATCCATCCATGTGGGAGAAATTTATTGAAGCGGGCGTGGAGGATGCCTTTTATATTTTATGCCTTTATAGGAAATTGGCATTTTTTGACATTTTGGTTTGACCTTTCCGCATCTCCTCTATAGGTCTGACACATGGCCTTATTTGAGTGGTGAAGGAATTTCGGCTTGCTTTTTTCAATTTTAACCTTTTTTAGAAAATTTCTCAAAACTTCAAAGTTCTCTGTTGCTCCGCTCTCCTGTTTTGACTTTTCAACGGTAGGATGGAGACCTTGGTGGAGCCGTAAAGAGTTCTAGAACTTTTACTTCACTTTTGGAAATTTATTTAAATTTCCAAAAGTTCCTCGATGGCCCGCTCGTCTGCTTTTACTTTTCAACGACGGGCTTCACCTTTGACGTTTTCCCTGTGGGCTTCACTTTTGACTTTATCCCTGATAGCTTGATTGCGGTTGCAAGTCACTTTTTTAACTTTTCACCTTTTTTACAAAGAGGCTCGAAATATCAAATCCCCCGATGATCCGCCTCCCTGCTTTGAGTCCTTTGACTGCGGGCTCAAGATTTGACTTTTAATTTAAGCCTAATCATGGTTCCGGGTCAGTTTTTAACTTTTCACCTTTTCTACAAAGAGGCTCAGAAACACAAATTTCTCCGCTGACCTACTTCCAATTAGGTATTTCCATGTACTCGTGGATTATGGGGAAAAATTTTGACAGGGAAGAAAACGCCCATCGTTCCTGATTGTGGAAAAAAATGCAGAGAAGAAGAAAAATCCACCATTTTGTGCCCGATTTTCAAATTTCTTTTACGAGATGAGGAATTGAAAAAAATACAAGGTTCGATGATCTAGGGGCATAAAAAGATTGATAATTTCATTGAAATGAGGACAACCATAAAATGTTCACGCGTCTAGATAGGAAAACGGAAAATTTATCAAAACAAGCAAACTGGGGATTTGAAATAACTCTAGGGCATGGATTTTTCTATCTGTTCAAACTTTCAACTTGGCTTAAATACTTTAGTTGGGAAAGATCTCTAAATTTCAAATTTAACATGGAAAATGAAAGGTAATTTTTAGGGGACAACACCAACCAATGAAAATAAAAGAAAATAAATAACTAGGGCGGAATTTTGTGTCCATGGAGGTCCTCAAAGATTCAGTGAGATAAAAAAAATTGGATCTGATACCTCCATGAACATCCAAGAAACTGGAGGTGTAACGCTTACATTTTAGCCACGCACAAAAACAACTGTAAAAATACTAGGATATTTTTTGTTGACTTACATTTCTCACTTCACAATGCCACAAGTGATCCAAGTAAATAAAACTCAAAGATGCATACAACACTTATAATTCATTGACACACATAGACACATGAAAACACCATATACATGTCAATTCCACATTTTACCCAATAAATAAATACTAGCAATGACCTAACCATAAGAAAAGGACTCAAGGATTGGAAAACCCACAACACATTATTTCTTTAATTACATCTTAGTTATGATTAACATTCTAAGAATATTATTATGCAAGGATAATTTTATCCTTTTCCCACCTACAGGTTCTTAAATTTGTTTCACATTCACTTATTGTTTGACCATTTAAGTTTTCTCTTTATCCCTTATGACAATTTCCATAACTTACATAATTAACTTTCATATTTCCAATTACATACAAAGTTCCTAATTCTCTCGTTCTTATGCTAAAGGTTTGTTTCTCAAAATATGCTTAGTTGACATTTAATTTTACCCTCATTATGCAAGGGAACCAACCTGAAGTTGTCGAGGGAAAATAATACACATCAAAGGAGGTGAAGGTTCCAATTTTCCTTTTCCTATAAGCTTTCTTCATTAGAATAACATTTTTCTCATACTATGGTTTTTTTAGTTCCAAATTTAGTTTGATTCAATTAAGAATTTACATGACATTATTTTATTTTATTTTATTTTATTTTATTTTTAGTGGACTCTATATTTTCTCAAATACCTAGTCCCACCAAGAACAATTTATAACCACTCTTAACAAAATTCATGCTAAAATCAACCATAAGGAATTCAAATGAAAATTGGATCCTAAACAATTATCACATATACTCTTGTTCCTCAATTCATTTACCTTGTTTCTTAGGTCTCTTTTTGGCATCACCTTATAACATGAAGAGTTACGAAAGTACTTGTTTACCATTGGAAGCATTATAACCACACACGAATCCCAAGTTAACCTCCCAATCAACCAAGGTTTGGTTTAAGTCCAATTGCACCTAATGATCTACGCCTCAACCATATATGAGTTTAAGGTGAGAGGAAAAATTTATACTAAACCACCTTCAACAAAGACAAAGGTGTTATGTTGATAGTAACCAAGTTAACACATTTAGCTGAGAGTTGATTAACAAGAGTTTAAGCCATAGAGAAACTATGTAACTCTCTCCATTTATGTCATTTTGGGGTCTCACAAGGAGTTTATTCAATGACAAGAAAATTCTAGATCTAACTTTGTAAGATTTATTAGTCCATTAGGATACCAAGGAATTAATAGCTCTACTTACTCCATAAATTGTTTGGTTACACCCCATAGTCGTTGATTCAAATAAGGAATCTTAAGGTGACTTCCAAGGTGGTCTTCACCACTCAACATGGTTTCAAAACTGAAGAGAGGAAATTCTCCTTGTGGTTACCAAAACTAGAAGGAAACCACACACTTCGGATAAAGTTGGAGGATGTCATTTCTAAAAGATGGGTTCAAGACAATGTCACTAAACATAATGACTATGATGGTAAAATCCCACTAGGGGTTTTATTTACCTAAACTTGGAGGTTCCATCGATTGAAATGTTTAATTTCATTCTACGGTTTCAATTTCTTCTATGATAAGAAGGATCACACATGTAGACAAGTTATGCATGAATGTTATACTAGGGTTGAGTCTTTTGATTAAAATATCTTTATTACATTTACAAGGTAAGAATACAACACACTAATTTATTTAATCATTTATTGAAAAATGAAAATGCACTACAAAATATTAACTTCAAATTCATTTACTATATATATATATCGAACCTTTTTACCATACGTAACTATGAATCAAATTGAACCTATGATTAAAATGCACATTTCCTAAGATATCCCTAAAACTAACATCTCATACATATTACAAAATTTCAAGTATAACTTTTCTGTAACAAGAGACGAAATTAAATATACATTCAGTTTACAATGACCTATATAAATTATAATAATAAATAATGAATTATACATCTTATTTTCACCATCTTTCTTGCATCCTGCAAAACCATGTGAGCATGAAATAAACAATAAATCACTGGCATTGAATCCACCCTAATCTAACATAATTGATGTCTTTAGTTTCTCATTTATATGTAATAATTATTATAATTTGCATTCAAACGAAAAGGTTTTTAAACATGTATTCCTTTCATTTCATTTCACTTCATTTCATAACCAAGGAGAAAGAGAAAGGAAGAGAGAGAGACACCATGTTTTCAAAAGTTCTATTTCACACAACAATTTCCACTATAGAGTTTTCAAAAAATTATTTACATGTGTCAAAAGTTTCCATGGTGGTTTGGAAACTTGACAGGGGTCCTACAACTCTCTTTTTGTAATTTCTTGCTAGCTACAAAAATGTTCAAATCAAGCTCAAAGGATAAGAACCACTTTTAAACATTGTCTTCTGATGAGTAAACACACCATGGTTAAATTTATACGTGTCCACTTATATAACAATAGTTCATGGGAAATGATGGAATTGGGTACTAGCGAACGGTTTACGATTGGTGGCTAGTTTTCTAGGGCTATTGGTCATAATTATCCTAGTTGCAAATGATTAAAAGTTATCTCAAGGGCATAGTAAACCACGTCCAAAACTAATGTTTGATGGATGTATGCGCTATGATAAAATTCCTACAAGTTACCCCATATAAGGATAATTCATCAGGGTCAACAGATCTCAGAACTAGAAAATTGTTTTCAAACGATGACATGATTTATGAAACCACCAGTCCTAATTGGTCTAGTTTGACCCAGTGAAAGTGTGACCAAAGGCCTACAAAATGGATTTTCCAAACTATACAGAAAATTTTTTTTCCCTAAATTGAATGTTCCATGCAATTGTCTAGTAAAAACACTAGAGGTTTGTGAATATGGATAATAATTTCTCTATCCAGGTTTCAAATGGCAATTCACAACGAAATCCAACTTTTTACATTTAGCAGCTTCCTATAGCTACAAAACACTATACCAAGGCTCATATAAGGGCATCAAAAAGATCACAAATTTTCATTCGGGGCCGATACAAAGATTGAAGTGACACCTCACATAACAAGGTACATGAAGGAAGCTTAACCTCTCCATTCCAAAGTTATGAAGGTTACTTCGCAATTATCCAGAAGTCACAATTTATCTATTTATACCAGGAGATGGTTGACATATTTACTGGGAAGTCAACTTCAATTTGTCGATATAACAATACTGTAGTGATCTAGTTTGGTAATGAATTTTTCTAAATAACCTCAAAATGAGGGTTGAAGTTCATGGTTTACTACAAAATGGTTATTTTGATTGCCTGAGTTACAATACGACATTCTATTGTTTTGTAACAAGTTAATATAAAACAATTAAATCTATGATAATCCCAAGCTTTTAAAATTATATTTCATTACAAATGAAAAACTAAAGTATGAGAATTATGAAAGATAAGGAGAGATGAACCATGCGTGGAAACAAAAGTAAGTGTTTGCCGCTTCAGAGTTTGGTGAAACACTTGCTAGAAGCACTTCAACACCAAATTCCCATTTCTTTTCAAAACTCCCCTTTAAGCACGTCTTTCCACCAACAAAAACCATGAGATCATGTCTCTTCGAGGCATCAAGTGGAACGGTAGTGAAGTTCCTAACTAAACACCCTTTCCTTGAAGCTCTAATTTTCAGGAAACAAGAGAGTGTGCTGGCCAAGCATGTTGAGTCTCTCTTTACACCTTCTAATGGTATTTGGTTCAAAATTTTGAAGACCTTTTGGACAGACCCATATTGCACACCAAGACCCATATTAAGATATCTTAATAATATGGAACTAAAAGAAGTGGGAAGAGCCAAATTCTAGTCTTAAAAGTGATCTGGAAGATAAAGTTGGTTGAAGTATGGTAGTCAACACATACACATAGGTTATTGAAAACTCCATTGGTTGTCACAGGGCATGAATTAACAATCCAACTGCACTTTCCAACGTATCACTATGGTGGCAAAGGATTAATTCCTCCTACCCCTCATTGATTTCCTTATCATTCAAACCCCACCTGACCTGTGCACTTATGCATAGATATTTCACAGAATAATATAAGTTGCGACATTATGACAATCCAACTCAAAGGAAGAGTTGTTGTAAATTAGTGTAACTTCATATTCTTACGTGCTATTCCAGGGTACTAAATAAACACAACTACAAAACCACCATAGGTTAGATTGGTGTGTTGATGATAAGTTTTGAGTCCCCTCAAGATAGCCAACACCGTCCTTGTTGTTAACCAAATTGGTTGGGGTGAGTGTTGGTTACCCGTCTTCTTTGGTGTCCATCGTTTGCTTGAGTAGGGAGTTTGCGTGTGTGGTTGGGTATGAATAC
This sequence comes from Taxus chinensis, assembly GCA_019776745.2. NCBI lineage: Eukaryota > Viridiplantae > Streptophyta > Pinopsida > Cupressales > Taxaceae > Taxus > Taxus chinensis. The sequence continues at coordinate 167,904,970 of CM034148.1, read as the reverse complement.
TTTCAATACTCAACTAAATCCTTTCAACTACCACCTACCCCGCCGCTTACAACTCTAGCTGCGTCCTGACCTGGTCACGTGGCTGTCATTAAAGGAAACTAATTGCTAATTGGACGTTGGCTTGTTCCTTGCTGTAAAAAAGATCCTTGTTTGGTGCTGGCGAAGGTATGGTGTTTGGTGGCCTGCTACCATCCATTAATGCTCTTAATGAATACATATTTTCATGCTTTTGGTCTGACTTGTGCCGGTCTGGGAGCCGCATTGGTTGAAATCGTTTCAGACCTGCTCTTGCCGTGTTTCTGGCTGCGTGCAGGTGGGGGTTGGGTGCGTCTGTTCTTCCTGTGCGTTTTTTCTTCTTTCCTGGCACGTTTTTCTTGCCTTGGTTGTTGCGTGTGGGTGTTGATGAAGCTACAAGATAGTGTAGCAGGCATGTTATCTCCTTTCTCTTGGGCACTGTGAGGAGTTTTCTGGTTGCACGCGACCACAGTCGTGATCAGTTGTGCAAAATCTTGCAGCTGTAGTAGAAGGACGAGATAAAGTTTTAGCTGAGCCGCCTTGCCTTTTATTTTGGAAAGTTACTCCCAGCCAGCGTTACAGAAAGGCTAAGGGCCTCTTAGCCAGGCGGCAGGTTTGTTGCAGGGTAGTAGAAGCCTTTCTGAGCGCTTCCAGCTAGTAGGACGACCAACCATGTTGTTAGCTGCTCAGGTTCGACTGCGTCCTCAATTCGGGATTTCTCCTTTAAGATATTTTTATCAAAATCGATTAAGTGACAGTGAGAGTGTTGTCAGGAGACCCGATGAAGTTTATTACAGAGATTCTCTGTTGAGACTTTACTTGTCTTATGCTGTAACGCATGGAAGAGAATCTCTCACGTGTGGATCTGTATCATATCAGAATATTCATGAAGCACATTTTGCTTTGCAATTATATGAGCATCTTCAACGAGTCACTATATTGGCAGGCAATAAAATGGTGCATGCTTTTGTGTAGGTGACAGATCACACCCACAGGCACGGGAGATCTCTGCAATGTTGGAGAAAACGTCTTGGGAGATGGAAGGTAGCAGGATTTTTGTTAGATTCAGAGCATGTGCTGAGTGATCGGGAAGGTAAAAGTTTTCCTCTGTCACCATAGTGAGAAGATGGCAATTTCTGTTGGATTGTTAAGCCTTTCCCCTGGACAACTCTCAGAGTTCAGTCAGGAACCTTAAATGTATGTGTTGACTGCCACACTGCACTAGGTTGTCCAAGATTGTTGCAATGCAAATTGTTGTGAGAGAGGTAAAGCAAATTCCATTTCAAAAAAAAATGGAAATGTTCTTGTTGAGATTTCTGGTAATGCATGGTGAAGCAAAGCCAGAAAATTCATTGGACAAAGATGAAATGATGATATCAAGTCTCTGTGGCATAAGCAAGGTGGAGAAACACTCTATTATATTAAGTTCAAAAGAGCCTTCTAACAGATGTTGACTGCCACACTGCAACCAAGTTTATCTCCAAGATTTTATTGCTAGAGAAATTTGTTGTGGGAAATGCAATCCGACTCTCTCATCTTAAACAATGACAATGTTCTTATGGAGATTTTTGGTGCTGCTAACTCGATGAAGCAAGCTGTAAGCGATGGGCTGCACATTTGCACTATAATAAGGTGCATCATATGGAACTTGCAGTGATAAGAAGGAATCAGAGTTTATTTTATTTATTTTTTTCACTTTCGAAAAAGGGGTGGCTCGATTCCTTTCTGAATGTGAAGAGGACTGTGTGCTATTTTACTTCATCAGATCTGATGTATGGTATGCATCTCTAGGATGAAAAGAAAGAAGAAGAGTAGGTGGATATTGGGAAAAGCAGGAGAGTACTGCTTGAAGGAAAAGGTTGTGTTTCATCACGGTAGATGCCTACCCGAGCCAGGAGCGTGGTGTAACCATTATGTCTCGTGTCTGAGCTTCAAATCATGGGGTTGGTTTGTAGCTGTTTTTCACTGCGTGATTGTGGCGCTAGCTCGAGCTCGCAAAGCATTTTGGGTTAAAGGCAAGCAACGGCATTGAAACAATCATATGCATGGAGATGGCGTTTTAAACCAGGCATGTTAAATCTACTCCTTGTAATAGTTTTCTACCTTCTTTCAGTATCTTGAAATGAATTTTCTTTCCTCTTGAATGGCGCCTAGACTAGATGTTTTCGTGGTTGTTTATATCACTGCCTGATTGTGTGGTTGTTCCTTTAAATCTTATTCCAATTTCGCTGATTTTGCTTGGAATGTTCCTTCCTCTCTTATAGCTTACTCTATTTCATATTTGTCTAAATGGGTTACTGCAATATTGAGTGATGCAGTCTAGTTCGTAGGGAAGGAAACATTATTGAGTTTTGTTTGCTTATATGACTTTCTTTTAAAAAGAATTCTGTGATGGTAATTATAATTGAAGGTTACTAAATAGAAGGTTAAGCCTACATACCTCTTTTGGTTGAATAAATACGCATTTCCTATTTAGGGCTCTCTTGTTTTGCTAAAAGGTACATTAATAGTGACGTTGTGTTCTGAAACTTGTTTAAGCCTGTGGGCATTCCTTACTTTATGTTTGATTAGAAAATGGCATTTGGGGTTTGTTTTAGAACTGTATATGGTTGACTGTTGTACCTAGTCTAGATGAGGGATAACCTGGCATCTATTTTGACCTCCACGTGTTGAGAGAATTACTATACCTATTTCTTGATGTAAACTCTTGTTTGATTAAAGCAAGGGGAAACATTGTAAGTTTAACTGAATGAAATCTCTACAATTTTTATTAAGGGTCGCAAGCAAGCTATTACTAGCTAGACTGAAACAAAAGTTGTAGGTGAATCCATGGTACTGGACTCGTGAACTCGTTTCCTGTTAGATGACAGCTGATTTCAGTGATAATATCATAGGTGGCTGTTATATTTATCTGTTTGATATTTGCTAAGACTTTTCCTCGATAAGCCCACATGGATCGGGTAAAATTTTCCATCTTCTATACCTTTGGCAAGGAGTTCATAGAACTTCTAGCCCTGACCGCACTGCGTAACCTTCCTGATAGCTATGTGCGTTGGTTCTTGGTTTGTGCTTGTACTCGTGGTAAGGTCTTTTGAGTCTGGGGCATCGTTGGTGTTTTGCCCTCTGCGTATCGAATCCCTTTGTTTTCGAACTCGAATACCTTATACTTCAAACTTGGTTACTAAAAGGTCCCATTTTGTGGCCTTGTTAGGGAAATCAATTTTTATTTTAATGTTTATTGACATTGTCTGAATTATATAAAAATTATTAACGACTTTTGGGTTTAGTCTTCCCTTATATTATGTAGAGAAGTTGACGATTAGGATAGGGTTTGTTGGTAGAATAATGGCCCTTTCTGTGTCTCTTTCGTACGCTTTTGGAAAAGTGGATTTGTTTTGGTTAACTAGTACTACGTTTTAAGAAATCCGATAAGGAGGTAGTGGTAAACTCCTTGGTTAAAACCAAAACTATAGTTGTGTTCTTTTAAGGGCATCGAACCCATATTACTTTGAAGCCCCCCTGGAAGAATTGGATAACGTCATTTTTGCTTCGCGCCTACGATCATAATTAGTACGCTTTGTCTTCTCTTGGACCCCTTTAGTTGGATGGAGTAAATTTTGGATTCCTATCACGTAACCCATAGGATTACATGAAGGAGATATCAACACTCTTGACTTTCTTGTTCCCAACCCATAAGGTCTTGCCTTGATTTATGTAATTTTGTTCTTACTAGTATTTGGACTTTCTCCTTGTTGGATGATTTAGTTTTCTCTCTCATGAGATTAATATTGGAGTTGTGAGTTGTGTTTTAATCCATTTCTGAATTTAGAATATTCCTTTCTTGATATTGTTAATTGTTAGCTTACTATTGCATTGTGTAGCCTTAACATGCTCAGTTCTTGCGAACTGACTTTAGTTAATATTTGTGCAGATGGATTATGCGAGTAGACTAGAAGAAAAGAGTGTAAAAGTTTCATCTGTACCATTATGAAGTTCCTTGTAAAAATGTCCAATGTGTTGTAAATTGTGTAACATTGCTTGTAAAGAGAGTTGATATGACCTCTTGCCTTGTATTGTTTGGTAATGGTGAAATAAAGTGTCTTGTTCTTGTGTAGTTAAGCTTGAAATTATCCTTGTGAGAAATGGCATTCAATCTTTACATTGATATGAGTATTGTAAAACTTTGATCTTGAGAATAAATTATTAAGTTAAATCTTTCTAAGACTTAGCGACAATATTTTATAAGTAAAGTAAAATGAGTCGGTTAACCCTTAAAGAAGCTAAACAAAAATAATAATTTTATATTCAACAAATAAATGTAAAGGTGATCTATTTGAAATCAAATACTTCCATGAGTGATCAAAATGAAAACATCCTTTGTGAAGTAAACATTTATAAATTGATACCCCTAGCTAAACTAGCGAACACTATCCCTTTGGGGTGAACTCTTAAACAAGCTTAAAGGAAAACAATGGTTAGTTTCTGGAAGATATTAAGATTTAGTAAGTAGGAGAAGACTTTAAGTGAACTACTCTTCAGTGTATAAGAAATTAACTCAGTTGGTGAGATGAATTTGTGCAAACCATATATTGATTTCCTTCTGAAAACTTAAGTCATGAGCTAAAGGGTGTCTTACCAAAATAAATAAACCCTAACCATTTCTTATTGTGGCTTGCCCTAGCCGTGAGTGTGTCATGTGGATTGGACTTTCATGTTGTCTTGTCAAAAGAAAAATAAATTGTCTTTGATAAGTGTGAACGTTTCCGTGCTGACCTTGTGGTCTTCCCCGTAAAAAAATGATTCCAAGTGTTGATTGTAACCTTGTGACGACATGTTGTGTCGTGTTGAGTCAAAGCAAGTCAAAAAAAAAGTTATCCTGTATTTCACTGTGTTGTTCTTGTGTTGGTAATTTTGGTGTGTTACACTTTGGTATCAGAGCGTAGGTTCATGCTCTCGAACCTATGGGCCGGATTGGTGTTGTATGGTGATGTTGCATGGTGGTGGTGGTGTTACATGATGATACTGCATGATGATGATGATGTTGCATGATGATGATTTATATTGGAAGAGTAATGTGCTTTAAGCGTGATGTGATTATTGTCGTAATTGTGATATTGTGAACGCACGTGATGTGTATGTCACTCAGTGCGTATTTGTCATCATGTTGATGTGTTGGGGATGAGAGTATTCTCTCTCCTTCTTGTGGATTCTAGGAAGAATTCACGTGTAAATTATTGTTTGTGATGTGTGAAAAGAATTCTAATGTGGATGACGTAGTGTTGGAGCATTGTGGCATATTGTGATATGTGGGTGTATCAATGTGTTGTATGACTAGTTGATGTTAAAAGAAACGAGTTGTATCATGATGTTTTTACCATGTTCTGAAGAAATGTGTGTACTACCTTGTTATGAAGCAATTATTGTTATGTTGTGATGTTATTATGTTCATCGTATATATGAGTTGTGTAATATGTAATGCTTCATGTCGTGAATTAGGGTCATACGGTGAGTGTATGAACCCTATCGTATTGTGATTGCACTTTGGGTGCAGAATGTGGTAAAGTGATGTATTGCACCCTGTGAATGTATAATTGTGATCTACCCCGTATACCTACCATACGTGAGACGTTATGGTAGCTATGTGTGTACCACCATGGTGTTAGTAATGTAGTTACATGTTATGTTGTGAGCCTTACACTAACCGACCCTGAGGGAGATCGGTAGAAGTGTATGTTGAGAGTGAGGAATGGTGTACCATGGGTCAATAACTCGAGTCAAAACTCGGTTTAGTAGATTACATGTGACTCTTTCCTCTCTCCCTATGTGGTTGTATGTATGCAACCCTAGTGTATCTATGACTATGTTTGGCCTTGTCGAAGGGTGGCGGGATTGATATATATATTTTACGAGCTGAGGCTCGATGTTCCGAGTGCCAGCAACTCGTTGAGTACCCCTTTGGTGGCTAGATAAGGCCACACAGTTATCGTAATGTGACATTATTATAAGTTGATTTTATTCGTAAATTGAGCTTTTACTTTATTTTTGCAAGGACCAGCATCTTTTCTTGATTGCAATGCTTTACAATTTTGGGCATTTCCTTGGTTTGTGGCACTAACATGGGGATTTGATACTAACTTTGGCCATTTGGTCATTTATTTTAGCTTGATTTGGGGTCTTCTTTTAAATTTGGAATTTTTACCGCCTTGCCCAAGGCTTGTACTTTGCCACTTGGCACTTTGACTGGATTGTTGTGCTGGTTCTAATGTCGTGATGTGTGGAATAGGGTCATGGGATGCACCATGGATTGGTTGGACCTATGGACCCGCTTCGTTGTATGGGGGTACGCCCCAAGGGGTACATATGACTAGCGGGTTATGGAGAACTACGCGTTATTATGTCACTTGGGTTAGGAGTGTCCAAACTCTGTGTGTCTTTGACCATGGGGACAACCGGCCTCCTTGAGGGAGGCAAAAGAGTTTGAGGGAGGCATAAGAGTTTGAGGGAGGCATAAGAGACTTGAGGGAGGCATAAGAGTTTGAGGGAGGCATAAGAGACTTGAGGGAGGCATAAGAGTTTGAGGGAGGCATAAGAGACTTGAGGGAGGCATAAGAGTTTGAGGGAGGCTTATGATATTTGTCTGTATGGTTGATGTTTCAGGATATATGTTGAGTTATTGTGATGTTTGGTAGTGGTCTTTTGATGTATGTGTTACTCATGTCAGATGGTTATGTGTTGTGATGTTGTGGACATGTCATTGATTCCCTTGTGGACACTATGTACCTGTAGCATGGTTTGTTGTTATGTGAGTCTTTCATTGATGCAAATTGAGGAAATGTCTGGTGGATTGTAGTACTCTTTTGGTTGAGTATTTGGTATGTCAGTCATTGATGTGTGATGAGTACCTATGTTATGTGGAAGTGTGCCTATTCTATTCCGTATTTGTGTAACCTTTAGTGGTATAATACAATCATGAAGTATATACTTGTGTGCTTGTGAATCTGTAGTGTCTTGTGAACCTGATAGGGTGTTGTGGTAGCAGTTCATGTTGGGCACCCACAATAAGGAATAAATCAAAACTCTTCAATGATGAAATTTTAAAAGGAATTAAACTAAGAATAATGCTAATGGAAAGAGACTAATGAAATGATGAACAAGAAAGAACTGCCAATCTTCACAGAACATTGAAAGTTAAAAATTCTACCAAATGTTTCTAAGGCTACCTTGTGACCGTGTGTTAATCAACTAAAATTTTAAACCCTAGGGTGTAATGTCTCCTCTACCTGTCCTTGGTTGCAAATCCTTTCCTTTCCTCTGTGTAATGTCGCATCGAGGACGATGCTTTCTTAAGGGGAGGAGAATGTAATGCCCCGTTTGTCGTTACGCCTGTTCATACTTTGGCGATCGTGTGCTAAGCATGGAACGTAGTTGTGCCCCCATCGATCATTGGTGGGCTTCACCTTTATGGTAGGGAATATTCAACCTTCTCCCTCTTCATCGTGTATGCTGGTTTCATGTCATTATTGCCGTTGCTGGCCCTGCAACGCCCGTTACGTTTTCCCCTATAACAAAAAAAAAAAAAAAGGGACTGTGTGCTCAAATTATCGAGCTTGTATGTTGACCCTTCTTAATATGATTAATAATTTTTATTAAGTTGTAATAATAAGAGTATTGAAAATATTAATAATATTATGATTTTAATTCTCGATCGGTGATAACTTCAGTATCTCATTGTCGATTGTTATCAACGTTATGATTAATTATCGATAAACAAGTTTATTGTTTGGTTGGTTGCTTCTCAAACCAGGCCCAATTCCACGTAAAGAAGAGCGTCTCCTTTTGTGATACTTGGTTGGTCATTGTTCTGTGGTCTCTGTCGAACGTCAAGCCCTTATCTTCTTCCCTAGGATGATTAGTCCTACTTGCATGAGATGATTTCGTTTCTTCTCTCTCTCTGCCATGTCAACGTGTATGTCCTTGTTGTTAACCAAATTGGTTGGGGTGAGTGTTGGTTACCCGTCTTCTTTGGTGTCCATCGTTTGCTTGAGTAGGGAGTTTGCGTGTGTGGTTGGGTATGAATACTTTCAATACTCAACTAAATCCTTTCAACTACCACCTACCCCGCCGCTTACAACTCTAGCTGCGTCCTGACCTGGTCACGTGGCTGTCATTAAAGGAAACTAATTGCTAATTGGACGTTGGCTTGTTCCTTGCTGTAAAAAAGATCCTTGTTTGGTGCTGGCGAAGGTATGGTGTTTGGTGGCCTGCTACCATCCATTAATGCTCTTAATGAATACATATTTTCATGCTTTTGGTCTGACTTGTGCCGGTCTGGGAGCCGCATTGGTTGAAATCGTTTCAGACCTGCTCTTGCCGTGTTTCTGGCTGCGTGCAGGTGGGGGTTGGGTGCGTCTGTTCTTCCTGTGCGTTTTTTCTTCTTTCCTGGCACGTTTTTCTTGCCTTGGTTGTTGCGTGTGGGTGTTGATGAAGCTACAAGATAGTGTAGCAGGCATGTTATCTCCTTTCTCTTGGGCGCTGTGAGGAGTTTTCTGGTTGCACGCGACCACAGTCGTGATCAGTTGTGCAAAATCTTGCAGCTGTAGTAGAAGGACGAGATAAAGTTTTAGCTGAGCCGCCTTGCCTTTTATTTTGGAAAGTTACTCCCAGCCAGCGTTACAGAAAGGCTAAGGGCCTCTTAGCCAGGCGGCAGGTTTGTTGCAGGGTAGTAGAAGCCTTTCTGAGCGCTTCCAGCTAGTAGGACGACCAACCATGTTGTTAGCTGCTCAGGTTCGACTGCGTCCTCAATTCGGGATTTCTCCTTTAAGATATTTTTATCAAAATCGATTAAGTGACAGTGAGAGTGTTGTCAGGAGACCCGATGAAGTTTATTACAGAGATTCTCTGTTGAGACTTTACTTGTCTTATGCTGTAACGCATGGAAGAGAATCTCTTAGGCGTGGATCTGTATCTTGTCAGAATATTCATGAAGCACAGTTTGCTTTGCAATTATATGAGCATCTTCAAAAGAGTCACTATATTAGCAGGCAATAAAATGGTGCATGCTTTTGTGTAGGTGACAGATCACACCCACAGGCACAGGAGATCTATGCAATGTTGGAGAAAATGTCTTGGGAGATGGAAGGTAGCAGGATTTTTCTCAGATTCAGAGCATGTGCTGAGTGATTCCTGGGAAGGTAAAAGTTTTCCTTGGTCACCATAATGAAGAAGATGGCAATTTTTTTGCATTGGAAAGCTCTTTCAGTGGGGATGTTAAATACTCTCAGAGTTGTCAGGAACCTTATGAGTTGTATGTGTTGACTGCCAGACTTTACTAGGTTTTCCAAGATTGTTGCAATGCAAACCAGTTGGAGAGAGGTAAAGCACTTCCATTTCAATAAAAAATGAAGGGGGTTCTTGTTGAGATTTCTCAAAGCCTGGTGAAGCAACAGCAAGAAAATTCATTGGACCAAAGATGAAATCTGATATCAAGCTTTGTGGCAAAGCAAGGTAGAGTAAACACTCTAGTTATAAAGCTTCAAAAGAGCCTTCTAACAGATGTTGACTGCACAATGCAACCAAGTTTATCTTCAAGTTTTAATCACAGCTAGAGAAAGACAGGTTTCTTGTGGGAAATGCAATTGTTCACGACTTCTCTTCAAACTTGGGTCATTGAGAATGTGAGTCTTATCGAGATTTTTGGTGCTGCTAAGTGAAGCAAGTGTAAGCGATGGTTCTGCACTTTTGACATAATAAGGTGCATCATTGGAACTTGCAGTGAAAGAAGGAATCAGACCTTTTGATTTTAAGATTATGGTATTTCAACTTTCGAAAAAGGGGTAGGTTCCTTTTGAATGTGAAGAGGTTGGACTGTGCTATTTTGACTTCATCAGATCTGATGTATGAGAATTGCATCTGAGAATTATGAAAAGCAAGAAGAAGAGTGAATGTTTTCACCGAGATTTTGATGCTGTCCCCAAATCTGATGAAGGAAAAGGTTGTGTTTCATCACGGTAGATGCCTACCCGAGCCAGGAGCGTGGTGTAATCATTATGTCTCGTGTCCGAGCTTCAAATCATGGGGTTGGTTTGTAGCTGTTTTTCACTGCGTGATTGTGGCGCTAGCTCGAGCTCGCAAAGCACTTTGGGTTAAAGGCAAGCAACGGCATTGAAACAATCATATGCATATGGAGATGGCGTTTTAAACCAGGCATGTTAAATCTACTCCTTGTAATAGTTTTCTACCTTCTTTCAGTATCTTGAAATGAATTTTCTTTCCTCTTGAATGGCGCCTAGACTAGATGTTTTCGTGGTTGTTTATATCACTGCCTGATTGTGTGGTTGTTCCTTTAAATCTTATTCCAATTTCGCTGATTTTGCTTGGAATGTTCCTTCCTCTCTTATAGCTTACTCTATTTCATATTTGTCTAAATGGGTTACTGCAATATTGAGTGATGCAGTCTAGTTCGTAGGGAAGGAAACATTATTGAGTTTTGTTTGCTTATATGACTTTCTTTTAAAAAGAATTCTGTGATGGTAATTATAATTGAAGGTTACTAAATAGAAGGTTAAGCCTACATACCTCTTTTGGTTGAATAAATACGCATTTCTTGTTTAGGGCTCTCTTGTTTTGCTAAAAGGTACATTAATAGTGACATTGTGTTCTGAAACTTGTTTAAGCCTGTGGGCATTCCGTACTTTATGTTTGATTAGAAAATGGCATTTGGGGTTTGTTTTAGAACTGTATATGGTTGACTGTTGTACCTAGTCTAGATGAGGGATAACCTGGCATCTATTTTGACCTCCACGTGTTGAGAGAATTACTATACCTATTTCTTGATGTAAACTCTTGTTTGATTAAAGCAAGGGGAAACATTGTAAGTTTAACTGAATGAAATCTCTACAATTTTTATTAAGGGTCGCAAGCAAGCTATTACTAGCTGGACTGAAACAAAAGTTGTAGGTGAATCCATGGTACTGGACTCGTGAACTCGTTTCCTGTTAGATGACAGCTGATTTCAGTGATAATATCATAGGTGGCTGTTATATTTATCTGTTTGATATTTGCTAAGACTTTTCCTCGATAAGCCCACATGGATCGGGTAAAATTTTCCATCTTCTATACCTTTGGCAAGGAGTTCATAGAACTTCTAGCCCTGACCGCACTGCGTAACCTTCCTGATAGCTATGTGCGTTGGTTCTTGGTTTGTGCTTGTACTCGTGGTAAGGTCTTTTGAGTCTGGGGCATCGTTGGTGTTTTGCCCTCTGCGTATCGAATCCCTTTGTTTTCGAACTCGAATACCTTATACTTCAAACTTGGTTACTAAAAGGTCCCATTTTGTGGCCTTGTTAGGGAAATCAATTTTTATTTTAATGTTTATTGACATTGTCTGAATTATATAAAAATTATTAACGACTTTTGGGTTTAGTCTTCCCTTATATTATGTAGAGAAGTTGACGATTAGGATAGGGTTTGTTGGTAGAATAATGGCCCTTTCTGTGTCTCTTTCGTACGCTTTTGGAAAAGTGGATTTGTTTTGGTTAACTAGTACTACGTTTTAAGAAATCCGATAAGGAGGTAGTGGTAAACTCCTTGGTTAAAACCAAAACTATAGTTGTGTTCTTTTAAGGGCATCGAACCCATATTACTTTGAAGCCCCCCTGGAAGAATTGGATAACGTCATTTTTGCTTCGCGCCTACGATCATAATTAGTACGCTTTGTCTTCTCTTGGACCCCTTAGTTGGATGGAGTAAATTTTGGATTCCTATCACGTAACCCATAGGATTACATGAAGGAGATATCAACACTCTTGACTTTCTTGTTCCCAACCCATAAGGTCTTGCCTTGATTTATGTAATTTTGTTCTTACTAGTATTTGGACTTTCTCCTTGTTGGATGATTTAGTTTTCTCTCTCATGAGATTAATATTGGAGTTGTGAGTTGTGTTTTAATCCATTTCTGAATTTAGAATATTCCTTTCTTGATATTGTTAATTGTTAGCTTACTATTGCATTGTGTAGCCTTAACATGCTCAGTTCTTGCGAACTGACTTTAGTTAATATTTGTGCAGATGGATTATGCGAGTAGACTAGAAGAAAAGAGTGTAAAAGTTTCATCTGTACCATTATGAAGTTCCTTGTAAAAATGTCCAATGTGTTGTAAATTGTGTAACATTGCTTGTAAAGAGAGTTGGTATGACCTCTTGCCTTGTATTGTTTGGTAATGGTGAAATAAAGTGTCTTGTTCTTGTGTAGTTAAGCTTGAAATTATCCTTGTGAGAAATGGCATTCAATCTTTACATTGATATGAGTATTGTAAAACTTTGATCTCGAGAATAAATTATTAAGTTAAATCTTTCTAAGACTTAGCGACAATATTTTATAAGTAAAGTAAAATGAGTCGGTTAACCCTTAAAGAAGCTAAACAAAAATAATAATTTTATATTCAACAAATAAATGTAAAGGTGATCTATTTGAAATCAAATACTTCCATGAGTGATCAAAATGAAAACATCCTTTGTGAAGTAAACATTTATAAATTGATACCCCTAGCTAAACTAGCGAACACTATCCCTTTGGGGTGAACTCTTAAACAAGCTTAAAGGAAAACAATGGTTAGTTTCTGGAAGATATTAAGATTTAGTAAGTAGGAGAAGACTTTAAGTGAACTACTCTTCAGTGTATAAGAAATTAACTCAGTTGGTGAGATGAATTTGTGCAAACCATATATTGATTTCCTTCTGAAAACTTAAGTCATGAGCTAAAGGGTGTCTTACCAAAATAAATAAACCCTAACCATTTCTTACTGTGGCTTGCCCTAGCCGTGAGTGTGTCATGTGGATTGGACTTTCATGTTGTCTTGTCAAAAGAAAAATAAATTGTCTTTGATAAGTGTGAACGTTTCCGTGCTGACCTTGTGGTCTTCCCCGTAACAAATGATTCCAAGTGTTGATTGTAACCTTGTGACGACATGTTGTGTCGTGTTGAGTCAAAGCAAGTCAAAAAAAAAGTTATCCTGTATTTCACTGTGTTGTTCTTGTGTTGGTAATTTTGGTGCGTTACAAGGCCAAATTTCAAAGCTTGTGGGACAAGTCAAACTTGTCCCACACCTCTTAAAACCCCATGCCAACCCTACCTATGGGTTGGAAGGCCAAATTTATGGTATTTTAGGTGTTTTGGGGGGATAAAAGAGTAAAATATTAATTACACTTTCGTTCAAAATTTAATTTTGTCCTTTGGGGGAGTGGGCTTAGTTGGAGTGTGTAAGGTGCTTGCCTTTCTTTCAGCCACTTATTAATGGTGCTTTGGAATTTGATGTTGACCAAATGATGTGGAGTGGAGGGAAAAGGAGGTGGCATCCTACTTGGAGCCACATCATCCCTCACTCTCTTTTCTCTATTTATTTGATCCTCTTGTTTGTTTTGGGGGTTGGAAGTTTCATTTTTTTAGTCTTTTGTATTTTTGAAAGGAGAGGAATTTGAAGGAGTTTGTGGATTTTTGGAGATTGTTGATACTTGTGGGAATTTTGTTGGAGCTTTTGGATGCTTGCTTGATCTTTGGAGGGATTTGAGACTTCATACTTGGAACAAGCTCTACCATGGAAAGGTAGGAGCTTCACCTTTGTTTATATTATGTTTTCTTCTTTTTGTTATATGAATGAGTGCATATGTTGTGTTGAATATTGTTGTTTGCAATGCTTGTTGGGAATGGGTAGAATGCCTAAGTTGGGAGTGGGAGGAGACTATGGGGAGTTTAAATTGAGGGAGGCATAAGAGATCATTTTCTTGAGGAGGGAGTTTGGGTTGGGTGCCCACCTTGTAAGAGAAATGTTTGTATTTTCTTCTTGTTTTTACTTTGAGGGAGCCATAAGAGTTGAGGGATGCATAAGAGTGGATGGAGGGATAAGGGGTACTTGAGGGAGGCATAAGAGTTGTTAGGGGTATTGTGTTTTGCATTGGAGGCTTTTAGGTGGCACCCATTCCCGTTGGGAGGCATAAGTGGCCTCCCCATAGGTCTTACTCTTATGGCTTTCTTAATAAGCCTTGTGACTTGTTGTTGTGATTGTTTTCCCTCTTGTTGTGTTTTAGATCTTGTTTGAAGGATTATGGAATGAATGTGAAATTTTATGTTGAGTTATGTGGAAGCTAGTAGTTTCCATGAGTTGGATTTTCTCCTATTGTGATGTGGTTGGGGCTCGGGGGCTAATGGAGAGGATGGCTTCTCTTCTCCATTAGGTATCTTGGTTGGGAGGAGAGCGTTGCCTCTCCCCTTATTTTGTTGTGAATCAAGCAAACTATTGGAGGAGCTACCTTGTTGATGTTTGAACCATTGAAGCCTTGTTGATGACAATGTGAAACCACCTTGTATTTTTGCCCACCTTGAGTGAAGGAAAAATGTAATATTTCTTTGTATTTTAGCTTCCATTATTGTAAATTTGTTTCCACATGGAGTAGAAAATGTTGTAACAAGATGTTGAAGGAAAGTTGTTTTTGAACTTCATTAGTAAAGGTTGTAATGTGGATGGAATTAAAAGTTGAAAGAAAGACAATCTATTTATTCCCCTTTAACTTGGCTTGGAACCTCATAGGAGTATGTTGATCTTGTTGACATGTTAGTAGTTCTTGCTTTAAAACTTAATGGAAACATTGTTGGACTCTTTTTCGGAATCTTAGGAAATTTACAAAAAATATATATGTATTGAATTTCACTTTGTTACTTAAAAAGATGTATTGAAAAATTGGAATATTAGTGTATTTCTATTCTTGTATTGTTAATGGAATGACTTAAGTTTTTAGATAATTTTCATTATGCTAACGAAGTAACTTATGTCGTAGCTCTATTATGTTTATATTCATTTAAGAATTCATTGTAAAATTATTTGCAAATTAGTAAGGGAAAGGAAATCAAACCTATGTGAAAACCCGTGCAATGCCTATTTAATTTGTGTAGGAAGAAATTTCAATATTAAGCTCTAAACTTATTAAGTTTATTACCACATGACCTTAATGCCTAATAAAGGTACTAATAATTTGAATATTACTCATACTAAAGTAATACTAAAACTTGTAAATACCTTCGGCATAATAATTTTTTATATATATTTTGTAACCTTTACAATTTTTAAATATATTATAATATTTTCTTATATATATGTGGGATTTCAAATTTTATCTAATTACAATTTATTACATTTATGTAGACTTTTATAAAAGGAAATATACAATTATAAAGACTGTAGTAAATGCATAAAGTTCCCCCCTGAATATGTATGGATTTTTGTAGTTAACTAAATTAATAAATCTGCTTTCATATTTATTAGTATGATACTTGTTAACTTTATTAATTGTATGATTGGTGTTGATATCATAGCAGTCTTAAAATTGCAAATTAAATTAAAAATAATTGTTTCATATTTGTTAGTATGACATTTATAAATTTTATTATTTGCATGATTGAGGTTGATGTCATCAACTTTTATTGAAATTTTTGAAGCATTTAACTAAAGATTTATTAATTTAAACCAATCAAAGAATAATTTTTTAATATATATTTTTTTAAATTGAGCATCTTCACATTTAAAAAATTGGAATATATAGTTGTAAAATTTATTTTATTTTTTGATAGGTTGAAAAATAAGTTAATGAATATACAAAGTTGAAATCAAGAATACTAGCCGGTACTAATAAAAGGTAAGTGGCATTGATTAACCTTTGCTTGGAACAAAATTAACATGAGTATACTATTATTCAATTTTTTTTAATTATTGATTGGTAATAAACAATTTCACTTCAATTACATTATTATATTGGATTTGAAAATAATACTTTTAACAAAAAAACAAACTTGTTCAAATTCAATAATATATTAAAGATATTGAATGTTTTAATCTTATAATAATAAAATGAATGTCAAATTTAAAATTATTAATGAATTATTTATTGACCTACCATTCCCCAAATTGTCATTGTAAAATACATATAAACATAATAAATATCTTATTGAGAATAAACTTAAAAACAATTTTATTAATAAATATACACAATATTAATAGTGATTTTTTAAAATAAAAATTACTAGTTCAAATCTGGTTTTCAGTTGTCTCTACCAATTTAGAGTCCTAATAAAAATTGACAACGGAGTTGAACTTCTCCATTGCCATTCATTGTACAAAACTAGTTTAAATTAAGAAAAATGAGTTTGATAGGTAAATACTTCTGTGGAGTTGACTATTGCCAGTACGCCTTCCCCACAAAGTGAGAATAACAATTATAATTTAGGAAGATGTGAGCAATTCATGTATGGCATCAATATTGCAAACCCTCCCCTGGATTATTTGTCTGGATGGTGATGAACAATCCAGTGAGGCATGGGAGGAAGGTGCATGATTATTTCGAGTATGACAGAGGTTGAAATTGTTGTATATCCTGTATAGGATAACCCTCCGTTATGAACTAGTTTTGCAAAAATTTGTTTTCTTTTTGTATGGGATTTTTTGTTTGGGCTGTTCTTTGCAGGAATGTATTAAATTTGAGACTTCTCCTGCTATCTAGAAGGTAACGTTTCCAATCTAATTGCTTTTTTTTTTTTTCAACTATTGAATCAGAAAGTGGGATAGGATATCAAAGATAATAATAATGAAAATTTGTGGATTCAAAAAGTCTTAGAATCTATTATACTGTTATATCTAGACACTTAACCAAAAAATATATATATTGTCCCTGCTTATGATTTAACAGAGTTGTGGTCTAAAGAATTATTGAGTTTATATGATTACAATTGAATGATCACGAGATTTTTTAATCATTAAAGATTTCTGGCTAGAAAAAATGGTCTCAAGTTTTAGAAATATATAGCTTGCAAACCCAAAAAGCCAGCATCTCAGAGACTCCCACCAAAGCTGCAAAATAAGAGAAAACAAATAGTCTAGCTCCTTAACCTAGGCATATAATAAACCTCCATACTGATAGGCTATTAGAAGGGATAAGATGTGCATCTTCGGTGACCTATTTGGTGCTTAAGATTCTCTTCTGCGTTTTTCTGCAGAAATGTTTATGGTTGTTTTTATGATGTATGTCTGCAGGCTTCGGGTGTGTTTCTGATCACAAACTCCTGCAGGCAGTATTTAAAAAAAATGGACTGTTTCGGCATTGGAAAGGAAAGAAAACCCAGTTTGGTTGTCAAGACATGGAAGAGAATAAATGGGTGGAAAAAACCAACGACTAGGTATTCACTGGTCCCACTAATTGCTCTGAATAGATCCAGTTCCTGGCATCCCTTGTCTGCCAACTTGGAAGATGAAAAGCCATCCTCCATACCAATGACTCCGCGTGGACACGTAGCAGTCTATGTGGGAAAGGACAGGCAGAGTTTTGTAATTAAAACAGATTACATAAACCACCCTTTATTCAGAAAGCTTCTGGATGAATCAGAGACAGAATATGGATTTCACTCTGAGGGCCCTCTTGTATTGCCCTGCAAAGTAGGCTTGTTCCAGAGGATTCTGTGGATGCTTGAAACTGATTATCACAAATATAAACCTGCTGCTGAAGACTTGTCTTAGGAATACCTAATGCAGAAATCATTCGTTCCAAATAATAAGTGATTTATATGGGTTTGTCACCAATTTGCAATATTTGTTAACATGTAAATTCACACTAATTGTTGATGTTATTTCAGTTATTCCTTTTCTTTCCTTTTTAATGATGATGTTTCTATTTTAAAGATTTTATTTAGGAAAACCACGTGTACGAAATTAACAGATTACGTTATTATATGGAACAATAATTTACAGCTGACATACCCTTATCAGAGTCACACTTGTTTATAACTGTGTCTAAACAAGTAACATGTATTCTGTAAGCACTCCATGAAAAAAAACCACACGGCAGCAACACTTCCACTTTGTATAATATGGTGAGTTTCGCAGTACAACCATTTTCATACTGCATTGAAGATTTCATACATCTCTAAAGAAAAATACTCTCAGATACCCAACTTTGAGAAGGCCTGAAAATGAAGAAACAGTCGCCATAGTTAAGTAAATGTTCAAATGAGGCGTAAGCATGACATAAGTGGTGTTTTAAAGGTCGTGGCTATGTAGGTTATTAGATAGCACTCCCGTAGCTTGACACATATCATACATACCATACTGTCAGGTGAGTTTTACTTGTTAATTTTATTTATTTCAAATATTAATGAAATTTTAGAAGTAGTCACTATTAATTTGATGTAGATTGGTTGATAAAGTTCTATACTGATAAACGAGAGGAGGTAGATTTGATTTACAATATTTTTAGTGCAGGTTTGATAAACACTGTTTATTATCGCCTTAATTTTTCGCATAACTTTCGATTCAAAATGCATGGTCCATTTTACATCTTGTTTACCTTCTGTGCAGAATATGTTTTTGCACATCTCCGTCTCAATTCTCAGTTAAATCTGGCAAACTACAAGTGCAAGTAGAGTTGTCACCTGGCAAACTTCAAGTGCAAGTACGGTACAGAGCTCATTGTTTTCTTGTTATGATCTGATTTAGATATTACTTCTGTCATCTGGAAAGTCTGAGGGCGCTGCTCACTTTACTGCTTTTGGTTTAAAGAACTAATTCAATCAAAATATAGAATTAAGATACGAGCAAAGTAATGATTTAATTCTAGGATTTTGATTCAAAAATATATATATTTTTAAAATATTAATAAGGTTCTTGAATTTGGACAGAGTTAACAAATAATGCTCTTTCAATCTTATACTGACAGGGCCGAATTAAAGGTTAGGAACGCCCTAGGCAATAAAAGAAGTGGACGCCTCTATGAAAGTTTTAGTTAATAATTTTTCCTCATCAAATAAATAAATAAAAGCTATGTACATTTTTGTATTTTATAATTTTCATAAGGATCATAATTAATCACTAATTTAGAGAAATTGGTATAGAAAAGGAATAAAAACATCCTATAAAATTATCAAATAAGAACAAGTAATAATCCATGGATGGAGAGAATTAATTTGAGGTAGCATCCATAATTTTGTGAAGAGTGGTATTTGGACAAAAATTACTAATTCCTCCATAGAAAAAGACATTTGAAAGGTATTTATTACTTCAACCCATCCCAGATCTCCAAAAGACATTTGAAAGGTATTTATTAATTGCTCATTCAAGGTGCCTTGTTAAAAACTCTAGAGTTGTTTAAAATGTTACCAAACTCTAACTAATATATCTATTCTCAACATCTTAATTGTTAAGAGCTTTGAGATCTTTGTATGTTAAAGTATTTAGATATTTGAGAAAAATATTTTGTTCATGCAAAATTTAATTTGATATATCATGATTTGTATGTTAATAGAAGTGACCTTTCTATAAATTGTGGGATGACTATATTTACTTTCTCAACAATCCCCTCTTTAATACTAAGAACTTTTTTTTTGGAACTATTTTATTCTATAGGTACCTAATGTATAAAATATTATCATTGAAACTCTATATGATGTATAGAAATGCCTTTAAATATTTGTTAAATCTCTTTGTTTTATGGAAATGTCTTCATATCTATGTTTAAAATGGTAAAATTTAGAAATTAAAATGTGTTATATTATTCGGAACATTTAAAGATGGGTCGGTCTACCTTGTTGCAAATAGAGGAAAATTGGTGGAAATGTTGGAGAAACCCGTGTCACAGCCTGATTTAGGCACTCCTTCCCTGTCTGAAGATTACTCTACCTTAGCACAGGCGGATGTTGAACCCATGTCTATGTCAGTTTTGGTTTCTCAACCAACGGAAAATGTAGAGGGGGATTTGCTGGATGAATTGAGGACTGGGCAAGTGGATGGTCTAGCTGTACTAACCGAAGAGGTGTGGATGGAGCTAAATGAGGTTAAGTTTGAATGGATGGAGCTTCAAGTTGAGTTGTTGTTGCTTCAAGTTAAGTTTGAATGGATGGAGCTTCAAGTTAAGTTTGAATGGATGGATTTAGCATGCTGGTAGATATCATAGACACTGGACTATTATTGAATTGATCTTTATATTATGCTTATGGTCTACTGGTGGACACCTGATGATGATATTCATATACTTTTGACATGGTTATTTATCTTTAATTATGACATGTGATATGTTTAATCATATGGAGTAGAACTTGATAATTGGACTAATGTGATGATCGTTTTGATATAAATGAAATGTGGAATAAAAATGTGCTAGAAAGTGTAAGTGATATCGTACTTGCTGTAACGCTCGCTCGACGACGACATCGACAGCGCCTCAACAAACAAGCGACCAAACAAACGTCCCGAAAAGGCGACAATTTTTTTTTTTTTTTTGATGATGGTGTGTTCGCATACAGGCTCGAACTAAATTAGTCCCGTTAATTCTTCGGGAACGATGATAAGAAGAAGTTAAGTCTCACTTGACGT
The DNA here is from genome assembly GCA_019776745.2 of Taxus chinensis. Lineage (NCBI taxonomy): Eukaryota > Viridiplantae > Streptophyta > Pinopsida > Cupressales > Taxaceae > Taxus > Taxus chinensis. The sequence goes on along the minus strand of CM034148.1, from coordinate 167,884,554 downwards.
TTCACCAAGAATGAAGGAGGTCGTCTTTTGAGTTATTTGTCTGATGTCAGGTGCTGTCGTGAAAGCAATGAAATGGAAAGATAATTCGAGAGTAAGGCACAATTTACTTTGCGTCGAATTCAATAGCCACTTCGATTTCCTTATTCTTACTTTGTTATTTGGTCAAGTTACGTTGTTTCAAAATTTAATACATTTTAATATACATATGTATATTTATGTATATATATACATATATAAATACTTACTTTATCATTTTGTTATATTACGATCTTTCGAAACTAATACGTTACATTATATGTAATTGTAGATTTATATATATATATATATATATTTATATTTACATACGTATCTATATATATATATATATATATATATATATATATATATATATATATATATCTTTATATTTCGGTATGACTTGATACCGATCTCCTTTTTTTATAGTAATTGTTAATATACGTAGATAACATACTCCCATACTTACCTAAATAATGCGTACAAGGAAGTTTTACTTACCTGCTGTTGATTTTATAAGGCGCTAAACCTAAAATTTGAAATTCCTTTTATGCAAACAGCAAGAGTCGACTTAAGGATCACTTTTCAAACTTGGCATTAAAGTATGTGGTTGGACGGGGGAAACGAGCTACCTAACCAAAATTATTATACCTCTTGCGTGCAAGAAAGCAAGCAGGCCGCATACTTTCCTTATTTTCATTTAATTCCCTTTGATTTGCAAATCCCAACTCCACACAGTTGGTCCGCTGTCCCAGATGGTTCCGGCCACGTGAAAGGGATTCAATGGAGTAAGGGCGAAGCTACAGGCGCAACAGCAGACGTGCTCCTTCTTTCCAACCATATTGGATGGTGTTGCCTTCAATGCTGCCCAGTCCATGACCTGGTATGAGAGCCAGTGGGACAGAGGAGGCGCTAAAGCCAGCGGCTGACAACTATGTTGTTATTAGTTTAGTATCGAATGCTCCCACAAGACAAAGTTTAGCCCACTGTGTTTTACATTGCCCTGGGTGCGTGGGAAAGGCGTTTTTTTTTTTTTTCCTCCTTTTCATTGGGTGCAACAAGGCGAACGTGGCAGGATCGAGGACAGTGGTCTGCTCGGTATGGTAACAAGCCTAATAAATGAACTTTCTTTGGTCATATCCTTTAATTAGTTTAGGACAAAATTCAAATTAACTTAATTAAGACACTACAACCATACCGAGCAGACCACTGTCCTCGATCCTGCCACGTTCGCCTTGTTGCACCCAATGAAAAGGAGGAAAAAAAAAACGCCTTTCCCACGCACCCAGGGCAATGTAAAACACAGTGGGCTAAACTTTGTCTTGTGGGAGCATTCGATACTAAACTAATAACAACATAGTTGTCAGCCGCTGGCTTTAGCGCCTCCTCTGTCCCACTGGCTCTCATACCAGGTCATGGACTGGGCAGCATTGAAGGCAACACCATCCAATATGGTTGGAAAGAAGGAGCATGTCTGCTGTTGCGCCTGTAGCTTCGCCCTTACTCCATCGAATCCCTTTCACGTGGCCGGAACCATCTGGGACAGCGGACCAACTGTGTGGAGTTGGGATTTGCAAATCAAAGGGAATTAAATGAAAATAAGGAAAGTATGCGGCCTGCTTGCTTTCTTGCACGCAAGAGGTATAATAATTTTGGTTAGGTAGCTCGTTTCCCCCGTCCAACCACATACTTTAATGCCAAGTTTGAAAAGTGATCCTTAAGTCGACTCTTGCTGTTTGCATAAAAGGAATTTCAAATTTTAGGTTTAGCGCCTTATAAAATCAACAGCAGGTAAGTAAAACTTCCTTGTACGCATTATTTAGGTAAGTATGGGAGTATGTTATCTACGTATATTAACAATTACTATAAAAAAAGGAGATCGGTATCAAGTCATACCGAAATATAAAGATATATATATATAGATACGTATGTAAATATAAATAAATATATATATATATATATATATATATATATATATATATATATATATATATATATATATATAAATCTACAATTACATATAATGTAACGTATTAGTTTCGAAAGATCGTAATATAACAAAATGATAAAGTAAGTATTTATATATGTATATATATACATAAATATACATATGTATATTAAAATGTATTAAATTTTGAAACAACGTAACTTGACCAAATAACAAAGTAAGAATAAACAAATCGAAGTGGCTATTGAATTCGACGCAAAGTAAATTGTGCCTTACTCTCGAATTATCTTTCCGTTTCATTGCTTTCACGACAACACCTGACATCAGACAAATAACTCAAAAGATGACCTCCTTCATTCTTGGTGAAACGTCGAGTGACACTTAACTTCTTCTTATCATCGTTCCCGAAGAATTAACGGGACTAATTTAGTTCGAGCCTGTATGCGAGCACACCATCATCAAAAAAAAAAAAAAAAAAAAATTGTCGCCTTTTCGGGACGTTTGTTTGGTCGCTTGTTTGTTGAGGCGCTGTCGATGTCGTCGTCGAGCGAGCGTTACAGCAAGTACGATATCACTTACACTTTCTAGCACATTTCTATTCCACATTTCATTTATATCAAAACGATCATCACATTAGTCCAATTATCAAGTTCTACTCCATATGATTAAACATATCACATGTCATAATTAAAGATAAATAACCATGTCAAAAGTATACGAATATCATCATCAGGTGTCCACCAGTAGACCATAAGCATAATATAAAGATCAATTCAATAACAGTCCAGTGTCTATGATATCTACCAGCATGCTAAATCCATCCATTCAAACTTAACTTGAAGTAACAACAACTCAACTTGAAGCTCCATCAGAATTGATGTGTGTTTGAGTTTTGAGTGTAGAACACTCTACCCCACATGGGAAACTCGAATTTGGCCTTGGAGGCCAAATTTCAAAGCTTGTGGGACAAGTCAAACTTGTCCCACACCTCTTAAAACCCCATGCCAACCCTACCTATGGGTTGGAAGGCCAAATTTATGGTATTTTAGGTATTTCAGTGTGTAAGAAATTAACTCAGTTGGTGAGATGAATTTGTGCAAACCATATATTGATTTCCTTCTGAAAACTTAAGTCATGAGCTAAAGGGCGTCTTACCAAAATAAGTAAACCCTAAGCATTTCTTACTGTGGCTTGCCCTAGCCGTGAGTGTGTTATGTGGATTGGACTTTCATGTTGTCTTGTCAAAAGAAAAATAAATTGTCTTTGATAAGTGTGTACGTTTCCGTGCTGACCTTGTGGTCTTCCCCGTAACAAATGATTCCAAGTGTTGATTGTAACCTTGTGACGAAATGTTGTGTCGTGTTGAGTCAAAGCAAGTCAAAAAAAAGTTATCCTGTATTTCACTGTGTTGTTCTTGTGTTGGTAATTTTGGTGCGTTACATGTAGATTGATGTGTGTTTGAGTTTTGAGTGTAGCACACTCTACCCCACATGGGAAACTCGAATTTTGCCTTGGAGGCCAAATTTCAAAGCTTGTGGGACAAGTCAAACTTGTCCCACACCTCTTAAAACCCCATGCCAACCCTACCTATGGGTTGGAAGGCCAAATTTAGGGTCTTTTAGGTGTTTTTGGGGGGATAAAAGGGTAAAAATATTAATTGCACTTTCTTTGAAAATTTAATTTTGTCCTTTGGGAGAGTGGGCTTAGTTGGAGTGTGTAAGATGCTTGCTTTTCTTTCAACCACTTATTAATGGTGCATTGGGATTTGATGTTGACCAAATGATGTGGAATGGAGGGAAAAGGAGGTGGCATCCTACTTAGAGCCACATCATCCCTCCCTCTATTTTATCTATTTATTTGATCCTCTTGTTTGTTTTGGGGGTTGAAGATTCATTTTTTTAGTATTTTGTAATTTGGAGAGGAGAGGATTTGGAAAGAGTTTGTGAATTTTTGGAGCTTGTTGATACTTGTGGGAATTTTGTTGCAGCTTGTGGATGCTTGCTTGACCTTTGGATGGATTTGAGACTTCATACTTGGAACAAGCTCTACCATGGAAAGGTAGGAGCTTCACCTTTGTTTATATTATGTTTTCTTCTTTTTACTATATGAATGAGTACATATGTTGCGTTGAATTTTGTTGTTGCAATGCTTGTTGGGAATTGGTAGAATGCCTAAGTTAGGAGTGGGAGGAGACTATGGGGAGTTTAATTGAGGGAGGCATAAGATATCATGTTCTTGAGGAGGGATTTTGGGTTGGGTGCCCACCTTGTAAGAGAAATGCTTGCATTTTCTTCTTGTTTTACTTTGAGGGAGCCATAAGAGTTGAGGGAGGCATAAGAGTGAATATAGGGATAAGGGGTACTTGAGGGAGGTATAAGAGTTGTTAGGGGTATTGTGTTTTGCATTGGAGGCTTTTAGGTGGCACCCATTCCCATTGGGAGGCATAAGTGGCCTCCCCATAGGTCTTACTCTTATGGCTTTCTTGATAAGCCTTGTGACTTGTTATTGTGATTGTTTTCCCTCTTGTTGTCTTGAAGATTTTGTTTTGAAGGATTATGGAATGAATGTGAAATTTTATGTTGAGTTATGTGGAAGCTAGTAGTTGCCATGAGTTGGATTTTTCTCCCATTGTGATGTGGTTGGGGCTCGGGGGCCAATGGAGAGGATGGCTTCTCTTCTCCATTGGGTATCTTGGTTGGGAGGAGAGCGTTGCCTCTCCCGTTATTTTGTTGTGAATCAAGCAAACTATGGAGGAGCCACCTTGTTGATATTTGGAGCATTGGAACCTTGTTGATGACAATGTGAAACCCCCATGTATTTCTACCCACCTTGAGTAGAGGACAAATCTAATATTGCTTTGTATTTTAGCTTCCATCATTGTAAATTTTGTTCCCACTTTAAGTAGAAAATGTTGTAACAAGATGTTGAAGGAAAGTTGTCTTGAACTTCATTAGTAAGGTTGTAATGTGGATGGAATTAAAGGTTGAAGGAAAGACAATCTATTTATTCTCCTTTAACCTGGCTTGGAACCTCACATGAGTATGATGATCTTGTTGACATGATAAGTAGATCTTGCTTAAAAACTTAATGGAAACATTGTTGGACTCTTTTGTGGAATGTTAGGAAATTTACAAAAAAAATATATATGTATTGAATTTCACTTTGTTACTTAAAAAGATGTATTGAAAAATTGGAATATTAGTGTATTTCTATTGTTGTATTGTTAATGGAATGACTTAAGTTTTTAGATAGTTTTTATTATGCTAACAAAGTAATTTATGTCCTAGCTCCATTATGTTTATCTTCATTTAAGAATTCATTGTAAAATTATTGGCAAATTAGTAAGGGAAAGGAAATCAAATATACTTGAGATCCCATACGAATGCCCTATTAAAATAGGTAGAAAGAGATTTTAATGTGAAAGTTATAAACTTATTTAGTTCATCACCCACATGACCTTCATGCCTAATAAAGGAAACTGATATTTTAAAGACTATTCATATTTAAGTAAAATTACAAACTAATGTACTTACTATTATTAAATCCTATATTAATAACAATATATCATTAATACTTTCTTTATGTCTATTAACTAAAGTATACTAATAATTATATTTATATTTACAACAAAACCCACGGCATGGCCGTAACAGGTCTGCCATCAAACTACACATGAACTGTCCTAATTTGCAAAGCAGGATGTAATAAAATATACGCAGAATGATCATGTATTTGCAAAGAAACTGTGCTCCATGGGTATTCTGACGCCGAAATGGACCCAGCGGTAGGTCCTTGCGATGTTCACATGTATTGCACAGTCAGACTGTGCTTCACGAATGTTCTGATATGAAACAGATCCACCTCCTAGGAGTTTCTCTTCCATGGGCTGCACCACTAAGTACAAGTAAGCACGGCCTCGACTAGAGAATCATTGTAATACATTTCATCTGTCTCCTCGTGACACTCTCACTGTCCCTTCATCGATTTGATAAGAATATATCTTGAAGGCAGATCCTGAATATGAAGATGCATTCGATAATGAACAGATAACAACATATTTGGATGACCCGTTGGTTCAAAGTGCTCAGCAAGGGTTCTTACCAGCTGCGACTACCGCTGCCTGGTCGTTTGCTGTGCAAGCGGTGGCCATGGACCCCGTGTCGAACCCCCCTCGCCGCATCCGATGACAGTAGAGGTCGCTTGCCATTTTCGCCACCTGTTCCACTTGCCCGTAGCTCCATCTAGAACCTCCATTTTTTTTTCTTGCGTGGCCAGGGTCTGAGTTAAGGCGGTGGGTAGACCAAATGGGAGACATGCCTGATTCTGTGAATCCTTGTAGCAGTGGATCCCTAGTGAAGCATGCTCTGTCCAGTTGCGTGTAGTCTACATGGCAAGGGCAGGGATTCTGTAAATGCTGGTAGGTGGCTTTGTCCACATGGTACAACCATTTGCCACATGTTGAATACAATTATTCGGCCAAGACAGAACCCACTTTAGCAGGCTAAATCTTCGTTTTAACAATATAATTGGCTTTAAACAAATGTTAACAATCTAGGTGATCAAACTGCCAACAAATGCGATGCATAGAGTGAATGATGTCAATTCTAAATCAAATCAACAACATAATTTATAAATAATACTGGAGCTGGCATCAAGCTATTGTCGAAGGACACAAGTGGTTATTGAAAAAAACCATAACCTTGGGTAACTAAAGGTATATTTTGGTACCTATTCTCATTTTATATGTTCAACATCAAACCTTAGAGGCTACCAGTTTTCCACTTATAATCGAATCATTTCAAATAACATTCGGGAATGCTAAATACCTAAAATGCCTAAATTGTGATGCAAACACGGGTTCAATGGTTGAATGGTCGTGTTGACTTCCCATGTCATGAATGGCTAATGGCTCGAGTAACCATTGTCGACTGGTGTCTGAATTAGTATGAGAAGTGAGGTATAAGGTGGCTTGGTTAGTGAGTGAAATAACTGGTGGTGTCATTACGTGTTTTTCCCATGTATAAGCTGACTATGAAATAGACTCTTGTACCATGTATCTTGTCCAATGCAGTAACAACTCAACATGGTTTAGTTTAAAGTACAAAGTGAAATATGATTAAGTTAATAAAATATCTTTTGGTTTATAAATATATAAACTTGGCGGTATATATATATCTCTTTTATTGAGATTTTAAATATATATATATATATAGTATTTATGCAATCAACTTAAGACGTTTAGCAAACCTTTCTCTAATGAATGCATGACATGGATCATGGAAAACGAAGTAAAATAATTTGCAAAAAAAAAAAATTTGTCGGAATTTCGAAGTGTATGCTTATGGAAGCAAGTCCTAGAGCGTCGTCGTCGTCGTTTTTGTGGCGTTACATAATCATTATATCAAATCAATCCAAGTAAAATAAATCATCAAATAAAGTAATGTATATAGTATAGTAAGACAAATATGAAATGAGATTATGAGATGATTAAATACTATGATGTGTTTCATTGCATTATAATGAATTTTTAGTGCCCACTTCCCTTCGACACCATTTTTGTTTTGTTGTTTTCGAGACTGGTTACTTCACTTATGGATTTATTATGGCTTCTTGATTTAGCATACTAGTAGATATCAGAGACACTGGACTGTTATTGATTTGATCTTTATATGATGCATATGGTCTACTGGTGGACATTTGATGATGATATTTGTATACTTTTGACATGGTTATTTATCTTTAATTATGACATGTGATATATTTAATCATATTGAGCAGAACTTGATAATTGGACTAATGTGATGATCGTTTTGACATAAATGAAATGTGGAATAGAAATGTGCTAGAAAGTGTAAGTGATATCGTACTTGCATAGATGATAGTAAATCATGTGTCGTTTATTTTAGATTATATTGTATATTTGGCATGAATATTTTAATGCGGCCAACAGGCCGAAGGAGGTATTCTTTGTTCTGCAGGTATATTATATTCACAACAATATTGGGGAGTGGAGACCAACCACATCGTAATTCGAGAAGCATCCAACTAAGGTCACCATGGCAACAAGTAATTGTGTGTGTGTTAGAATTATTTGGTTAGGGGAAAATTGTGACCTAGGAGTCATGTGTTGTTTTGTTTTAATTTTCCCTTTCTATTATGATAGTATGTGTTTCTCTTAGTAAGTGAAATTCTACTTGTGTTATTATTCTTATCCTTTGGATTGGTGTTTACCGCTTTATTAGCCATGGGTTGCAGTGTCTTAATTAAGTTAATTTGAATTTGTCCTAAACTAATTAAAAGGTATGACCAAAAGAGAGTTCATTTATTAGGCTTTATTTACTTTGGATTTTGTGTGGAATGATGTGTGTTTGAGTTTTGAGTGTAGGACACTCTACCCCACATGGGAAACTCGAATTTGGCCTTCGAGGCCAAATTTGGAAGCTTGTGGGATAAGTCAAACTTGTCCCACACCTCTTAAAACCCCATGCCAACCCTACCTATGGGTTGGAAGGCCAAATTTAGGGTCTTTTAGGTGTTTTGGGGGGATAAAAAGGGTAAAATATTAATTACACTTTCTTTCAAAATTTAATTTTTTCCTTTGGGGAAGTGTGCTTAGGTGGAATGTGTAAGGTGCTTGTCCTTCTTTCAACCACTTATTAATGGTGCACTGGAATATGAGGTTGACCAAGTGATGTGGAGTGGAGGGAAAAGGAGGTGGCATCCTACTTGGAGCCACATCATCCCTCCCTCTCTTTTCTCTAGTATTTATTTGATCCTCTTGTTTGTTTTGGGGGTTGGAAGTTTTATTTTTAGTCTTTTGGTATTTTGGAGACGAGAGAATTTTGAAGGAGTTTGTGGATTTTTGGAACTTGTTGATACTTGTGGAAATTTTTTTAGAGCTTGTGGATGCTTGCTTGATCTTTGGAGGGAATTGAGACTTCATACTTGGAACAAGCTCTACCATGGAGAGGTAGGAGCTTCACCTTTGTTTATATTATGTTTCTTTTTTGTTATATGAATGTATTTATATGTTGTGTTGAATGTTGTTGTTTGAAATGCTTGTTGGGAATGGGTAGAATGCCTAAGTTGGGAGTGGGAGGAGACTATGGGGAGTTTATTTGAGGGAGGCATAAGAAATCATTTCCTTGAGGAGGGAGTTTAGGTTGGGTGCCCACCTAGTATGAGAAATGCTTCCATTTTCTCCTTGTTCTTACTTTGGGGGAGCCATAAGAGTTGAGGGAGGCATAAGAGTGGATGGAGGGATAAGGGGTACTTGAGGGAGGCATAAGAGTTGTTAGGGGTATTGTGTTTTGCATTGGAGGCTTTTAGGTGGCACCCATTTCCATTGGGAGGCATAAGTGGCCTCCCCATAGGTCTTACTCTTATGGCTTTCTTGATAAGCCTTGTGACTTTGTTGTTTTGATGGTTTCCCTCTTGTTTGAGCTGTTGATTTTGTTCTGAAGGATTATGGAATGATTGTGAAATATTTATGTTAAGTTATGTGGAAGCTAGTAGTTGCCTGTAATGCCCACTTCCCTACGACACTTAGTTGATTATCATTTTGAGTTATGCAGACTTTAGATATGGACATGGCTTATACTTGTGTTGATTAGCATGATGTTTTGTGATTAGACGCATTTGGATTATGGTTGGATTTTGCTTTCAGTATGATCTACACTGACTCATGGACAAACTATTGGATACTGATATTATTTTTATATGGATATCTTGCATGTGTTCTAACATTGGATTTCTTCGCCATGATGAGTAGAATGTAGTTGTTGAATTTACATTACTGTGATTTTGGATAATGATGCAATGCATAATTAAGTTGTAATTTAGACCTAGAATAATGGATAATTGAATTATGTATAGATGTTAATGAATTTCATGCATATGATTATTTTGGATATGTTGACATGGCCGCAAGGCCAAAGAGGGTATTTTGCATTTTGCAGGAAACACAACATGATCACAACCATGGGGGGATTGGGGACCAAACACAACAGAATGTCGGGTGGTTACAACATTGGTCGTCAAGGAAACTTGTAAATTGTATTGTGTTAACTTTGTTCTTGTATGTGTTGAGAAAATTTCCATGAGGGGGAAATTTTCCTATGTGACCAAGGGGGTAAGAATTTTATTACTTGTTTTACTTGATTTAGTAGGTGATTTCTTTTGTGAAGTCTTTTTGTTAAATTACTTTTGTTAAGTGTGTTTAGATTAATGTAATATCTTGTTTTAGTTTGTAAGCTTTGGGGGAAGTCAAGTGGGTGTAATAAATTTGATTGTTGGCTCCTTGAGCCTTGTGTGTCCTCTTGTATTGAATGCTTGGTTTTGAGTGTTGACCACTCCATACTCTTGGAATCTCGAATTTGAGATTGAGGGAAATTTTAGGGGACTTGTGGGACAAGTTAAACTTGTCCCACACTTCCCAAAACCCCTTACCAACCATATATATGGGTTGGGAATCCAAAAAGGGGGTTATTTATTGTTTTGGGAAGGGAATTATGACTTTGGAGTGCATTTTCCTCTTTTTGCATTTAATTGTGCCTTAAGGCACATGGGAAATGGTTGAATGTGGAAGAGGGTTGTCATTCAACCCAACCACCCATTTATGGTGTTTTGGGATTTGAGTTGACCTTGGGAGATGGTTTGAGGATGTGTGATGTGGCATCCTACATGGAGCCACATCACCCTCACCCTTACCTTTGATCTATTTATTGAAACTTCCTCTCTTGTTGAAGGGGTTGGAGTTTTGTTTTTGTTTTGGTTGAAGAGTTCTCCTTTGTTATTTTTTTTTGAGAGAAAAGAATTGGGAGAAAGAGAAAGAGAGAGTGCTTGGACTTGCATGCTTGGATTGATTTGGGAAGGAGCTTGGACAAGTTTCTTGGTTAGGCTTCTCCAATGGAGAGGTAGGAAACCCTCTCCTTTGTTTTGCTTTCATATTATTGATGTTTCTATGCTAAAATTGTGAAAAATGCATGTTTACTTTGTAGTATTGTGAAAATTGGATAGAATGCTTATTGTGTAGTATAGGAGAGGTCTATGGGAATACTCATGAGGGAGGCAAAAGAGTAGATTAGGATATTGTGGAGGGAGTTTGAGAGGGATGCCCATCTTGGGTAAGAATGTTTACATTCTACCTTGTCTTTGAGGGAGCTATAAGAGGAGGGAGGCATAAGAGTATGGGAGGAAAAAGGGGTACTTGAGGGAGGCATAAGAGTCATAGGGGCTTGTGTTATATTGTGGAGGGTTTTGGATGGGCATCTCATCTCATTTGGGAGGCATAAGGAAAATATTCCCATAGTTCCTTCTCTTGTTGGCTTGGATGCAAGCCTTGTTGTGTAATGTTTGATGTCATTGTGTGTCTCTTTGTTCTTCTATGTTAGCTTGAATGTTGTGAAGAACTTGTATTGTGGAAGCATGTATTGTTGCCTTGAGTTGGAGACCACCCCTTCATTGTGTTGTGTTTGGGGCTCGGGGGTCAATGGAGGGGATTGCTTCTCTTCTCCATTGAGATTTGGTTGGGAGGAAAGTGTTGCCTCTTCCCCTATCTTGGTTGTGATTGATCTTCATGGAACTTGGAGCATGGATGAAGAACACTATGGAGCTTGTGAAGACTTTTTCCATTTCCTTACATATATTATTTTGTTGTAAAACTTGCAAGTGAAAGAAAGATGTATCATCTTGTTTTCATTCCAAAAATAAGGGACATTGTAATCTATAGTTGTTCCAAGAGACACATGATTGAATGCAAATTTTACTTGAAAAGTGTTTACCTGATTGTAAATATGTTCCACATGAAGTAAAAGGTGTTGTAACAAAATATTGAAGGAAAGTTGTATCAAAATGTTAGTTTTCTTACTCAAAATTTTATTGGGAATGTTGTTGAAATTCCTTGGTGGAATATTGGAAAGAAATTACAAAAGGAAATATATTAAAATTTTGTTTGAATACTTGAAAGTAATGTGTTGGGAAGATAGGAAAAATATAGTGCATTATCCCTTCCTTTATACTTGATGGAAAGGCTTAAATTTTTCAAATGGTGTTTAATAAGACAAAGAAACATTCTAAACTCTTAACTCCTTTATGTCTTCCTTATTTATGGATCCATTGTAAAATTATTGGCGTGTGTAGAAGGAAATGAAATTAGTTTACTAAAACACCCATGTTATTGTTTATTGAGGTTGAGTTGAGGGAAAATTCTAATGCAAAGTTCCATGTTTAGTAAGTACATTACTACATTTCATTAATATGGAATCTATTATTTTAAAGATTATCCAGGTTGAGGTAATATTAAAAAAAAGAAAGAAAAAAAAAACAGCAAATCTACTATTATAGGATTTCACAAAAGGCAACATACTACTACATTCTCTATTAATAAAAGTATACTATCCTAAGTTATAACCAATAAGTAATATCAATGAAATTAGTGATTATAATCCACGTAGGAATGGTCTCTTCGTTCTTGGTCTCTAAAGGGCAATGCCAACTGGTGTGTAAGGAACATTCTGATCCGTTACAGACTCACCTCTACGCAGGAGGCGCCCTTAGAGTTATAGAAAGGCATAAGCTAAAACACTTAAAAAACAAAACATACGTTTGGGTTGTATATAAAACAATTAAAATACTCATAGGTACCTGTATAGTCACTGTATTTTATGACAGTAATAAAATTAATACAAGCTGAAATTCTATTGTTATAGCAAAAAAAATCGAGCTCTTGCATATTCTGATATGAAGCAAATCCACCTCTGGGAGTCTCTCTACCACGGACTGCACCGTGGGACAGTTAAGAGCTCTGTATATAAAAAAAAAAGGGAAGAAGAAACGTGGCTTTAACCTCCCTTCTGTCTCCTCATGACCCTAACACTGTCACTATCCCTTGAATCGTTTTGAGGTGAAATATCTTGTAGGTGAGCTCCAAATTTTGAAGTTACATTCGATGCTGAACAAATAACAATATAGTTGAATAGCCGGCTCCTTTAGCCGCCCTCACAGCCTGTCTCCACGTTTTCACCTTGCTGCACCCAATGATAGTGGAGGTAGCTCGTTTTCTCCCACGCACTGGAGCTCCATCTTAATCCTTCATCCTCTGACACACGCCCAGGAAAAAAAAAGAAGAGTAATCAGACCCCTCCTCGCACGCCTGGGACAGTGAAGAAATTATTAGACTTCGTAGCACCTTCATTGTTCTCAATCGATTTTGATAAAAATAACTTGAAGGTGAGAACCGTTTTATAGAGGATGCATTCAATACTGAACTAATAACAACTTAGTTGGAAAACTTCCCTGTTGCGCGCCCCCACTACCAGTCTGCCCACGCGTCTGGGACAACACAATAACCATTAGATGCTGTGACATCTCCATTGCCTTCGACCGATGTCTTCCTTTTAAACAGAGATAGTATAACGAGTTGATTTCCCCAATTTTGTGGTCGCAGTCAATACTGTACAGATGACAGCATAGTCGGACAGCAAATTTTAGAAAGGGAATGTGGATTCTTGTACGCTGGAAGGGGACTGTGTAGGTTGGTTCACGCGGCCAGGATAGGCAGATCTAACACGGCATAAGATTCATAAAATCTAGTGAATTAAATTTAGTTGACTTGCATGCAGGGAGTAGGAAGGAGGTGTTAAGGTATGTCAGGGGTCGGCTGAGTCATCCACCGTCCCAACAACAGCAAAATTTAAACAGGGTTTGGAATAGTTAATGCTTGGCAAGGCTCGTATCCCACACCACCCTTCTATATGCTTATCCGCGTGGACAACTGCTAGGATGAGTATTTATCTTGTGCTACCTAGTATAATGAGAGTAGGATACTAAACTTAACTGCCACATAACAATTACTCTAACCATAAACATGGTGTTACGTATATTTAAGCACATATAGTCTTGTTAGGTAATAAGTAAACTAGGGCCGAATATACACCTTTTTGTGTAGTCATTTATATATTATAATGTATTAATTTCATGAGATAATGTAATGTATATGGATAATTAAACAAAAAATAAAAATAAAAAAATCGAGTGGATAGTTTATTCTTTTCATAACAAACCATACTTTACTCTAAGGATAGTTTTGAAAACACTGCTTTTGCGATATCACCAGACACTAGACCAAGCAACTCGAAAGGCGACCCTCCTTTCCATTTTGTGAAATGTCGAATGAGACGAATTTAAAATATCCTTATCCTTGAATCATCTTCGTTCCCGAAGCATTACGGGACTGTTTTAGTTCGACCCTGTATGTAAACGCACCCGCCTCAAAAGAAAAAAAAAAATTGTCTCTTTTTCGGGACGCTTGTTTGCTCGTGGCGTCGTCATCGTCGATGTCGTCGACGAGCGAGCACTACATTTCGGTATCAGAGCTAGGGGTTCGAAGCTGGGACCCTTGGGCATACGCCGAACACGCAGAACAGGAACTTTCAACTCAGTATAGAACTAACACTTTTAAAATATAAAGCCATAATGTTGATAATGATAGTAAACATCAAACTTAGAAAACTGATACAAGACCTAGTACAGTGAACTAACTCTCACCTTGATCTGTGCAGGGGGCGCGGATTGGGCGAGGGGTCTCTTCACATAGACCTAGACATACCACCGCCAGAGTAGGCTGTAGCAGCCCTTCTGCCTCAGATTCTGCATGG